>JAPZDV010000001.1:13015709-13036686 GCA_029814665.1 Acanthurus lineatus | reverse complement strand
ATCTTTGCTCTGATAATTTTTTCAAGCGTCATTTTTGTATTTTGCCAGAGTTACTCAAAATCTCTTGCACAACCAAAGCTTTATGGATTGACTGCAAGTGCCAGGGGTCAGTCTCACTGAATCCTAGATTTGCTGCATTAACTGCACTGTTCTATTGTGCTTAATTCTCCTTTAATAGGATACCTATAAATGTCAATGAATTGTGTGTCTGTGATACAGTAAAGGAGCTCTCTAAAACTGTATTTGCTCATTTTTATTGCAAGATCTCTCTTGTACTTCGACATTGTCCAGTAGTCAGAAGGGGCACAAGTTAAGAACAGAACCATCTGCAAATGAAAAATATATTAAAAATGTGTCTGCTGCAGATTTGGATGCAGGTCTTTGGATTCATTTATTTCAAATAACTGTTTCAAATAACAGTGATTCTATCATCCAACCTTAATGGCAACTTTCTCTTCATCAAAATGATGTCAACATGTGTCTCTTAGACTCTGTTAGTTTTTTGAGATGAGGAGAATAAAGTGCAGATAATATATTTTTTTAAGTAGGATTATTGTGTTTGGGGCTTTCATGGCAGATATCTAAAAGCTCTACTTCATGAGTAAGACCATAGAGGGAGCACTGGCAGGGCAGTGTTGAATTCAGGGAGAAGGCCCTCTTATTGTGTGGTTACCACTCCAAGGGGGCAGGCAGGGGTAAATAATACACTTAACTAACCCCCCATTCAGACAAGGACAGAGAATCAGGCTGCAGAGAGAAAGGTTGGAAGGGAGAGCAGTGAAAACGCAGAGCAGCCCTCAGCTGTCACGTTCGCTTGCTGTAAAGCCATGTGGAATGATATAACATTGACGTCACAACCCAGTGACGTACCACAGGGTGATTGCAAAGAAAAAAAATGCCAAGTCTTATTAATCGCCCTGTAGAATATATTGTCTGCCTCCAGCAGTGATGAGAGAGAGAGAAACAGTCCCTCCTCAGACGATGTGCAATAGAAAGAGTCTTTAGTTGGAGAAAGATGCCACATATAATTACGCTACAGCCCACTTAGCTTATTAACCCTAAAAAACAGACACATTGATAGACTTCTTTGGTTTTTGTGTTTTAAAACATTTTTTTTTCCTATTTTATAAATGTTCAAAATTTTTGTTGAGAGTATATTATATTTTACATCAGACACTTTCAGCAATAAGTGTATTGAGCTTATAGCAGTGCAGAGAGAAAGTAATCAGTGTAAAACCCAATACTGGATTTTTAGTCAAGTAAATCACTACATGTAATCAGCTTCAGTCTGAATGAAAAGATGCAATTAATAATAATAATAATAATTATGTGTTTAAAAAAAAATCCAATTCAAATTGTAGCTTGTGTGCTATGTATACTACAGCCTCTTTATCTGAAATTCTGTGGAGATGAAAGCCTCCATGCATTTAGAGAAACTGTGTGCTTGTTTTTTCTTGCCTTTGATTCACAGTTATCAAAACTGAAACACCGACTAAAGGTGTGTAACGTTCAAGAGGAGCTGTGTGTGTGAGGACACACAGAAAACAGTAAATCCTCCACACACTGGAGGATAACAAGGAATTACGTTATCTTTTTCAGTCTAAAATAAATACCAATAAGTCCATCTGGATACTGAAACTAAACCTTATTGGGACACTCTGGATCTCTTACACACTGGGTCATGATCACTTGAAAGAACACACTCTAATCTTATACTGTTGTTCTTTTTTTATTTTGTCCTACTAGAAAAAAGCAAAAAAAAAAAAATATTATAACTACGTGAACCTCTTGAACTCAACCTAATTTTTAATCTTTATTTTTTCATTTTTGTCAAATTTTATTTGAAATAGACTGAAGCTTTTAAGAGCTGTGCTGCATGCCTTCAAATAACGGCATGTAACTGATGGGACTGATGTTTTCTTGTCAAAGGTTATGTGTTTGAATGTTTTATTTTATGGAAACTTTAATCTTCATATTATTATGACTATGTCTCTCATTCTACATAAAAGTAAACCATCTCAAAAGTATAAAGTCTTTTGTTGCATCTGCAGTTTCATTTATATTATTGATTATTATTTATATATTTGGACTTTAGTAATTTTTGGATCCTAAATTAAAATGAAAATATGTGAACATCATTAAAGAAAGTTTTGTTAATTTTTTCATTATTCTGTTTGCTGAAATGGGACCTAAGCCGAGGTACTGTTAAACTGAAGAATAGCTTGTGATCTTAACCTTTGTGTTAAGGAGCTTGTGTAAGCTTGTGTTGCGATATTAAGAGCAAAATGTCCTAATTCACTGCTTGTCAATTCCTCATAGGTGCCATGAGTATCTCTGATTGTGGGTTGACATTTTATGAATGCCTTATCAAGAGCTGAATCAGCATTTATGAATGTTGCCTACATGTGTAATTGAGCTTTTTCAGATGTTTCCTATCAATATTTAAAATGTGCATTATAATGTTTAGTACTTTGGAAATTGTGGTTAAACTTTGGCTCGTTGTCTTTGGATTCAGAGAGGCTGCAACAGTTTCTGTGAGTTAAACTGTCATCCCACTTTCCTTTATTGTGAGAACTAGTTTGCATAGTTGCTTTGAATTTTTCATCGGCAGCAGCAGCAGCAGTGGGACTGGTAGAAAGGGTTAAGTTGAGCGAGGTGCTGTGCGTTTGGCTGACTGCAGAGTGAAACAGGATGCAGCGACTGCATTGTCAGCCTGCTGGTGTGAGTGCAAACAGATGAGGAAATGCTGGAGCGGGTACTCCAAAACTCGGGTTACCCTGGAAACGGTTTGCGTCATGATCACCAGCAATTAGCTTGCAGCTCTTTAGTTTTCATGATAGGTCTACCAGAGCTTAGCCTAATGACTCTGGTGTCTAAAGAGACACCACCGAAAGAGGGCTCACTAAATATTCACAGATGGTTTTGTTTTGCTTCTTTCTTTAACATTTAGTTTATAAAATAGTCCATAGATTACTATTATTTGAGGACATAGTTAGGGTTATTGCTTTTTTGATGCTTTGTTTTGAACTGCCTGTAAAGAGCTGTGCAGCATGTCCTCTCTTTCTTATTTTTCTCTAATGAACCTTGATGTGATGTCCTGACCTCCTCTATCTGCTTGTATTATAACCCGTACAAAGCTTATTCTGTGTATTGTTGAGGCCTAGACTGTTGGTCTGGAGAAACAGGGTGGGGGGCACAGCAATCAGCTAAGTTTAGGCTAATTAGACCTTTTTTTCCTCCCGAGCGACGGTTGTATCAGCCTTCCATTCTTTGCCTGTTTCCACTTCACGAAGAATTGGCAAATCCAAAATGACTAGTAATGTCAAAGAATTAAAGCTGCAGCAATAAAATCAAAGCTCTTTAGTTAGTTTAAGAAGACTTGGAGATTTTTCTGCACGAGCGCACCTCAAATGATTTTGATTACCCCACTAAGTTGCCTACAATGTAAACATTTCAGGTGGCTGAGCTTTTAAGTTCAGGATGGGGTTGTTGAACCTTGCATGTGTTGACTGTTTGTTCAGGCCGGTGACAGGGTGAGAGTAGAGGGAGAGACAGCATGGCTAGGGGAGGCGGTATGGTTAAATTAGAGTGCTATGACATAAATGGTTTGCGCCCATGCTTTAATTGTTGCTGTGGGAATTTAAGCATGGAGAAAATAGAGGTGAGGGATGTTTTAAATTTAAGCTGTTTTTTTTTAATGAGAACCTTCCATAGGTTTTACTGACTGTTAACAGTCTCCTGGCAACTTTGTTGATATAACATCAACTTTTCCTTTAATAATCCTAAAGCTTCATGTGATCGTTTAAGGGGGGGTCAGACAGGGGGTAGAGCCATACTGGTTAGCTTATAAAAAACAAATAAATGGTCAAAGTAAAATTAGTTGTCTACTGTTCTGATAATCCGCCCATCTTTTTGAGCAAAACAATTAAACAACTATTGATAAAAACTACTTTAATGGAAGGATTTCCTGCTTATCTCTTTCATTTATGATAATTATTAGAGTCTCTGGGTTTTGGATCGTTGGTCAGACATAAATGCAATTTAAGGACATCACTTCAGGCTCCAGGGAACTATGACGAGTATTTTTCAAAGTTTCTTGCTTAAACAAAATAAAACAATTGATTAAAGCAGATTAGCTGCTAATGAAATCAATCTGTAGCTGCAGTCCTGAATAAAAGTGATTTTTGTTGCACTGTAAATACTTAACAATGACCAATTTTCTGCAATGTTTTTTCATTGTAACATTACACAGCAATCTCACCACATTTTTACTCACTTTCTCTCTACTTTTCTGTCCCTCATTTCATTCTCTCTATCTCTGTTTCTCATTCTCTCTGAATGTCTTTCTGTCTCTCTCTGTGCGCCTCTTATGAAAACGGTGTCAGCACTGCTGCTTTTACACCAAAAGGCTGTTGCTAAGTGACGGTTGACGTCAGCCGCAGCTACAGAGGAGGGCTTGTGTGTGTTTAGCAGCTGAGGGCAGATCCCACTGAAAAGGGCAAAACTGAGAAGCACTATTAGTCACTGCAATGAAAACCCTAACTTCAACCAACAGGATCGCCATTTCCATTAACTGTGCACAATTTATTCTGAGTGACTTATGGTAAAAGTAAATCTTTCAAAGTGGAATGATGAGGTTTTGTCAAAAAAAAAAAAAAAAAAGAAAAAAAATTGGAGAAACTGCTCCCGGCCAATCCCCACCCCCTTTTCTTCACTTTTTCTTTAGTCTGTCGCTGTCTCCTTTTCTTTCTCACTTTAACCCCCATCCGCCCCTCCCCCATCACACAAACACACTCATAGACACACACACACACTCAAATGCCAGACAGCCCCCCCCCGCACTCCCCCTCACATAATGTAAGTGAGATTTTGTATTTAGATTTCGTGTCTAAAGAAAGTCTCTAACTCTGTGCGTCAGCGTGATATCTCCCCCTTTTGCTGAGGGTTGCTCTTGATCTGCTCACCATTGTTCAGTGTAATCAATTCCCGGGGACCTGTATCATCCTCTCCCCTCCCACCTCTATACCCCCTCCCTCACCCCTCATCCCCCCTGCCTTTCTCTCTGCTGTGACAGCACATTGAAATTTGACCTGTTACAGCAGACAACACAAAAATGTCTTATCTACAGCTTATTTACATTTCAGGCTGAAAAATACTTCATATACTTTAACGATATTTATTCTCTCTGCAACTCATGAATAGTTACATTTTTATTAATTGTACACTTTGCAATAATTTAGTACATTTCTGTAGCAGTGAGTTACTTGTTTCATCTGCATCAAAGCAGGGGTACCAAACTGAAATAATTTGCTTGCCCTTGCTTGATACGCAAAAGTCAGTATTTATTTATTTATTTTTTATATGTGAGGACATTTTTAAAAATCAGTGAGTTTAAGGGAATGACGCATAATTGCCCTGCCTGTATACATTAGGAGACAGTCATGTCTGCTGCATCTGTGCTCTGAAGACTGTGATGTAAGTTATTATGGCTGATGAGGGCTGGTGTCGGAGATAAACCAGCGCCAGCAGAGACCGTGGCTCTATGGGCAGAGATAGGTGTTTGCAGTGATCATATGGAGCTAACTGATGGCAGAGCAAGTGAGTGGAGGACGCAGGGTTTTAATGGCACACCCACTCTACAGCCAATGCCCACTGTGCTGTTCAGATAGCTTCAGAGGCACACTTGAAGCTGTGGAGTGAGGTGTGCTTAAGATTTGTCTTTTATCAAGACATGGTTTGTCAGCAACATGGTTTTAGGAAAATACTGCATTTTGGTTTTTATTTACATTGTAAACGCTCATAATTAAGAATGCACAACATTTATCAGTGCTGGTAGTGGAAAATGTAAATTATTGACTTTTATTTATTGATATCGACTTAAGTATGGCTGATAATAGAAACTAAATCGATTTTATTGACTTAACATATTACACCTACACTTACTAGGACAGAAGGTGGCAGTATGCATGGTAAATGTTAGTTTTTACCTGCCAATAACTGAGAGGAAAAAGAAAACAAGCGCAGTTGTTTTGCTTATACATTAAACTGCTGAACTTGTGTAGAGCAACACAGTGTAGACTACAGGGCCAAACATTTCATTGCCAGTGAAGACATTTTTTAGTTTCAGAGGAAACTTTCAGAAAATTCCAAGAAATTCCAAGAAAAAAAAAACAAAAAAAAACAAAGAAAAACAAAAAAACAAATATCATAAGAATGGGATGTTATTTGTTAAATCATTAGTAACACAATGAGAGGCAGGTAATTATCAGTTTCGCTATCTGCTGAAAATAATCTTGATCGTGCCTACCTTGTCATGATGATACACTCTGTAATGCAATGCAATGGCCACTGCAGCATAACTCTCCTTTATATTATCTTTCCTGACCCTGTATGAAAATATCTACTGGATCAACTGTGAACTTGATGCAACATACCAACAGCGAGCACCCTGGCAGTCACCATAGACATGGGACATTAGGCATTAGGTACTTGGCTGCAGACAACAGTAGTTGGCTGGGGGGCAGGCTTGAATTAAAGATGCAGTATTTGCGTCATGGGTGAACTTCAGCGGGTATAGTGATCATATAGAAAGTTTTGTTTTACAATCGCTAAGGTGTGAACACTCAGGCACATCAGGTTAGTTGTTGTGTACAAATAGCAAAAAAAACAAAAAAAACAGGCCAAAGGCAAATTAAGAATTTGAAAGATGCAAAATACATTTGACATTTTTCAAGGCTAGCTTTTAGCTATCACAGTTGTTTTCTTTCTCCATTCCTTCGTGCTGATTGCAGAGGCAGAGACGACAAACCATGTTTTGACAAGAGGTTCAGAACAGTGATGTTATTGTTCATAAAATGAGACTCCAAATGTGAATTCCAGACTACCAAATGTTCCAAAGGCCAGCTAAATCACCATCATTAGGCACAGTATCAAGGCAATTTAATAATCACATTTTTTTAATCCTTTGGTAACAAAGTATTTGCTTGAAAGCAATCATAGTTTTACTGCCCAAGTAGTTAAAAAACTCAACAGTATTGCCCTAAATCAATTTATAAATTAACACATGTGCAAGTTTTCCATATTCCTCACATGAATTTTCAGGCTCTTCATGCAGAAAATTCCACATTATGAAGAGACCAGTTAACCACAGCATTCTCAAAAGACACACTCATAATCATCATACATTTCACCTGTTCAGAATTCCTTAACTAGTGCACCAGATCTGACACGGTATAAAGCATCCACATGGTAACTAATCACCTTTAACTGTTTGTCAAAGCAAAGTCTGCTAAAACTATGCTGCCCCACTGAAGGCTTGAAGTATCACAGAGGTAGTCTGTTCAGCTATGTATACAGTGTAGATCATTTATCATGTTTTGGACACATTAATAAGAAGTCCATGCAGATATTGCAGTGCAGGTAGCTGTTAGGATGTCATAGAGCAACAGAACAGTGAGAGAAACAAACTAAAGGTCACATTCAGGAAGACATTCATGCAACGCTACTCTCCAAAACAGACCTTGAAGTAACAACTGCTCTGAAGTGCTTTGTGGGTGTCCTTAAGTTGATATTACCATGATACCGTAGTTGATACTGTAATTGCCCATCCAGAATCCAGTGTGTAAGATGCTTCATGACAACAGTGATGTAAAAATATTAAGAAAATAGAAATAAAAAAGGCATTCAGACTTTGGAATTTCAAAGAAATTGTTTTGAATGGTATTTGATAAAGCAGATTGAGGTAGTCTCAGGAAAAAAAGCATTGTTTAGTATTTTGTGAGTTGTATAAAATATATACCATGTGTTTTTCAAGAGACCTTTTGTTTCTATTAATTAAATTGACATTTTATAACTCCTCTTTTACTATTTTCTTCCTCTTGCCAATCATAATTAAGCACTATTGCTGACATTTTTTTAGAGGTCTTCCCCTTTTTTAACTTAATTTGCTTTATTTATGAACAGAAGTGCTCTTTTCAGAAGTGCCATAACATCTTAATACCTAAAAATTTAAAGTTCTGCCAAAAAGTGATTGTATACTACACAAATCTTGGTCAGCTGAGCACATGAGGACTTCACCTTTGCTCCCCTTAGCTCTGTTTAGTAAACCTACCTCAGGTTTGTTTGTGTGACTCTGACTCATCTGACAGTCAGCCAGTGTTCCAGTGTTTATGCCATGTGGCATCTGTCTCAGGTGATGTAGGCAGAGGTCGCCAAGCGCCAGGTTTATACTTACAGATGTAAAATGCTGATTTCTGGTGGTTCCAGCATTACACTCTGACCCCTGCACGCTGTCAGCACTGCCTGCTGAGTCGGCTCGTTCTGATGATGAGATATTGAGGGGAAAGTAACTAAATACCCCAGTTACTCTGAAAACCTGGTGACAGTGTGTTTTAAACTGCATGAAAAAAGGAAGTGTAGATTTATTTTCTTTAAAAATCTTAAAATATGTTCAGTCATTTTATTATTTAGAATTTTATTACAACATTTTTCTACCTACATCTGTACTTCAGTTTTTAACCATCATTTAGCTTTATGTTAGTTGCATGCATCAATTACAGGAGATAAGTATGTACAAAAAAAGAAAATATCCTGCGCTCAGTTTTTGAAAGAGGGTCACATGACTGTTGCATCCTGTGATAAGGGTCATCCTCCTTGGAATTCCTTTGTATTAATGTAATGTTATTAACATCATTGATGCAATAATTATAAAAGGGGGATTTTTCATTTCTACACAAAGTAAAACATAGTTGTAATTAACTATGGAGAGTGTGTATGTGCGTCACAGAATAATGTGGACACAGCTACCTAGAAAGGATTTCCCTCCAACACATGAGGGCAGACATTAAGTACAGATGATACTGTTGCCTGTCAAAAATACATTATCTGTTCCGTTTGAGCCCGGAACAGTGCTCAGCCCAAATCAAATTCACTCCTTGCCCTGGCTGCATTTTTGGTTCAGTCTTTTTTCAGCTCGTCTGGTTTTCTGTACTCTTTTCCACTGATTCACAAAAGTTGTGTCTCACTCTTTTAGATTCTCTCATTCCCACTTTTTCTTTGTTGCCTCAACAGCAGGTTCTCCATGTTAGTCTCTGATAGCATGCTGGCCTCATGGCAGGACAACATTCTCACTTCGTAATGTGTGCACTAAACACCAGGAATTCCAACATAAGAAACAATGAAACACCCCTGTAGGAAGCTAGGGTGGATTATTTTCACAGAGCATCAACTTAAAGTCCTTGAATGTTGTAATAAAATATTTTTTTGGCCTCTTAAATCCTGTAGCCATGAGGCCCTAGCCTGTTGTAGTGCTGCAAACTGTTAGCATGGTTGCTGTAAAAGTATGCCCACGTATTGTAGTAGGAAGGGGCAACTTGTCCATTGTCTGGCCACAACAAGGGAAGTGGATTTTTGCACACTTGTGAGTTACTGTTGAATAAAATGTCAAAGCTGTAGTATGTTCTTGGACGTTTAATCATTCAGGAATTTCCACAAAAAATATATTTGAAAGGATTTGAATATAAACCTGTAAGAAAAGACAAACACAGCTTTAAACCAAACTTAAACCAAACGTTTCTCATACAAACATCCAAAAGCTGCACTCTTAAATTTCTGATTACTGGAGGACAGAAAAACTGAAAAAAAAATCCCTTACAGACACTCAACTTTGGCTTATTATGGCCATATATTTGTAATGGTAATAAATTTAGCAACAGTTGCCTACTTACACATTGAACAGACATAAGACAACATTATTGATTCATGCAAATCATTTTTCCATGTATCAGCCATCTGATGCAAGGCTATGATTTACTTCACCTTTTTTCTCTTGTTTGGTCTCCTCCTACTCTGGGTAAGGTGTGAGAAAAATGTCTGTGTATTCGTGTTGCTGTCTTTGTCTTTCTGCTGTGTGGGTAATCAGAGCTTTTTTGCAGAAAACAACTTCCTGCTGCAGCTAGAAACAAAGGTTGACGTGAGCAGACTGAACTACAGTAAACATGAAGCTGTGAAACCTCAGTATTGATCTTAAAGAGGCAAAAACATCTCTCTGGGTTTGTGTGTGTGTGTGTGTGTGTGTGTGTGTGTGTTGATTAATGCAGAAATGTTTACAAATGATTATGACAACTTGATAGTTTATGAACTTATATCGCTTAAATTTTTAATTAAACCTTGTACAATAAATGTCCAGTAGTGGTGTAACAGAACGTATGGATCCCTCCCAAGTGGCCAGCCCTTTTGGAATGAAACTGAAGCCAACGTGAAAGTGCTGAAAACTGCAGTTCCTCAAAAGCCTGTTGAGGCTGGCCAACCCCTATAGACCCCCTTATTAAAATGTCTAGCTTTCTAGCAGAAATAAACATGTTTATAGCCTATTACAGTAACAGTTTAAGTCTTGATAGCTAATACCTTTGTTCATGACCACTGTAGGCGGGTGAAATTTCATTTAACTCATTTAAATTTAATTAAAGCTTAAAGTTTTGCATTATTAAGGGCATGGCTGCTTGGAGTGACAGTAAGCTGTCATTATAAAGATAGATTGCATGATTGTGTGTAATTGCATCTTTAGCAATATCTGCTGCCTTCCCCTTGACACACCTCTGACACTTTTTAGCTATTATATTCTAGGCTATTACTGGAGATATGTTACCCATCAGATAACGCCATGTGCGTTTGTGTGTGTGTGTGTGTATTTAGGGGTGAGGGGTTGGTATAAAGTCAGACTAGTGGTGAGACAAAAAGAGGTGCATACATCAGAGCCAAAGTAGCAAATCTTAAAACTGATTTAACCCTGACCTGATCCAGAAAAATGATCCAGTCTCTTGCTCAGAATTGTGTCGAGATCCTAACTTTTAGTTTTGTGATCCATTAGACCACGATTATCCAGCCAGGATCGGCAGACAAAAAAAAACAAACAAAAAACAGGTTGTTGTGAGGCATTTTGAAAAGTGCATGTGGGACCCCTGTACGATGCTGACCTTTACCTCTGTGATCTAAGCCAGGCCTTCGCACCACGACCAAGAGAGTAGAAACGTACAGGCTGCAACATGCCCTTTGTTGCTATGGAGCACACAAACAGACTCTAACTAAAAATCTGCTCAGAAGTGTGCAGTAAACTTAGTTAAATTACACTTACCCTGTTTAACCATAAATTATTTGAGTGTGTTCTCTGATAACTTAAAGAGCAACTAGACAGAAAACTGTTGAGTTGCCTCAGAGTTCCCTGTCAGGTATTGATTCTGACCTTTAACTTGACAAGTGTACAAGTGTAAGCTTCTTAAGCTTTTTATTTTTTGTTTAACCCTCCTGTCACCTCAGCTTTGATGGCAGCTTCGTGAAAGTGATTCGCAAAGTAGAAACGAGAAGCTGCTTACAGCCAACCTCACTCACTTGCTTGTAAATGATTTACCCAACACGGGATTTCTGTTATGGTGTCTTTTCTCACTGTTCTTTGTGTCTGTCTCTACTTCCCTGTTGACTCCTCCTCCCACTGCTCAGCTCTGATGGATGGCGTTTGTGTTCACATGCTTGTTATTGGCCAGAGCTCCAGGGCTCAGGCGTTAGGTTGTGTTTATGAGAGGAGCCTGCACTGATTCCATGATAAAACCAGATGTTCCCTTACAAGGCTTCGAGCCTCCCTCATCTAGCTCTCATGTCCATATCAGGTATAACCTTCCTGTTGTACTCAGGCCTCCTAGCCTCCAAACTATAGCTTGGTGTTGAGTTCCACAGTGGTCAAAAAAGGTTGCGTGTGAAGGACATAGATCACATGTTTACTCTTTGATAGAGAGAAACAGTCTAAGTTAGAATACCCTGGAAATATGGACTCTTTGTTTTAATTATACCTTACAGAATATAAATATTTACGACGATATAAATATTTAAATATTTACGACGACAGCCGTTTCTGTATTTTTGTGACATAATGTGCTATTAAAGTTAAAATTGATTGGTAGCTTATTCTTAGAGTTTAGAAGTTGTGTTTGATATCTTTGCTTGATAAATAAGTGTTGCCAATTAATTTTGTGTTATTAGCTAATCACTTCAGCCACTGAATTATACAAAAATTAACAGCTTCTCGTGTCCCCTATGAGCATGTCCAAAATGTTCCTTCCTGTCTTTTTTAATGAAGGCTCATTACAAAAACATTTGCTGCAGCTGCCAAGACCAGTTATATACTAAAGGATTCCAACGACTAAAACATGAAGTGAAACGTCACACCAAACCCATCTCTTACTCATCTATCAGATTATAGCCTCACTGTTATCAGATTGGCTCCATGTTAACATACTGCCTATCAGATGCCAAAACACTCGACAGTAGGTGATAATACTGTTATATAATAAACTATAGTGACGTACACACTAAAACTATGTTGTTCACATTACACAGTAATCTACCTGGAATGTGCACTGGCACTGATTTGAGAATTTGGTTTGTTGCCCTATGACGTCGTAATGCATTGTTGTAAAAGTTAAGCAAGGTTCAATGTTTTCACCAGACTGCTGGGTGATGATTGTGCCAGACTCATTGAAATGAATTAGGAGGTTGCAGATTTGATGCAGTTCCATTATTGGTCTGAACAAGGCATCAGGGTTTCAAGAGTTTGAGGAGTAAAAAAAAAAAAAAGATCAGATCACTTCAGGATCTCATGTACCTGCCAGTCCCCTGACTCCATGTTTTCTCTTTTTGTCAATAAAGGAAAATGCACAAAAAATATTATTTTTAAATGTTATAATTGCCTGCCAGTCAAAGTATCATTTATCTTGCCATAAACTGAAACTATTGTCTTGCTACACTGCATCTGTCACAAAGCTGCTTTGCTCCTAAAATTTAGCTAACTAGCTAGCTTGCATTTTAGCATCTAGGTAACTAGAGCTAACTCACAAAAACTAACACATAAGAAGAAAAACCTGACAAGCGTACTAACAACCAAGATGACAAAAGCTAAGCTGCAAAAAAATCCAAAAAACTCCCGGCCAATTAAAACTCACAAGTATGAGACAGTATGGATTTACTAGCACTGTAATTTTTCAGCATTTGCTATAGTAATGTCAGTGGTTTTTAAATACATTTTGCAAAAGTGCGGACCTAACTGTAAACTCATGTTGTTTAACAGGTCTTAGCATGGAAAAGTTTGGGAATACCTGGTTTAACTAACTAACTATTAGGTTAATTTCATCCCTTAACTTTTTTGTCTTAAGCAATCACAAAAACAGATTATAAACTTTGTGTATATATATTGAATGTATGATGTTAGTTTCTTGTCTTGGACAGTTGGTTTCTTGTCTTGGACAGTTAAGCTGTCTGGTCCAGGGCTTCCTGGGCACAGTTTCAACAGAACACATTTGGCACTGTGATCACCTTTGCCTCTTGGCATATATTAAGGTTTAATACAAACTTTGAACTTGCTAAAAAGCAACCTTTGGGCTGGTAGAGGAAAATCCAGCTGTAAGCAAAGGAAAACAAAACAGATACCGGACAGGGCCATATTTGCTAACTTATTGCATCTTAATAAACAACTGCTTAAATGTTTTTGATGACATATGAAGCCCTCCTCAGGCTCTGATTGTACACTCTGTGCGTCACAAGGTCAATGGTGCTTTTAATAATTGCTTATGTTAACACTGGGTAAACCTGGGTTATTTATATGAACCTGCAGGTCAGCAAATCAATGTCAGCAGAAAGGACTTTGAGAAGTACTATTCAGAGTATTTACACTTGGGCTTTCTGCCACCACTCTCCAAAGGTCATACATGCCTATATTGTTGCCAATCTCTTGTGATAGCGATGAAATGCGCGTTGCAGGTCAACATAAAATTTAAGCTCAGATAAAGTGTAACCTGCATGCATAGCCTTCACTGCAGACAGCCTGCAACTATTTATAGGGGCATGATTTACTGAATGGTTGCCAGTAATGATGGGGCCAAAGTCAAGTGCAGATTAAATCCCTTTGCATGGAATATGTTTTGTTGTAATCCTTACAGCTGTAAAATGGCACAATCTTTTTTTCTGTTGACTTGCATTGGAGCTCATTTTTAGGTTGGTCTGTTTGCAGTAACCTGCTTGAATGGTACCTGTGTAATTTATGGCTTGAATCCCTTTTAACTAGCTGAACTGTGTTAATGAATACATGTGTGAAGACCTCTACTGACAGTAAATCCAAACAGCAGCTCTGATACAGGGGACATAGTTTCAAACACCAACAAAACCAGTCCTTACTAAATGTTATTAGATTATAATTTTCATAGGCCTAGGTGATAATTAATGATAGCCATATGCACAAACAACAAGCAAAGAGATAACGTCTGGCTCAGCAGTTAGGAAAAGTAGTTTATAGGTGCAATCTGTGGCAAAATGAGCACAAAACAACTATTTGTTTAAAGTAAAATTAAGAAAAAAAAATTCTGAATATAAAAAAAAAAGAATAAGTGATAAACAGAATGAATTGTCTGTTCTCAAAATTACTTTTTGGCATCTGTGAGGCAATGACTGCCGTGCCTCCCCTTACAGCAAATTACTGTTAAAAGTAAGCGCTAGTTATCAATATCAACTGAAATGAGACATTTTAATATGATAGATTTTTCATTTTAATTTTCCATTCTTGATTTTTCTTTTTGTTGTTGTTGCTGGTATTTTGAAATTACTGGAAAGCAAGTAGTGGAATTTGACGAAAGTTGAATGCTGTTTGTCAGATTCAAATACAGTTTCTTTTGTTTTTCTTTTTATGGTTTTGTAGGTCATGAAAACACAGCTACTGTTGTGCAGGCAGTATTTTGCCAGCATTTGTAGCTGCCCACTGAGTTTTGGTGTTGAGTACAATCAAAAGTTAGGGGCCGTTTGAGCATGAAACACACCATTGTGGGAAAAAGTTCATCATTGACGTACGAGTGTTGACCTTAGTCAGACTGACTCGCACTTCATCTGTGTGAGTCAATGCTGACAGATTTTTCGGTGTCTTGTGAAGCTACAAATTCTTTGTCAGAACAGTGCACCTTGTCATTTATATCTCCTAAATTGTAAGGGTGTTTTTGTCACCTTTTTTGATTTTAATCAATCCGCAGAGGGCTTTTTTAATGATCAACAGTCATTATTACAATAACCAATTAACTATAGAAATGCAGTTTAGATTAAGTTTGTTCAATTGAACATCAAGGCTACCTGACAAATATAATTCTGCTTGATGTATTTTTGTAAGTTTGTCAAAAAAATGCATTTCTAAAATTATAATGTTGCTGTGTATTTGTACTACTAAAATTTGCATAATCCTTATCTTAGAAAATTTTTATTCTTCTTTTGTACAAATGTTGAGAGAAATGCAATGTATCATAAAAAAATAATAGAATTCCATAAACTAATAAGATTTTGATTATTTATCAAAGTCAAATAACACATTTTTACATTTTTGTTAATGTAATTAGGCAAGAATTCTGAAAAAAAACCAACTAACTTTATATCATTAAAACAGGTGCATATCACTATTAACAGTGTTTTTCTTTCCTAAACTTCTGAAATGTTGCATGTTTTGTACCTTCATGCTGCTTTGTGACATGTCTGACACCAGTCTGACATTTTGTCTGCTATTTTTGTGGCATCTCCTCAACGTCAAGCATGGCAGATACCAAGTAGCTGCTGCCCCAATTTTTTTAGAAATGGCTCTATCATGACCTCTTTGGCTTTCCTCCCACTGCTGTACATGTATGAGGCTCTGCTCACTCTGCTGTAATTATTTTTGGCACTGTGGCTGATTCCATTGCTGTTTTCATTTTTTAATTTATTGTTGGGATGTGGTGTAAAGCAATACAAATCTTAAATCTGGGATCTGCAAAACTGGAAGTGCGCTGTGACTCCTGTGTGATGGAGTCTGAACTTCTTGCATTTTTCATTTTTTGTTTAAAACAAAACTGATATTGAAATCTTTGTTAAAATGACTCTGGAAAAGTATTTTTCTTTACTATTTTCTTGTCAGTATTAACTGTTGGTCAGTGACTGAGAGCTACTCATGTTAAAAACTCTGAACTGTCCCTCTAAATCAGCCCCTTCAGAGAGACTGGGGATTAACAGAATAATGCAATACAGTGTAACTTACTGTAATAGTTGCATAAGTAGAGAAGAGACATGAAAATTAACCGACTGATTCAGTAATGTCCGTCACACAACAGAATCTAAGTTTTGCTGTAAGTAAGGGACATTAGTCACCATAAGTCTCTGTTGATAAAGAGCAAAGAGCCTCTTCCTGAACACTATGGCCTCATTACGTGCAGAACTCTTTAAAGGGAGATATTACTTTTTGATCCCATTTGAATTTTGCTGTCAATTACCCATGAAAATCACTGTGCGCACTGACTTAAGAAAAGGTGTGTTTATTTATTTATTTTTGTTGATGTTTGTTTTTAATTTTAAGTTTTTATTTGTTGGTAATATTTTCTTCCTTCTAAAGCTACTCAGTCAACCTATGCAGGTATGTAGCTCTAAGGTATCCACAACATGCACACGTGAATTGATTTTATCCAGAAAGAGTTTTCGAAACTATGTCTGTGACACATTCCTCTTGTGTTGGAGCACCTGTTAACTCATAGTGGGTGAGAATGTATTGCTTACAGACACACAGGTTGTTTGGGGACGGGCTCAGGAATCCTTCCAGTCATCATCTGCATCGATAACCATCTTGCAGTGCATGATGTCTCAATGTTTTTGTTGCGGCAGGTTGAGTTCCTTTTATTTCCTTTAACAATGCTTTCCTCAACAACAGCTATAACAGAAGGTTCTGACAATCTTATTGCTCAATCTTGTTTCTCGTTCTGTGTTGACCTTTTGATATTTTTTGAAGGATAGTGCACTGTATTATGGTAACGATGTATTCATGTTTACAACCACAAGCAACCACAATAGGTTTTGTCAGATGAATACACAAGTATAAATGGCTTACATCTCGTGCGTCACACTGAATGTTAAACAAAAGGCAGAACTTCACTGTGGGTTTGCAGTAAATATGTTGCGCTATCTAAATCTCAGGGTTGTTAAAATATAAGTTAGATAAATTTATTTCTTGAATTTACTATTTTGAAAAAAGCTGAGAAAATTTTTTTTAAAAACTGGGAAAATAAAGTATAAATAGGTTAATGAGAATCAGTACAGTGCTCGAGGATTTAGGCATCCATCTATATTCTTGGCCTGTTCTCTTTTTGGAGGATGCTCTATGGTTCCCGGTCAACTGAGACACACTGTAAATCTGACAATGTGAAAGGTCTGCAGGGACAGTTGAGTGTCTTCCAATGCTTTCTCCTGAAATGAGGACACACCTGCAGCCTCAGAGCAGCCTGCTCGATGTCTGGTCTTACTTTCCCTCCCTGAGCCTCCAAGTGGTTTCACAGTAACTCATCCCTCACCAATGATTTCTCTTTTACGACTATGGCAAGTGCAGACTTAAGGCCGCTGTGCCCTTTTTGTCCTTGTTGAGATTTCGTACCCCAGCTCCCAAACTTCCTTCTCAATAAAGCAGGTGTTTGGAGCTGAAATCAGACTTTACGCTCTCGCTTCTTAAAGATTGGCTGATGAATTTGGCCCTTTCTTTACACTGCTGTGCAGAACTTTCACCAATACTGTTACTGTCCGATAAAACCACAGCAGTTCCATTTCCCTTGGACTTGTCCAGTTCCTTGGCCTTGGCAAGATCATGGCATTAGGATTGAGCACCATCCAACTCCGTTTAGCACAAAGATTTGTCTTGCTACTTGCCAGATGGTTCTTGGTGCACAGTTGTAACTCCTTCACTTAGTTTTTTCTGTTGGTCTTGTTCTGGTCCGTCTGACTTTTTCAAGAGGACACAGCTGGCTCACAAATTCACAGCAGCCAGGAAGCAGACGGCAACTGCTATCTTCCAGGCTTCAAAGGAATCAGTGGGTGTGTATCTATAGGCTGTGCGTTTTACATCTCCTGACTCATGTAAACAAAATGCCTGAGTAAAACCACAAGCTATGCTTCCAAGATAGAAGATGAGAAAGAGCTGTGTAGGCAACTCGTTCTGCTGTGACCTTTGCTGACCTGAACCAGACAGGCTTGGATGTTGAATTAGTGATTTATCTGATTAATTGTTACGTTTTGTGCATAATTCTTTTGGACTGTTAGTAGCGTTACAGCATTTGCAGCTTTTATTAGATTTAATGCAGTCCCAAGAAAAAAATTCTCCCATAAGTTTTAGCCAGTTTCAATTAACTTCATAAATATTAGCTTGTTCTGATTGCATCTCTTGGGAAGAGTCTTGACTTGAGATCTCACTTTTCAACAAAAAAAAAGAAAAACTAATAATACTGTTTTTTCTATCCTGTGATTTTATGCTAATCAGTTTTATCCTATTAATTCTTGATTTAATCTGTAGAAAAAGGTAAATTTGGTGACATCAGATTGGGAACTCATGCAAAACTAGGTGGTTATATATCTCTTTTTTTTAATAGTAAGCTACTAATAAATGCTTGCAAAACCCTGAACACTGAATGCGGCTGAAAAACAGCACAACAGCACAGTGTATCCTCCTCTTGACAAAAGTGAGTCGTATGACCTCAGGCTTGATGTGTATACTTTATGGATGAAGGCATTTAAATGTCCAACTTTGAAAGCCTGCCATATTACAAGTAAGATATCTGGTATTATTTTATAGTCTACATGTTTGTGATGAGCATATCACATTTATACTCATTAAACGTGACATGACGCTGTGATAGGAAAAGGAAACACCTGAGTTTTTTTTCCTTTTTTGAAAGTTGATTTTACATTGTGATAGAGACTTAGACAGATCATGTAATATAATGAAAACTCTCTCATAAATTAAGCACAATATTTCAATGTATGCAATTTGATGGTTTATTGAAAGATTTGCTTACGCATCTGCCCCAACAGCTGTCCCATTAGCTGTTGAGCAAAATATCAAAACTAATTTATCCTCTCGGTTCTTCTAGTTCCAGCACTCCTTTCAAAGAGCAGAGTCTAAAATTGACTCAGAGTACCTGAATCCAGACTTTCTGTGAAGTCACACCAGAGCACCCTCTGTACCAGGGTCCTGTGCTGTTGGCCTTAAAGAGCACATGGGAACATGGTGTCAAGTAACCTAATACAATTCAGCCACTGCACACTGGATCGTTGATGCATAGTGAGTTGCCTGTATTACATTGTGCTTTAGATCAGCTTACCTTATAGTATCACATGGCATGTGATACTTGTAGCAGATGATATTACTATGTAGCATGTTGGATAAAGATGGCTTGTATGGGATCATCTTCAAAATGGATCATTAAAGGCTAACAAGGTGGTCATCTTCACTTGATAAAATGTCACATAAACAGGTGGCCAGATTTCTCTTTATAACAACATAGACATAAATGTAAATGCACAGTATAAACATTAAAGCATATATTGACAGTTTTAAAAACCTTAATTAAAAAGCAAGCTAAAACTGCTTTTCTCAAACAGGTAGAAAATTAAAAAAAAACCTTATATCAAAACTTGACAGTTAAAATTTTGTCCTGCTTGTTGCAAACTTCTACAGCATGCAAAACATAGTGTACAACCACCTTAAATGTTAGTTGTGTTCTGTTAAATTTGGTGTTACTTTGAGAAAATTCAGCACTCAGTATTTAATCCCTACCATTTGCTACTTGCTTTCCTTAAATTTCCACACACCCTGTGTTTTCTTTAACACAGCATGTTATTTCACCCTCTGATTGTTCACTGCATTTTTATGAAGTAAGTTTTTTTGGTGATATGAGCCCAGAAACAAGAACCTTGATCTTCTGCTCTCAAACACCAGTTGCAAACAGGTACAACATAAAAGGCCCTGAAATGCTCTAAACGGAGTGTGACGTTGCGTTGATTCCATAGCTTATTTTTTAATGCTCTTCATTAGTCTGGGTGTCTCCCCATTGAGCTGGCTTCTAAAAATAACCACAAAGTTTTCCAACAGGAAAATCTTGGGTGCCATTTAAGAAATGGGTGAAAATCTGTAGTGCAGTTTCTATAGCTGTTATTTCTGTCTGTTGTGAAATAGGTTTTTCAGAACCATTTTTATAACCAGACTAACAAGATAGACTTTGTAGACTCTGTTCATGCTTTGAATGGTTGAAATATTTAGTAATTTATTTGTAGTTTTTTAATTTTTTTTTTTCTAATTTACTGGATTAGGGCCAAATAGGACAAACGGTGCACGATGTACAAAGTAAGAAGTACTTAAAAATAGTCCCGATGACACCAATAGATGCTGGCTTTTGCAGGGCAGGCACTGAACAACACGGGGCCAGTGAAGTGGTAGATGAGTGTGAAAGAGAGGGATGACATTTTGCACGGGCTCCTTTCCCTGGTCAAAGAATTTTCCATGGTCTTGCCAGGTTGCCCTGACAACACTGGTGACAGCCATTGGAAGACTGGCCACCTGAAGTACCATGAGTTCTCCCGTCGGGCCTGTTGGCCTGCGGGCTGGTGATGAGCCAGGCAAGACAGAGGCAGAAAGATTTTTACAAGTCTTTAGTCCCATAGATTGTGTGGCTGGTTACATGTGGACAAAGAACTTAATCTCTTCTCAATTTTCATGGGCAGCTGCTCGACCCAAGGGATATTGGCTCTATAAAGGATATGAACCCTAACCCAGTGGTTGTTTTTTATTAAACATAGGGCAATAAATGATGCACATAATTGAAAGTACATCCTTATGATAGTATACCTAATGAAATTTTGCTTTCTCATTAGCTACATTTTCTGTATTTCTCTGATATTAAAAATGTCCATATTTCTGGAAGATCTTAACAAAGAATATCATCAATTTAATGAAACAACAAAAGATACATTGCAAATTAATTAATTAATTAATTAATAAACTTCCTTTTTGTCAAAAAAAAAAAAAAAAAAAAAAAAAAATTGGAAAATTACATTTTTTTTAAAACTGGACCCGATTTAAAAAAATTTTTGTATCTTTATGAAAAAAAAACACACAGTT
>JAPZDV010000001.1:12999167-13015067 GCA_029814665.1 Acanthurus lineatus | reverse complement strand
AAAAAAAAAACCAAACTTTCAAATTAATTAAATAAATAATTAAAAAACTTCCTTTTTTTAAAAAAAAAAAAAAAAAAAAAAAAAAAACTTGGACAGTTCCATTATTTTTAAACCTGGACCCTATTTCTACATATTTTGGGATCTGAATGACAAATAAGCACAGAGTTTTGTAGTTGCACCATTACATTTACATTAATTTAAAACTTTCTGTCCTCTTACTGATTTCGAACTCTTTAATTGTTCTTCCTGTCTTTTGTTTGCAGTCATTACATTTTGCAGAGTGTTATTCATCTTGTCACTTTAAAAATATCTTGACCACTTCCATGTAATTGAAGTAGGTTGACCTCGGTTGTCAGTAACTTCCTCATCAATGGTATGGGGTTAATGTGAGTTCACTGTTGCATTCATTTCCTTTCTTCGAAAACATTTTGTGCTTATCTGTGACATCCTAAGATGATAGAAAAGTCAGATTAGCTTTTTATCATAGAGATTTGTTGTTGACTGGTCACCTGCTGCAATCCTGTAAAGAAAAGTTAATCATAAACATTCATGCCACCTTTTAATGGAGTTTGTTTTAGTTGAGTCCAGCACTTTACTGTGGTTGTTCATTTTTATTAGTAATTTTTAACACAATATACATTTTTGGAGATAAAAGAAAATGTTGTAACTCTGTTAAATTGTTTTTATTTTGAGAGTCGGTTCACCGTAGTCAGTCTAGGTCAAAAGTTCAGAGACAGTAGGGTTTTTTAATCCCAGGCTGCTCCTTCCTTTAGTCACCTCAGCTGCTGGCCTACCATCAGCTAACACTGCCTGAGCTCTGGCACTGTGCTCCAGGCCCAGCCATATCCAAGTGACACACACGCACATGCGCACACACAGACACACACACACACACACTCTAAAGACCTCTCATCTGGTTAGCTCCCTTTCCTGAACAGACTGAAAGGAATCAAGCCAGCCTTTGCTTTCTCTTCCTCTGTCCATATCATCTTTTCTTCCTGTGCGTGTCTTGACAGCCAGAGCCCTGTCCTCATTATCAGCATGTGCATGTGCAGAAGGCTGCTGACGCGGTGTGTGTCGCTGCAGACTGACGTCAGCAGTGCCCTGCTTCTCTCCATACAAATGCACTGCCTGCCTGCCTGCCTGCCATTGATGCCTTTTCTCTGTCCCCCGCACTCTTATTAGCATGTTTTTATCACTTCTAGCACCTCAGAGCCCAGCTAATATGACACACAGGTGTAACAAACTGGCTGTCTAATAGCCCACAAAGGCTTTTTGCATTCTGTTAGGGGGCACTTGTATCATGTTAAATAACTGTGCATATGAAGTGTTATTTTTATTGTATGCTCCATATTTTCCTGTGCATTTAAATACATGTTGCATGTTATGTGTGATTGTCCATTCTCTCTGCGTAGGTTTCTACCTGTTTGATTTGTGTCTGTTAATTTATGTAGCTGTGCACAAACAGGGTGCAGTAATTTCCCTTTTAGAAATACAGTACCTGCATCATAAATAATCCCCATACACATGCACATACGTGTGCAAACAGTGTTGCTTAAAATGGGCAGACACACTGGATAAGGCCAGTTGTACAAGTCAAACAAGCTCTGTCTGTGAGCGTGTGTTTTAAAATCTAGTCTAAAAGTATGAATGTTATGTCTGTTTTATCTACAATGAGCAGTAGAGGAAATATTTTTGACATTGTTGCAAACATGTCACCATTTTCTCATTGTAAATGAGCAGTTGTCCTGACATGATGAGACTATTTACAGTCCTCAGTTTTTTAAATAGTAGCTTCGGTTTATAGCATGATTTATAGTCATTTATATTGTCTACCTTTGTCTACCTTTGTCAGTGGAATAAAAGTAACAATATCACTCGGAATTACTGATGCAAGGTTAGCACATTACAGTTAAAGTCATCCAAAATTTAACTTATGTGATAGTAAAAGCAAAATTAGGATGGCGATGATTATTATTATTATTGTTGTTTTTATCATTCTTTTTAATAATTCAGCTGTATTTTTAACTACATCATGTGCCCGTAGCAGTTGAATTTTTAAGATGGTCACCTGATTCAGCAAGATAAGTTGTAGATATGACTTCAAGATACATATCAAGATATCTTTTTTTAAAGAAGCTGAGTCATAGTAATTAAAATTGTATAGTCAAAGTACTTATACCTCAGTGTACTTGAGAAAAAGTCTGCTTCGTAGTTGCTCCTAAAGGTCTTAATGCCTTTTCTCCTTGTGCATGTCTGCAATCCATGTGTGTGTCTGCATGCACACAGGTGTCTTTAAGTGTTAACAGCTGAGTTGTGCGTCTCTGGCTGTGTGTCTGCCCTCATGTTCACATGTTTTCATAACATCACTAGAAAATATCTCCTGTTCATTGAAAGATTTTAATCTCATCTCTTACAGAGGGCCCATGGTGTTGTTGTTGCTTGGCACACGTGTTAATGATGGTGGTGGTGGTGGTAGCGCCCATTTAGCCAGCTTTTCCTGTTTCTGTGCTGTGTGAGAAGATTTCCATGTTTTTGCGTGTTTGCGTGCAGAGGTAAAGAGTATTCTGCAGTGATTAAGAGAGATTGTAGATATGCTACGCTAAATATTTTGACGCTCTAAAGACTTTTGACTTGTCAGTGTGTGTGTGCTGCCTGAGAGGGATGGTAAAAAAGTGGAATTGTCAACAAAACATGATCCTTTAGTTGAGTTAAATGAAGGCCAAACGCATATGTTTTGTCTATATTTGACTTTTTTTCTGTAAATGTGTCTAGTTTCTGTCTTTAACTCTCTCCATCCCCTCCTTAATGGTATCGTCTCCCTCAGCTTTTACCCGTCTTCCTCTCTGTTTCAGCCTGTCTGTGTCTCTCTGTAAACAGGCAGAAGGCCAACAACTCTGTCCTCCGGCCGTCTCCCGCTATCCCGTTGCCATGGTGTATGGAGCATTGTTTGCTGGCCTCTATGTCGGGTTGCCATGGCAGGGCTTATTTGCCATAATAAATGTTTGGCAGCATTGTACAGATGCTGATGACAAACACCCAACATCCCACTTTGATCAATGAAACAGTTACTGATTAGAGGAGATGGGTTGGAGCCGCTGATCTATTTAACAACCTGTAGTTAAAGCTTTCATGTTCTGTATGTAGAACAGGCAGACCCATGTATGAATGACATCAAACAATGATATCACAAAAATCTGGAAAAAAAAAATGGGAATAAAAAATATTTTTTGCCATTTAAATTTTAGACTTTTGACTGTAAAGTATTTCTTATTCAAACAAAAACTCGGCCTTTAAATTGTTAAGAAGAAGACATTTGTTTTTTTCAATGCAATTTAAACTACAAAAATCTAATTCAAAGCTGTTCCCTAAAATAAAACAAATTTGGTTTAATAAATAAATTCCATTATAGTGTCTTATTGAATTTCTTGATACAGCTGAAAATAACTGACTGGTTTATTCAGAGGACAAACCTGATACATTTTAAATGTTTCTGCCTGACAAATGAAGACTGTGTGAGATGGTAAAGAAAAGAATATACAGTGTGAAGATGTGTGTTTTTATGTTAAGTTCACTTTGAAGAGGTGCTTTTTAAATGTGTCTGAATCCTCTGTGTCCCACCCCCTTGTGGTGTGGGTTGATATTGCATGGTGCCTCTTTAAAAGCAGTGTCTGGACCCTACATGACTAACTACTGTGTTTCTTCACATTAAAATCAGAAGATAGACTGTTAGTCTGTGTCTTTTTATCACCATTCACAGATTAGACAAGATTTCCAGAAATATTATACTTAATGTTTTCAGTTGTCATTTTTCATTAGTAATAGTTTTTAATTCTTGAATGCAAAAAAGGCTCAAAAATGTTTAAAAATAAAATGTGTTTGTAAAGAAAATCAGCAAATGTGCAAAAGATCAATTAAACTGTGTAATAAATTAAGTTAATTGCAAACTCCATTACTTGATTATATTAAATTTGTATTGTATTTATAGTTGGACTTAAGGTTTAACTTATTTCAGGCTCAGAAACTTAGTGCTACACAACATGCACCAACTTTAACTATACACGGCTGTAACGTAAGAGAGCTCCTGTTTGGTTACCAACAGATAGCGTGGAAATGCTGCCGATTGACGTAGTTGAAGCCAGATAAGATCTCAAAGCCCCATTGTCGACGCACCATGGTGGTTTTAGTGGTTTGCCTTTTTTTTCTTTTTGCTTTCAGTGAAAGGCCTCAGTCTGCTGTCGCTAAGGCAGTGTGCATTAGCATACCTGTAGTAGAAAGTGCATCGTGTGCTGCAGGAAGTCCTTACTGTAAACTGTTACTACATTGTGTGTTTAGATAACAGGCAGAATAGACCAACAGTTAGCAGCTAAATGCTGACCTACCAGTGCCCCTTACTAAAAAAGTCATAAGGCAGTCTGCTAAAAGTAGGGCATAGGTCACAGCCTGTGCTCTTTCTTTGTATTATATATTTCATACGTCTGTCATGCACAAACACATTTGCAGTGTTGACATTAAACTGACTGTTGATATGTTTCTTTTGTTTTTCAGATGATCTTGTGGGACTGGGATCTGAAACACTGGTACAAGCCACAGTATCAGGTCAGTGCTGTGTTTATTTCAGCTCGCACGTTTTGGAAGTTTACAAGTCCATGTGCGTGGTTCATTCAGGTTACACACTGATAATGCAGGTCCTTTCAGATAAAGTGGTTTCTTTAGTCCACCAGTAGAAGCTGCACGTTACCTTCTGGACATTCAGTTCTTTCTTCATATTTTTGGTTAGGCAAAATACACATTGTGTAAAAACCTGGCATACAGTGACCGCGGAATCGTCGTCATGCCACATTTTATCATAGTCAGACATTCTTTGTCTTGTTTGAACTATTTGTGCAATTTATCAAAGAATTTAGCTCCCACTGACCAAAAATCATTATTTGTTCCTGTTCGACTGGCCCAAGTCACTGAAAACAATCCTTCTTATGAAACCTGCTGTATAAAAGTAATTTTAACCCCTATTTTTTGCTAGACTCCTCTCACAACTTATAGAATTTTAATTAATATATGAGCATAAGACTATTTTATTTTTTCAAATGGGCCCTGGACATAGTATATTTCCGTTCAGTAAAGTTAAGTTGTTTCTGTTTCTGTTTTTTAAGAGGCTGGAAGAATGAAGCAGGAGGATAGATTAACTTCAGTAAAATATAAAATAGTAAAGTTAGCTGTTGAAAAACAGGATTCTTCAAAGAAATGAAGATGTGTAGACAGTGTTCAGACTTCAGCATCGTGAGCAATAACCAAAGTTATTAACAAGCATTTTTTTCAAAGAGATTTTAATATGCACAAAAGTTGCACTCACACTGTGCCTTTGCTGCCCTGTTCCCTAATCTGTGTGATGTAAATGTGCGTACGACAGGGTGCAGTGAGTGGCAATGGCGTGGATCTTTCAGTCATCAACGAGGCCAGGAACCTGGTGTCTGACCTGCTGATGGACTCATCCCTGTCCCCACACACCATCTCGACTCTGCGCAGCATCTCCAGCCTCATGGGGACTTTTTCAGGCTCGTGCAGACCCAGGGTCAACCCTTTCACCCCCTTCCCAGGTTTCTACCCCTGTGATGAGGTGGAGGACTCAGTAGAGAGGAGTGACAGGAAATCCATTAAGGTGGGTTTAAACACTACTGCTGTAGATAACAAAATGATAAAATGTATGAAAAAAAATAAAAATGACCAGTACCTTCTGTTTGTATATTAAACACACATCTATACTGGAAAAACTTCCTGTCTCTATCAGGGTTTGAGCAGCAGAAACAGCCTCCCCACCCCTCAGCCCAGGCGGAGTTCCACCTCCTCTTCGTGCTCTGCACTCCCTCCACTTGACTCCGCCTCTTTGCGCTGGGAACGCAACAATGGCAAGAGACCCCACACTGACCTCAACCTGACCAGGTACAAACACAACTGTACACCTGACTACCTTGCACAAATACAGTGTTTTCAGAATTGCTCACGCACATCTTACAGGCTGTACTTTATGCTTAATATGCACAGTTTTAAAAATAAGAAATGTCAATAGAAATATGCACCCAGGTCAACTGTGTGCTATTTTTTTTGAGTACAAAGTAAGAAATGTAGATCCCATTTGATTTGATTATTTCATTTCATGCTGCAATAAATCACAGCTTGATCCTAATTTCACTGAGTATAAACACAGATTTTCTGCTCTTCATGTCGTCTCATGTTCTTCACAGGTGTTACTTTTTTAGCCAGAGCAGAATGTCTGATTTATTAAAATAAATTAACATGAAAAGCAAAGTTATTTTGCCCCTTTGTAACCATGACACTCTCTCATCTAGAGTTCTTGTTTGTTTTCATAAATTGAACCGGGAACAATTACAGCTGCTTGTAGGTTTTGATCTGCTGCCTTTGTTGTGGTTTGAAGCCATTTGGATGAGACTAAAAAGTGCACAGTTAGCTAGCAAACCCACAAATCCTGTTTCTTTGGGCAGACCAAACCCTGCTTTCATCAGCCCAAACAAAGAAAACAAAATATATGTAACTTTTTTACTGCCACCAACAACATGCGCCTCTATGTTTGTTTTATGGCAGTGTGAACATTGTAATGTCACCCACAGACAAGAGGTTGGGAGCAATTGTGTTCCATAACTTCCTTTCATTGTGTTTATGCAGACATCAAATGTTCCTCTGAGATTCAGCTTGTGCAGGGACACCAGAGGAGTTGTCAGCGTTGTCCTAGAGTCATCTATTCTCTGATTTAAAACAAAAAAACAGATCTGCATTTCACACAGTTTGAAAATTAAATTTTAATGGGTTATAATAATGGCACCTACATGAATTGAGAAAATAAAATAAAATCAGAGTTTTTCAGTGTCTGTTAACGGATTAATCACACAGTGTTAAATTTACTTGAACAACAAACTTGTTGTGGACACTGAAGTGTAGTGTCTATATGTTTCCACAGGATGGCAGTACATGATTAGCTTTGTTGGCTGATGAGCTTCTTTGAGTTGAAGACCATCATGCTCTCTTTGTTTGAAGTGTCAGAGGATAGTGAAGCCTTTTTGCTGTTGTGATAATGAGACAGCCTCAATGAATTACTTATATCTATTAAAAAAGTGTGCTTTGAGTTACGGCTTTTTTAAAGCCAGTGCTGAATATCCACGTTTTGTGCTCCAGCCCAGGTCTGTCTAATGGGCCCAATGCAAACCTGCTCACCATTCCCAAGCAGAGGTCTTCTTCTGTTACCCTCACCTACCATTCTGGGCCCAGGAGAGCAGGTGAGACCTAACCATTAAACTTCTCAAAGATGCTACATTGCGATATAATGCTGATGTTTGAACTGAATCTCATTTCTCTGTTATTCTGTTCCCCCTTGGTCCTTTTCAGGCACGTCGCCGAGCCTGAGCCCAGTCACCTCTCCAAGCCACGGTGCTCTCGCAGTAACTACTGGCTCCTCATCATCCCTTGTCACTCGTCCACCTGTGGAGTTCCCAGACACGGCCGACTTCCTGACAAAACCAAGTGTCAATCTGAACCTGCACAAGCCTCTGGGTTACACCCTCAGCTCACCTGATTTCCAGCAGGCCCTCCGTTGCTCCACCTTCCCTCTCTGCAGCAGGTAAGAGCTGCAGAACTGAATTTTTCTCATCTTTTATTTTAGCAGATTGAACAATGAATCATATGTTTTCAGCTTGCCATACCTTTTCTCATCTTTTATTTTAGCAGATTGAACAATGAATCATATGTTTCAGCTTGCCATACCTGTGATTGTTTTGTCTGTCTGTTCTAGCTGTGGTCGACAGATGCTTAAGGGAGTTTCCGGTGCTGATACGGGAGAATCCCACCAATCATTTAGCAGTGAGGCTCAGCGCAGGCGCTCAAGTATGTACAGTTACATTTAATGTATGTTATAGTGTAGGGAAAGAGTGGTGGCAGAGTCTTGACCTGCACTTGCTTGTTTTAGGGTGTGAGACAGAAACAGCAAGTTTATGGGCTTAATGCTGCCCTCTGCTGGATTCCAGGGACAATAAAAGCTGATGCACATAGGGAGATCACACATTTTATATACAGTATTTTCCCTGTTCCCCATTATATATCGAATAAATGTAATGTCAATGAACTTTATTTTTGCAATTGAAAATTTTTTGAAAAGATACTCAATTGTCATAGTTCCATTTCAATTGTTCAAGGTACTTTCAAGGTAAATCAATTAATTTAATAAATTCAAAAAAACGATTGCATTTAGAACTAAACATAAGAAAGTAATGTGATGATGCACTGTTTAAAAAACAAAAACAAAAAAAAGAGACAACATCCTTTTTCCATGTAGTTGTGCATGTGTCCATATACTCACAGCTCTCTGATCACATTGCTCTTGTGAATGCAGCAGGTGAAGGGCTGGAGTACGCAGGAGAGGCTCTGATCAGGGAGGAGAGCGTGGAGGTGGACGTGTCTGGAGACGGGAGGCCAGACGCTGCAGGGAACCAGGGGCAGGCGGAGGAGGAGAAGGAGAAGAGCCCGAGCACAGAGCAGCAGACTCAGGAATCAGAGGTGTGTTAATTGTTTTTTTTAAGTAAGTGAGCCCAATAATTTAATCTGCAGTAGTTCCATTTCATACATTTATCTCATAGTGTTATTTAACCTTGCTTGAGCTGATTGAGTATATATGGATTCTTTTTTATTTTAAAGACTTAGACATGCTGTTGCTTTAAGAGCTGAACCAATAGTAGTTTAATTCATTTAGTGTCAAGCTGTGAATAATACTCAGTTTTACTCTTCATGTGTATCTCATAGATCTGTGGGTCAGGCTAGTGCAGTGTTTTGTATGATGCATTATTTTTCCATGTTTAGAACATTGTGTTGTATTACATAATAACCTCCACAACCGCATTGTTCTGATGGTCTCCAGGATGAGCAAGAGTTCAAACTAGACCCCATGCTTGAGGAACATGAGGCTGTCATGGAGAGGATGAACACCTGGAACTTCCAGATCTTTGACCTGGTGGACAAAACAGGAGGGAAGACCGGAAGAATACTCAGCTATGTTAGTAAAACCAGCACCAAGCAATCATCACCTGTAGCCCTTTGTTGTATATGTTTGAATGGTCTGTCTATCACCGCTAAATCTCGTGAAAAGCAAAAGCCTCTGTCTTCTGAAGTGTAACAATCATTGCATCCTGTATAGCCTGCTAGCAGGACTATTAGCCCTTAAGCCTCCTCTGAGAGACACGTTATGTGTCAAGATGCAGATATGCAAATATTAAGATGTTACCTCAGTTGTAATCATTACAGACAAACGATGTCCCTGTACTCGCTTGGAAGTGAACTTCTTGGCTATAATATTATGTGCAGGTTATGTTAATGTTCCACTGAACAACAGTGAGGCTGCTGGTTATTCTTGTGTTCTGGTTGGTGTTTTAATAAAGCTGCCTCGTGTTTCTCCAGGTCACATACACCCTTTTCCAGGATACGTGTCTGTTTGAAATTTTCAAGATCCCTGTGAGAGAGTTCATGACATACTTCTGTGCTCTGGAAAACGGCTACAGAGACATTCCCTGTGAGTATTACAGTGTGTACTATTTAATAAATTCAAATTCTTTGTTTTTGTTTGTTTGTATGCCTCATTTCAGAATGTTCAGATCTGTTATTAGATGAATTAAGAAGCTACTGTGTGGCTTAGCTGAGAAGCAGTTTAAGTTAGCCATAAATGGTCTAATATTTACAGAGTATTACTGGTGCACATGACACTTTAAACTAACATGGTCACAAACACACAGATCATAATCGGGTCCATGCTACTGATGTGCTCCATGCTGTCTGGTACCTGACCACTCGACCAATCCCGGGGTTCCAGCAGATTCACAGTGAGCATGTGACAGGAAGTGACACAGGTGGGATCATGAACACATTTGTCACAGATTGTTGTTACAGTTTGTTGAATACAGGATACAACTCTTGAAATACATTTTGAGTAGTTTGTAGTGTATTTTTTTTTAAATCAATCTCAGCTCTCAGAGCTCGCACACAGTCATTGTATAAACATAAAATAATAAAATAATCTCACCAAAAAAAATCTGATTCAGTCAACTTAAGGAAGAATTTTCCTCTGAGAATAAACATTTGATTATTGGAATTCCTAATAAGAAGTTTTTAGTTCAATATCAGTAAATTTACCAAGGCATCATGTTCGATTGTAATAATTTTAAAACCAAGACCGATGTCACAATACAAAAAGTCCACGATTTCAAGTCATAGTCCTGCTTTCAAAATCAAAGAAACGGAGTATTAACTGAAAGGTGGCTCAAAAGCTGAGGTGTAAATGGTGGATTTGTAAAATCATTACACCCCTAGCATTAAGAGAAGAAGCAAAGAGCTCTCTACAAAACTTCACAGATACATACTCGGGCTTTAAACAGATTTTGTGAATTAAGCACTATCTAAAAAGACAGTGTGTATTTTAAAGCATGCAGACTCTTCATCCTTCCCTGCTGTTGGAAGTGCGCCTGCTTGTTCACTCGTTCAAGAATTCTTGAACCAATCATGAAATGGCCACACTCTGATGTCAGAAATACAGAAACTGTGCCAGATTTTTTTTTTTTTTTTGTGGCTTTTAAAAGTTTTTCCTTTTATTGGAAATGGCTTTTACTCCACTCAACACAGATGGTTTAGTTTATAATTCTGAGAATCCCAGGCTGGTTTCTGCTGCTGATGTTTTAGCTCCATTAGAAATTACCCAAGGCTTATCCACTGACGCCTCCCACCGAGGCTGCCAGAAGAGCTGTCATGTAATAAGAGGGGACAGAGAGACAGGGATGAGCAAATGGAATAAAAGTGAAAAATGGAGTGCAACAGTAAATAAATGACAATAGAAAAGGGTGTGTGTGTGTATGCTAATATTCAGCAGATTCTTTTTGTCCTTCTCCATTTGGCCTGATTTTTTGCTAAAAAAAAAAAAAAAAGGTGAAAAGTCAGAGGCAAACTGTGCTTAATTGTGAAAGAAATTACAATTCTAACCTTATTTAACAACTACAGTTGAAATGTAGACCTGAATTTTCCATCACTGTGACAATTATCCACCTCCATCTGTTGTGTTGTAATGTTCCAGATTCAGATAGCGGGATCTCTCCAGGCAGGATAGCCTACGCCTCCTCCAAAAGCTCCTCCATTTCAGATGACAGCTACGGCTGCCTGGCCTGGAACATACCCGCCCTGGAGCTCATGGCCCTTTATGTAGCAGCTGCAATGCACGACTATGACCACCCCGGTCGTACAAATGCCTTTCTAGTAGCCACTAATGCACCTCAGGTAACCTGCAGCATTTTTTGGTTTTAAGTTTGGTAAACTGACAATTGTGTTTTTTGCTCACCAGGACACATAAACACACTGATGTTTACAGAAACAAAGGATCAGACGTTCAAAATATGGGTTTTTGCAAAATGACATTTTACAGCAGCTGTGAAAAACGTTGGAAGCTACAAAGTAAAAGCAGAAACAGCTCGTGAGCAACTGATGGAGTTAGATTGACCTCCTCTCAGACAATCCTACACTGCTCTGAAGGCTCTTAACTCAACAAGAATACATACACAAAGAGCTGATGACACCGCAAACAATATACCTGGATTTGGTGCACACCTGAACTATCCTGGACTTGACCTCTTAGTGTTGAATGACAGCTTTCCTTTTCAAACTGTTGATTGTCATAATTAACCGAACTACATGAATTTTACTTCTCCTGTTTGCAAATTCTCTTAAATCCTGTGACTAGTTTGCTGTCCATTTTTATTTTTTTATTTTATACCTGTGCACTACACACATGTACTTGGACTTTTACTGCAGTCATGCAAAAATATCTGCAGAAACAAAGAGTGTCCACAATGGATAATAATGAAATCAGCTAAAATTTGCAGTCCACCATTCACTGCTTTATCAGCATTTCACCCTTTGTTTGCACTTTCCCGAGTTATCCACTCCATGGTGAGGGTCAATGTTTGCAACCCGCCTTCTAACAGAAATATTTATTCTTTCAAGACCGACAGACCAAGTGCAAATATCACTATTGACGTCTTGCCCCCGAGACAAAGCCCTGTTTAAAAACTCAAAGTCTGATGGAGTCTGTCTGAGAGGCCCCTGGTGGATGCTGCAAGTCAGTGCTTCCACTCGACCACAGAAAAACTGCCACTCAGCCAAATAATCCGTATTGAACAACCCTCACATACACTGCACAGGGGTGGCTACACAAATCTGGCTGCCCACACATTCAAAACTGCTTTTTCTTTGTGTCATCACATCCAGTTTTTGATTTTATGTGCTTCAATGACTTCAGCTGCCTTATGTTGTACATGTGGAACTAGAAACAGTCTGCTGGAAATGCTGTTTTGTGCACATGAATAAGGATCCTATAGAAGCTATATGCATCCAGTTTTACAGTTAATGTTTAACCTCAAAATCAACATTTTCCTTATGTGACTTACATGACCTCACATGCTTTGTAACTTCATAATGCTGAGCCAGGTTATACTTATTCATACAGGTATATACATACATAACAAATAGGAACCTTTTTGGAACTTTTTGCTCAGTACAAACAAATGTAAGCAAAAGGAATAACAAAAATCTGAATTATCTTTGCCAACTGTGTCTCAAATGAAGCTCATACATAAGATAGAGTCAGCATCACATGGCCACTTAATCTAACTAAGCTCTCTCATTGTAGGCAGTCATGTAAAATAAGGGGTGAAGAGGTCAACTGGAGCACCAGTTTAAATATTGTATTTTCACAACATGTTGGTGATAGCACTCATTCTGTCTGGATTTTCTAAGTCACAGGAGAATGGGTTAGAAGAAAAGGCGGAAACCCTGAACCCATTGATTGCAATGATGTTGACAACCAAAAGGAAAAGTTAAAAGATTCTTTTAAGCCTTTCGTTGTATCTCATGTCCCCATAACTGCTTTTAACCCACTTCTTCCTCAGCTATACTTGAACTTAAGCCTGTTACATTTCTACTTTCATAACCACATACCATCGTGTCCTTTTTATCTCACTTATTGAGTGCTTGCCATTTTTAAAGCCATTACAAATTGTGTAACATGTATGCAGACGTATTATGCAAGTCAATTTATCACTGACATTTTCGAGTAAATTGTAGCAATCTTCCAAGCATGCCATTTCTTCGGTCTCTTACCACTTGGCTTTTTCCCTCCTGTGTTTTATAGGCAGTGCTGTACAACGACAGGTCAGTGCTGGAGAACCACCACGCAGCGGCTGCCTGGAGCCTCTACCTGTCCCGGCCAGAGTTCAACTTCCTGGTCAATCTGGATCACGTGGAGTTCAAGCGCTTTCGCTTCCTCGTCATCGAGGCTATACTGGCCACAGACCTCAAGAAGCACTTTGACTTCCTGGCCGAGTTTAATGCTAAGGTCTGAGAAGGAGAAATCGTAACAAATTGCAAAGTTACATGATCAGAACAGATCATTAGCTATTTAGTTACTCTTAATTTCTGGCAAAGTATTGACAGAAGCATTAGGAGGATGCTATGTTAAAATTTAGTTGAGCAGTACACAGCATAAAAAACAAACACTGGATAAATTGGTTGACCAGTTTTAAAAATATATCTGTGTTAACAGGTGAATGATGTGAACAGTCCAGGTATTGATTGGACCAATGAGAATGACAGACTGCTGGTGTGCCAAGTGTGTATTAAGCTCGCAGACATCAATGGACCAGCCAAAGTCCGTGACCTGCACCTCAAGTGGACAGAGGGCATCGTCAATGAGTTCTACGAGCAGGTAAATGCTGATGCTGCAGTTTGCATTCAGTGAACACAGACAGGTTTGTTCTGTGTGGCTTTCTGTATTTGGAATAATGCAAATTAGACTTCAGTGAAAATGAACATGACCATAAATAAACAAATATCCTTTGTTTTTATACACTAAAATAACCCCATTTTCACTACAAACACAGTCAGACAGAACAAATAGCTGATAAATTTATACCTAATCCACCCTTTAATCAACCCCACCCTAATCTAACACCAAGGTCACAAATGCAGTAAACAAAAGCAAATACAAAAAAGAGAAAGCCACAAGGGACATAGATGAAGAGCAGAGATCAAGAACACGGGTAGCTTCTAGAAGAAGTAGAATATTCCAGAAAAACTAGAGGAGGATCTCTCAGGTTCAGCAGAGTTCAGTCTTTCTCCATGTCAGAAGGAAACACTATTAAACAAAGCAAGTAAACAAAAAAATATGTCAAAGTGTAACAGCAGAAGGGTTCAGCCTCTCTGTGATCGTGATGTTGTTTGACTCAAGTATCAAGGCTTCTCAAGACATTTTTAATCGTAATGTTTTTAACCTTCAGGGAGATGAGGAGGCAAGGCTGGGATTACCCATCAGCCCCTTCATGGACCGCTCCGCCCCGCAGCTGGCAAAGCTGCAGGAGTCCTTCATCACTCATATTGTAGGGCCACTGTGTAACTCATATGATGCTGCTGGCCTACTTCCTGGCTACTGGATTAATGAAGGGGGATCGGATGAAGAAGACGAGGAGGGGCAGGTGGACACGGATACAGATGAAGATGAGGACGATGAGCTGGAGGATGAGCTGGCACCAAGTAAGACACCAAGAGCTTGAGCACTCTTAAGTTTTGCTTTTTTTCAACTGCTTTACTTTAATGTTTTGAAATATGTCTTTGTATTTTCTTCATTGCAGAAAGGAGAAAGAGCCGCCGTCAGCTGTTCTGCAGCATCATGCAGCACTTGACGGAGAACCACAAGGTGTGGAAGAAGATCATCAAGGAGGAAGAAGAGGAGAGCAAAGAGCTCGGCAAACAGCAGCAGGCTGACAGCCTGCCTGCCAGCCTGCCCACCTCCCCATCAGATGACATCCAGGTCATCCAGGAGGAGGAGGAGGGAGAGGAGCGTCAGTAGCAAGAGGACAAAAGAAAGAACAGAGATGCGCTAAAAAAGGAGGAGAGGCAGTACAAGGACACGAGTCCCTCGACCACTGCCTTTCACCAACATAAACACAGACAGACATGAGAAACAAACACAGACAGTTGACAACTGCACATAAAAGCAGATTATGCTCCCTCTCTCTCACAAACACACACACACACACACACAATGGAAGATTCACTGTGCAGACACTCAGACGCTTAAGCAGTCACATTGTTTTTTTGGAGAAACAAAAAGGCCTTACTACTGTGAGCGGATCCTTGCTGCAACGGTGGGAGCCCAACTCCTATGCACTTTTTTCACCCCATGAAGAGTCGAGTACACCCAGGAAAAAAAAAAAGAGAAAGCACCAGAACTGAGGAGGAAGGTGCACAAGAGGACGCGGGTCCAGCATTTACTTGCTGCCTTGAATGCAAAGCGCTTACACCTCCCTTAGGTACAAAACAATTCCTGTCTATTTAAAAAAAAAAAAAAAGGTAGAGGAAAAATAATGAAGCAAGCAACATCATGAAGTGATTGAAACCCTTTACCAAAGTGAACAGTTCAAACACGGAAAGACAAGAGACTGAGACTGTTTCAGCCTCAATGTCAGGTATATTTTTGAATTATATGTATACATATATATATCAAATGTGCCTGTCTGAACCTTTACTGAGTCCATATTGGCCCAGAGCCTAGGCTTGTGTAGTTCTCTCTCCTTGCTGGCGACACGAAACACTGTATCAGACTCAGTCACAGAGACATTATTGAAATGTTGACTGATTAATAGCATTATATCTGCATCATTTTTGATGCTTTTACTTACGTGTACCACCCGTCTTTTTTTTTTTGGGGGGGGGGGGGGGGGATTCTAAAACAAGCATTGGTGCATTTGGTTGGTGGGGGGGTGTATTTTTGGGGGGAAGTGGGAAGTGAGTATTAGTACGTTTAAAGAG
>JAPZDV010000001.1:12935499-12999157 GCA_029814665.1 Acanthurus lineatus | reverse complement strand
CCCCCCCCCCCCCCCCCCCCCCCCCCCCCCCCCCCCCCCCCCCCCCCCCCCCCCCCCCCCCACCCTTCAACTCTCCTTGCTTCATTTTGTTTGAGTGTGTGAGTATTTTTGGCGGGAATGTGATAGAGAGAATGAGTACGGAGAAAGAGAGCACATGTTTAATTATTTTAGTATGTAACTTGTGTGTATGTTCGTGTGTCCTTTTCAGTAATGGTTTGTTTCTAATCAGTGAAATGTCCTCTGGTGTTTAACACGTTGCATTCAGATCAGGAGTGCTGTTTCAATGAATGGATTCTTCATTTTCCTACTTTAATTCTAAGTATTTTTTTAAAGGTTACTCAGGATTCATGCAAGATTGAATAATTATTTTGCAAGAATTTGTGTCATGAATATGAAATACACTTTAAAGACGGAGAAAATTAAAAAATCTGGGTGACCGATGTAGTTTGTAATCTCTCAATGAACAACTTGACTACAAACAAATTGAAGCAATTGAAATCTTCTGTGACAGAGGAGCATACAGTATGTGCTGTCTCTTGGCCATCCATACACTGTTTGCATAACCTTTTTAGAACCTCACTGGAGAAAAGTTTCTTGATTGTCAGCAGACTGCAAACGTCTCTCCTGCAGTGACACAACACGTTGTACAATTTTGCAGTTCTATAACAGCATATTAGGTCATGTTTTTATTGTTTCATTCAAAGTTCTCTGCAATGTTTTTAACAGTGTACCGTCTGTTCATCTGTGTCTCAGTCAGCAGACAAACACAGATATCTGGACTACCTGAAAGCTCATCCAACTCTCTTTTTCCTCATTTGTATTTTTCTCTTTTTTGTTTTTGCCAAACCCATAACTCGGCCAGTGTGTGAAGAAGGGATCCAGGATTCATTTCACTTTGTTTTTCTTTGTATACATATACCTATTATAATGTGCCAGAAGGCACGTTAAAAACTACTAGCTCTCTATTTTTGTCTCTAAGAACTCTTGGCATTCCACTAGAATAAGAAGTTTTATGAAAGGGAAGGTAGAATCGTTTCCTAGCTCCTTTATCACCTTATTAAATCAAAATCTCCGGAGAAAATGTCAAGTAAGCAGTGTAAATCAAGGTAGTAATATTTAAAGACAGAAAACTAGATAAAGGTGTGCACATTTTAATACCAAACAAGTGTTTAGCCGCTGTACAAAAGAGTATGTGCATATAGATATATATTTTTTAAATAATCAAATGAATGCATCTGTTTTCTACACGCAGCTGACATAATGTACATTGAGATCCTGTAATTACCATTGTGTTTCCAGAGTTTTTATCTACTTCTATTTACAGGTGTGGAACTGTGGGGTTTGGTGTTTTGATTTAAATTTTTTTTTTTTTCACTTGGTTTCAGCGTCTCTCTGTTCTGTATCATAACCACTCTTATATTCTTCATTATCTCTCTATCACTGTTGTCTCAGTCGACCCACCCCCCTCCCAGTGCCAAACTTTACCTACATACAGTATGTGGGCTGTGATTGCTGATTGGCAAACTCTCTCTGGGCTTCAGTACTGTTCATGCAAGAGAAACACACATTGAGTCAAATAATCTACCAGGCTCATAGTGGGAGTGACATGACAAGAGTCAGAGTTGGACTCAGGTCAGAGCCATATACATTCTGACAACTCTGTCGTCAGTTTTTTCACATGGACCCATGCTGGATCATAAAGCCTTGGTAGCTCCCGACCAGACATATTCTGGCTCATTAAGTTGTAAAAGTTTGTTGGCTTCTCACTGTGCAGTCTTTCAAACCACAGTGTCCTCTGATGATTGTGCCATAAATACATCTGCGAATGGTTGTTACCCTTATGTAGCATCAATATACGTATGTTTGTCTAATGTAACCATTCAACTTATCTACATTGTGGGGGCAAATGATTTTTGTTGTTATTTATAGCTGTCATAAAACACCATCCCTAAAATATCAGGAGTTCTCATTGATTTTTGTTGATGTGTGAGTGTGGGTGTGGGTGTCTGTGTCTGTGTAAACTCACAATATGCCGTTCACCTTTTATACACCCATTCAGGTGTCCATTATAAGTCTGGTTTGTCCTATTCAGGACAGATTGTGCTCAGTCAACATCTCTTTTACTCTCTCGTGCTTGTTAGAGCGAGACAACGTAGACTTAATCTTTTAAATGAAAGCAGGATAGCCTGCATAACTTCACCAAACTGCAAAGATATAAATAATAAATAAATAAATAAACTGGAAGTACAGTGACTTCTATAAGCTGCTATTGTAGACATTTTTACATTTACATTATTAGAGGATCAAACGCTTTGTGTATTCAGGAAGAGGTCGCTCATAATAACAGACTTCCCTCCCAACTCTGCAGTTCCCTTAAGCTCTATTTTAGCATCTTTCAGCTCAGTGTTTCAGTTTTACTGTTTTTATTCATTCATACCCCATAAATGTCATTTTTGTCCAAGACTAGAACCTACTTCTAGGGAAAAGTGTTTAGAAATGGAACACAGACAGAGTGAGGAGAGTTAGGGAGAGTAAACTTCATTTAACCAGTTCACTTGAATAAGAACCCCCAATTTAATGCTATTGTCTTCTGTGTCTGCTCAATTGTGCACAAGCCCCTGTCTGATTACACTTAGCCACATCAAGGTAATTACATCAATGTTGTTATAGCTTGTTGCCCCGCCTACAATTGAATAACTGCAGAAAAACTGCTGAGAGTGCAGTAGTGCAGTGAGGAGAGGTAAACTAATAACTCAAGTGACAGCTGCTCTGCATCTTTCTAAACACAAAGTTTACAGGTTACAATAATTAATGATTATGTTTGGTTTCCTGTGACTTTGATGCAAATGTCTATTTGAAATCAAAGGGCTGTGTCCTATTGAAATGATCATGCAAGTAAGCTCCTGATTGAGAAAATATGTGGGTAGCTAAAAAGTAACAAATACAAGAGTTGTGTACATTTTAAAACTGTGGTTAAGCAATTTAGCAGTTGCTAAGAGAAGACAGGACAAGTTTATGAAAGACTTTTATGAATTCACAAAAAACAAACCTCATAGCTCAAGTATTGCAGAAAAAGACAAACAAACTAAACCCAACACACAAACAAACCTCAGACATGAATGCAGTACTTTGTTTGTACTGATAAGCACCATTTAGCAGAAACCCGGCGTTGCACAGTCAGTTAGCAGAAATCCACCATGGTTTCATTTGCTTTCTAAGAGACAGATTTTCCAGAGAGCGCTAACCCTGGAAAGGGGGTCACAATCTGTCCAGATGACGTTAAGCTTGGCCCGTGTCCAACTCCAGCACGCTGTGTTCAGGACCTTTCTTGGAAAGTCGGATTTTGACCCACACGTATGATTCGCTGGTGTCATTTGTCTGACCCGAGGCTGTCCCGAGAAGGCAAGGCTATGAACCATCATAAGTGTATTTACTATCAATCATTGACATATACCTAACCCACTGCTACTGCACCAAGGTTCATAGACATTGTCTGGGCTCTGAGCAACTCCGAGCTACAGAGAACTAAATCAATAGCACATGTGTGTTCCCAGGAAGTCCTTTCAGCAAAGAGTCTTTCACCTCTCCTGCTGCTTAGAAGGATTGTGCAAACATGCATATTGCTCAGTAAAAGAATTCAACAGTAACTGAATAAACTGGAGCACATGTCCATTGTTTAAGAGTTACTTTTGCCACTGAAAATTCCTTTAGATAAATTGTAATGCACCAGAACTGGACATAATCCAGCGTGATACGGTTTTTAAGCACCTGTATCATGTGGTTGCATTGCTGTGCAAAACATTAACATTTCTGGCTTGAACGGTTAAGCAAGCTGAAACACATAAATGCCTGCATGCCTACTTGTGTTAAGGAGTGTCTCCAGAGCAGGGACTTCTCTGCTGTCTTCTGACAGCACAGATGGAGTAGGGTTTGGGCTGTAAGGTCATGCCCAGTTTGGGAGTGACAGTGGGAATGGATCCTGGAGGGAACTGAAGATGAAACCTCTGCAACAAAGTGGTGAAAAAGAGGAACATCTCCATCCTAGCCAGCTGTTCGCCCAGGCAGTGACGCCTCCCTGAAAAAAGAAGGTTTCTTGGTTTGTTTTCACTTACTTTTAAACACACATGCACAACATGTTGATAATTTATTAAATGTCTTAGATGCTCAGTGGAAAGGGTTAGGGTTAGTTGATCAGTGTTGCTGATATGATATGATCAAGTTAAAGCTGTGATGATGATACAGTGGTGCAGGCTCTTAATGCCTTAGATTTAACTTTACAGTGTTATAAGTGGGCCGAATAGCGTGCGGCGTGGCATGTTGGTGTTCAAGAGAAACATAAAGAAACTAACCCAAAGAGAATGGCAGAAAGGCCTCACGCCTAACAAAGTTGCCATTGCTGTCCAGGAACCTCTGTGGTGAGAAAACACCTGGATCATTCCAGTATTTCTCATCAAAGTGCACTGAGTAGAGGTTTGTGATCACCATGGTGCCTTTGGGAATCATGTACCCATTGACGTTTGCATCCTGAGAAGTGGCACGGAAAATACCAAGTGGAACAATGGTGCAGAAGCGAAGTATCTCGTGCAAAACGGCCTCCACGTAGGGCATCTTTTGTTTGTCCTCCAAAGTGGGTGCCCTCCCGTTAGTCAGCACACTGTCGATCTCCTTGTGCACCCTCTCTTTGCAGGAAAAAACAGACACCATCAGGCAACCAATACATTTACAGCAAACACTACAAACAGACATTTATTAAATCTGTCTCATGGTCAAATCTGAAGTACAATGTTCTACAACTGACCTTGTATATTGGGGTAGAGCGCCATGTACAGCATGGCCCACCGCAGGGTGTTCGTCGTGGTTTCTGTGCCAGCAATAATGAGCTCACCCACTGAGTAGATGAGATTCTCATAGGAAAAAGAGGAGCTGGGGTCCCCTGCATTTTGCTCCAACTCATCCAAATAGGCATCGACATAGTGGCGGGGTACATGTGGCACCCTTCCCTGTGAAAAACCTTTTATAACCTGCAGTAAGAAGTCATACACTTCCGCAGCATTACGGAACAGCTTCTGGTGTTTACCAAAAGGCACATACTCAATCCAAGGGAAGGCGTTGTAAAGGAGGGCCCAGCCGCTCACCGCAAGCTCCACATTCTCACTGAATATCTCTATCATGTGCTGGAAGTTGCGGTCATCATAGGTGAAACGTTGTCCAAAAATGATCAGGTTGGTGATGTTGGACACAGCGTTGGTCACTAGGTGTTTGGGGTTGAAGGGTTTTCCCTTGTGTTCATCAATGGCATCAATAAAAAACATGCACTCCTCTGAGATCTTCCTCTCAAACAGTCTCTGGCCGCTGCCGAAGTAACGGAATGAATTGCAAGCCAGTTTGCGGTGTTCAATCCAGCCTTTGCCATATTTACAATTGAGCAGCCCTGTGGGTGATGAAAACAAAAAAAGTAAAGCAGAATATTTTAATCATTTACTATTTTAACTGCATGTCAAGTTCAGTTCAAAAGAAGAACCTGGTGCAGAACTATGAGATGGAATAGCAGAGGAAGCAAGGGAGGGTGGGTAAGCAGACACATAGACAGGCACACCGGGGTATGAAGCATAGGAGGCAAACATCAAAAACACACACACACACACACACACACACACACACAGATGGGGGCATAGAGGTGTGGAGAACACAAGGAAAACACCAGGGACAGTCAGTCTGAAATTGATGCATGAGAATTAGTATGCATTGCAATCTTATCACAGCATCTTACCCCCCATTTTGGTCATTTTCTTGAACAGAGGCAGCGATGGACGATCAGCAAACACCTCGCTTTGATGGTAAAGACATTCTCTGACACAGTCGTATCCATTTAACACCACAGTCAAGATGCCTCCAAGGTCAATACTGAAAATCTGAAAGGCACACATTGCAACATGAACTCTTTCTCCTCTGCACACATTTTATGCAAGTTTAAACTTTAGTGAAGGAACGCAATTTGTACCACAAACTGCATGCAAGTCGCAACATTATGTGAGCCAACTCTGTCACCAAAGAGAAATCTGTGTCCAAGTATGTACTTTTGAAATAAAAAGAGACTGGGAGTCTCTCATTTGCAAGTTATGCGCTGTCTCCAGGCAAACTACTGGAGACAGCGCCAGATGTTTGCACGAGTCTCTTTTGTTCGTTAAACTATTTCCGAGGGCGTGTGTGTGTGTGTGTGTGTGCATGTCACAAAAGTGCCCATGTAGAGGCATACACCTCCACAGTCTGCAGAGCAATCCATTAAAAAGCATTGCAGTCATTAAAAAAAAAGTCCGAGTCGTTACCTGTCCGTGAACTTCACTCTGCTTCTTGAGGAAGACGTGCGGCTCGGTGGCTAGAGATATAATGTTTCCTATCACAGGGATGGGAGATGGACCAGGAGGAAATCCCAGGGGTCGCCTCTGCTTGACGAGCTGACGAACCAGCAGGAAAGCGAGTAAGGCGACAGTCAAGCAGCTAAAAGCGAGCAGAGCCTGTGCGCGAGACACCGGCACAAGGGACGGCGACTTAATTGAAACCATCTTTTTTCCCAAAAAGTCTCTCTTCCCTGCTAGACTCCCTCTGCTGACTTCGACCTCGCAGAGAAAGTGAAGCACATATGTATCATCTTGCAAATTTTCTACCCCCCGCCTCTAAAGCTAAGATTGGCCAGAAACTCAGAGTCAACTGTTGGTGAACTTTGTTCTGCTCCTGATCAATAATCCGGATCATTTTGATGGTTATTAGGTTGAGTTCTTGGCTGCTTTAAATTAACCCACAGCACACCGTAAAACTCGCCTGCAGTTCATCAAGCCTCTTACCAAAGATGTAAAACTGCTGAGGCATTAGAATTGAAAAATGCCTCAAATTCTTTGTTTGGCTCGAATAAACGAGCAGACCAGCGCTTTGATGCACGAGTTACACAGAGAATAATATACATTAGACAATAATGCATGATTTAAATTGGCTATTTTATTTTACATTAAGTGAGAATGGAGTGGATCAAACCAGTGGGTACACGAGCCACCCATTTTTTGAAGGAAACCATACTCACAGTTGCAGACAGTTTGGAAACTTTTTTCCAAGTAGGATAGTACATGGAAATGCTGTCCATCGGAATTCAAACACATCGGAATTCAAAAGTTCGAATGAACTGTAATGCTGACACTTCGTGGGTCCCAGAAACGTTTTAAACTAAAATAGATAAGGTAACTATCTATGAGACTCCAATTAATTGCTTCACTGCTCAAGCACTGCATTTAAAAAATTATGCATAAATGAAAGTACACAAAATTTAAATTATGTAAAACAATCAAGATTTCTCAGTCATTTTTTACTGAATGGAATTATAATAGCTTCCTTTCATCGTAGTTTTACTTAAGTTATTGTCAGTCTGCTCAAAAAATAAACACAAATAGACATTCAATATTTTATGGTAATGTGTCATACAGGCAAACAAATTTGCACTCTTCACCAAAATTTCTTTCATGTACTTGACTATATATTTTTAACAATTATGCTGTATTTCATATTACTCCTGATGCAAAAATTGCTTTTTTAGGCAGCTTAGGATCTTGTGCTTACAGGGCACTTAATCTGAATGTTTGGTATTATTATATTATATCAAAAGTTTGAGTTTAGTATTTCTAAGATGCAAAGCTAGGTATCATGTCACTTCTCAGATTAAATGTCCAAGAAATCAGTTTTTATTAAAGAAGACAGACATAGCCTATATGTACCTTGACACAGATAGGAAGCAAGCATTATGGAAGGTGACACTTGACCTCTAAACTTGCTATTTATCTCAAAAGTTTAGTATTAAAATTTTGAATTTCGAAGGAAGGAGTCATTTTCATTTCACAGATGTTAATATTACACCTGCAGTCAAAATAGCTATTACATCACATGATCACATGACTTCACCCTACACAAATGCTAGAAACCTGTTAATAGGACTGTCACACTTAACCGCACACTCTACTATATTTGGAGAATACTCAGAGATAACATGATATAATTTTGCTAAAAGATTCATTCTGTAGTATTTTAACTAAGCCAACAGCGCTCTCAAAGCATCAAATCAAATCTAACACAAAAAAATAAAATCAGCTGTTCTGACAAAAACAATGTGACAACGATGGATGTGGCAATGGAACAGTACTCAGCTTTTTTATGTATGTGTAGGCTATGTATGGTGAGTTAATGACTGTAAAAGTAGGAACTCTCAGACAGTTTTCTTACCACAAAAAAAGAAGAAAACATCCAGTGATGTAAAACGACTCGATCAAGCCTGTGCTGATACAATCATACAAAAAGTGAAGTATGTTTTTATATTGTGTACGATCCTCATTGTAGGCCCTCAGTTTTCTTTACTATATTCACCTACGTCTTTCATTTTGAAACAGTTTTTAGATTTAATTTTGAGTTGTATAATAAATGGTAAACATCAAGTCATATTTCTTTTTATTACTTAATGTAAGTTTTAACTTCATAGCAGGCCTGTTGCCAATCCTAATTTATCCAAACACAGACTGAACCCCATAGAAACCACATTTCACATTTACTTGCAGAAATCACAACTGCTTTGAAAGGAATTCTTTGAAAAGGATGCATCAAATATAATAAAATAGATAACCAAAACAACCAAAAACTACTAGAGGCACTTTGGTGCTTTAAAATTGACTTCAGTGAGGCTAATGAAAGTCTTGGTAAAGCATATTTTTGTGTAACCCTGTTTTGTTTTTTGAGCAAATAAACTTTGCCCCAGTGAGCCGCTGTAGGTTCCTTCACCTCCACATGTTAAAGGTTAGGCCATGATCTACATTTTAAGGTCAAAGGTTAAGACAGGCACCACATTCCATCTTGCACAGTTATTTGAGATTTTTCAAGCTTGTTGGCTAAAACCCAAACACGTCTATACAATGCAGGAGCAGGCGTGGTTGTTTTTAAAATGGGTGTTGATTTATAACCTCTATATAAGACTCTAGGACCATGCTTGTTTCCCAGCTGAATAAATCTGGCAATTCAATAAACATACACTGACAACATTTGTGCCAAAATATTCAAAATAAACCCTTTTACTCATAGATAATAAGAACTACACAAATACTTGTTTATTCCTCCATTTATTGTCTACTCAGTGTTCCTGTGGTCTGATCTGGTATGAATGGGTTTTGCAAGGGTTGACCCAGGTAAATATGAGTATCTCATACATAAACAATTTGCGCCTCAGTAAAAATGTATTCTTCAATTCTGCTGTGTGATCAGCTCCTCATTAGACATGAAGATGTTTATCCAGTCGTTCCCTCCTGCAGCGGCAGCTAGAAAAGCTTCTACAGATCTATCCCAATCATTCGCATTTGTGAAGGCTACCTAATGAGGACATTCTTGCAAATTACTTCTTTGCTTCCTGCCAGCTCCCCAGACCCAAAAGCTATTCTGGAAGCATTAAACACATCTGTCAGATTTAATTGAATAAACATGTTCGCACTATTGCATTATCTTGTTAGTGGTTGAGTTAATCAAAACATCGGTGACGTGTGTATCTAGGTGGTTGATGTCAACCATGGTTTGTGACTGCAGCTATTGGAGTGAAAAAAAAAACACAAACAAAAGAACAAAAAAATAAACAAACAAAGAGTCATTTCCAAGATATTTGATAAAATCGTAACTGCTTAATTAAAGGGTAAAGAAGAGACCAAAAAGATAACCATTTGATCTGAAAATAAATAGAATTATGTAAGATGTTGAGGATATATTTTGTATCTAATCTAGAAAGGATATATCTTTTTTTCCCTTTAAGTGTGTTATTTTAATATAGTAGTATTGTTATTGCATGGGATAGAAGTTGGAATATGAATTGATACATACACAGTGTTGATTTATAATAACTGTAGTAAAAAAAGAAGATGCAATTCTCACTGACAGCCTGGCAAGTAGAAACATGTCAAAACCTGACAGAAGTGCAAAAGGAGTCATATTGCAATTTCCATTCTGTGGTTGTTCTGTGGCTTCAAGTGAATCTGCTTGTGTTGGAGCGAGCTGAGTGGTCATGCTGAGGTATTCATGCAGATCAGGTAGCACAGAGCTATTTTGGTACTCAGTTTTGTGTGAAACTGCAATGATGTCTCTATCTACCAAGGCTCTTTCTGCCTCTAAACACAACTGTAAACTTTGCAAAAGCTTGTTAAAAGTTTCACAATATGATCCCCTGGTAGAAATTCTCTGGGTTCCTTTTCTTCTCTAACTTTTCTATTTCCAACTGACTCACTAATTGCTTATAATTTCAAGACACATTCAGTATCACTTTTGGAGGTTCGTATGGCCTCTTTTCTGCTTGCATTTTTAGATTTAACACAAACCTCGGCTTGCAGACGACTGCATATCATGTTTCACATCGCAAATAATCTGCAATCCATTTATGTGATCAAACTTACACAATACTCACACACTAACTTTAATACCACCACGGTGTGGGTTCATTCCAGCTGATTATAAACTTCTGCTGCCTATTCAAATGATGCAAGATGTCGATATGAGAGAGCTTTGAAGGAAATTCTCATGGGGCTTTTCAGCAAAGTACCAGCCAAGAATGGTGCTGCTTCTCTTTGTGGGAGGACACATTCACAGTGACTCAGCTGAGGCTGTCGCTGATGAGCACTGCAGTGAGCATAGCGCTGCCCTCTCTGTCATGAATGCTCTCCTGTGTTGTAATTAATTTTCCAGGCCAATTCATGCCTAACATAAGGGGATGTGAACAATGTGAGCTAATTGCATTCTTGACAATGTGCTTTTCCCCTTGGAATGTAATGTCTCTGCCTCAGCTGAAGTCCCTGGTCAGAACAGGCAGTGGTGGATCGAAGCCTGGGAGCAGCTTGTGTTAAAACACCGTGGAGATAACTTACTTTTACAGAGATGGCACAGACTTTAAGATGGATCTCAACTTTTTAAGTGTGTCACAGAGAGAGGGGCATTCTTCTTATTTGAGTTAGCATGATGATTAGTTTGTAAGTGTGATTTTTGACTCTTAAAATGCCTTGCAAAGTTACTCGTAATGAGATTAACACCATAGACATGATCTGCTGTGTGTGCATAGTTGAAATCTCTTGTTTTAAAGCCTTTAGTTCTCTAATAGCAGTTTCTGATATAATTTACAGCTTTTTAAGCCTAATTTAATGCCATGTGTATAGATCCTTTAGATCTGCTAAACATTACTGAAAAGCTCATTCACACTAACGAGTTTCTTGTGACGCAAAAAATAACCGGGAGACTGGATGCTTTGTGATACATCATTCAATATTGTTACATAAGGGGCATTAAAAGATGGCTAGAGACCAACAGCCCTGTAATTAGCTCAGAGAAACTGGATGGGAACTATTGAATTATATGGAAAGGTTTAGTTTATGCACGGGGAGAGCTCCCTCTGATGCTATGCTCAGCCAAGAAAGGCGTTATTTAATTTAACCCTATACAAATGAGGAGCTAAATGAGCAGGATCAAAATTTTTACTACGCAAGATATAGAATTATTGTTGCAGAAACACAGGATGTCAAAATCTACTTTGCACACTAGACTCTGAAGCATGTTTCAAAGCATCAGGTGAGAACCGGAGCTGTGAATTTTTTCACTGTTAGATGCACACTGATGAACATTTTAAGCTTTTTATGCTCATAAGACTTTGTCACAGTGTTGCTGATTCAGTCCTGGATTTTTTGAAGCTGCAGTTTTGAGTTATTTAGCAACTTTCTGACAAGTGTCTCTTGAGAGAACAGCTGTTTCCTTGAGAGAACGTTGTCTTCACTTGGCCTCGGACCCTGTTCGCCTTGCAGCACTTGAAATGCATCTTGAGGGAGTAAGTGTGATAAAGGCTGTTCAGCTGTTTCCAGTCATTTCTGTTTATTCCTTTAAAATCTCACTCAAAGATGAAATGGCAGAAATTGCAAAAACATTTTGACATTTTTCAATTTAAAAAAAAAAAAAAAAAAATCAAAACACTGATGAACTATATTTTAATTCTCTGACCATCATAAGTACATATCATGTAATATCAGAGGTGGATCCTCACGCATACCATATTAGTTCTTAAGAATATAAGAAGCTGACTATCAGTGAGGATTTCTCTCTCGTTGTTTTAAAGACCCACGCATCCTATTTAAGAATGACATCGCTGTAAATGATGCTACCATCTGATTCATATGTCTGGCAGCTTTTTGCAAAGTAAACCCAATTATGACCATACATTGATGGAATGCGCTTACAAGCTTGTTTATTGGCTTGATGTTAAGTGACGCAGGACTTCTGATTGGCTTGCAGTTTGAGGTACAACTTCTTACTGGCCAACAGCCTATGATCAGAGTACAGACACCCATGAGGTACATATATAAACCCTGAACCATGGGAAGTGTTAAGCATAACAGAAGTGAGTCTTTCATTTAATTCTTCATTACCAGAAGATCTATTATCTAACGGTGAGTCTAGATTATAAAAACAAAAAAGGGGTTTTGGTTGATGGTTCAAGTTATTATCTTATTGTTAATTACTGGTATGATAGTGTAGTTTCTGAGTAATGCTGATGGAAAATGAGAGGCTTCTGCTAATTTTGCTTATGGACACTGTGTCAGTATATCACCAATATCTCTTCTGTATGCTGCTGCAACTTCAGCGGGTCTAATTGCAAGCAGGTGTGAGTAAGAGAGACAAAGAAGATTTATATGGCTGGAAATGCATGGAGTTTGAAATCTTGAACCTAAAAAAATTAATAATATTACTGTGTTTTATTTTATATGTGTTTTTTAAAGGGGAATCATGATGCTGAAACTCAGGACTCTCCTCCTTGCCTACGCGATCATAATTTGTCAGATCTACGTCTCACAGGCAGCTCCATCCAGGTAAGAGTTGTGGCTTTTTTCTTAAAATTAAATCACATTTCTATTTTTATATTGTGTCCAGTGTTTTCAATGTGCTTGAAGTTATTTCTGCTGAACAAATTCTTCATTTATCATAGCTTATTAATCATATTTATTGATATCAAATTATAAACTAGATGTTTTCAAAGACCATTTTTCATGCTGAGATCCTTATCATTAGTCTTATATATACAAAAATGCCTTTTAGCTTCCTGTTGGCCTTTAAAAAGTATAATTTTACCTTATTTTATTGAGACTTATATGTATTACTGTTGTGCTTTTTTTGAACAAGTTAAGCAGTTTTATACCCATTGTTTTGGTAAAACCAGAGAGATCAATGTAACTAAGATTGTATTTTCAGATCCAGCAAGGAGACCATGTCAGATGGTGTCCTTCTGTCGAATGATGATGCACAAAAATTACTCAGAGCTATCAAGGAGTTCATGCAAATAAATTCAGATGAGCAAGACCAACAAACAGCAGATGGAAAAAGGTATGACTTCTGATCCATCTATCAATCTATCTATCGCTCCATCCATCCATCCATCCATTTATCTATCTATCCATGTTATATCTATCCTCTATCCAGATATAACACATTTATGCTCATAGCTCCCACAGGTATCAAAATAGATAGTAAAATCCATGCAAATCTACTGTCTGTCATAATCTCTAACCGCTTGAAATACAGCTGTTCATTTGATCTAATCTGATCTTGAGCATTGAAACAAACTGTGTTTACTGTCTTTTCCAAGTAATGCAACAGCACAGAAGCGTGCATGCAACACAGCCACCTGTGTAACCCACCGCTTGGCTGACTTCCTGAGCCGGTCTGGGGGGTTGGGACACAGCAACTTTGTGCCCACCAACGTGGGTGCCCAGGCATTTGGCAGAAGGAAGCGGCACGGCGCTGTTTAAGCACAACAGCAGATGCAAGGTGAGTTACTGCCCTGTATTTTCACATTAATGTTACTGCTGGACTAAATAAAGCTTAATGAGAACAAGTAAAGTACAAGATTTCTGTTTAAACATAATGTTTATGTTTTGAAAATCATTTGGAAAATAACTGTTGTTTTCTGTTTCTTTAGCACCATTTACATTTAAAACTTATTCAAATTACATATGATGTGACTTAATTTAGTAATGCATTTACCAAATACCAAGCTTGCAGTGACCAAAAAAAAGATTGACAGTTAATTGTAAGCTTTTGTGTGTGTGAATTCTGCAAAAAGAAACCAAGAAACTTTAATACCCATGATCCGTCCATCCATATTTCCTGTTGCTCTTTACTGTCAGTCTTTGACAAATTTGAATGCATCACAGAAGCATTTTTTTAATTCAAATTTTTTTCAGGAATTCCTGAGGAAAAACAAAATCATAAAACAAAATTCCAAAAATTATTTTTGGTGTTGTCTTCTCTCTTATGCTTTGTAGGACCAAATGCCTCTTGGAGTGGCAAAACTGCATCGTCTACCTACAAACTATCAGAAATGAGAGCATTTATTCCTCACAAACTGATCTCTAGCTTTAAGGCTACCACCAGAGACTTGTCAGTATTCATTGTTAGTCTGTGTGCACAAAACAGAGAAATGGACTGATAACGAAGAGGACATGTTCATTCCCTGAGAGGGATGTGTCAAACAGGGGGTCTACTTGCAACAAACCTTCAACGACTGCGGCTGTCTTGTGCCTTGATGTAAAAGACTTCATTACATTTCATTGTGGTGCAAAATGCAAAGTGTGAAAAATTTCATCTTGATTCTAATTATTGTAAGAATTGTGAATTGAAAGCAGGAAATAAATTGTATTTTATCTACATTAGGCTTGTATGTATGTCTTACTGTATTTACCTTTGGTGATTCTTGAACACCCTTCATGGAACAATGTAAATTCAATGTGCTCAACCATGCAAAACCATGCAATAAACTTCTATTTTCATTTTAATTTAATTTACCTATTGTCATGACCACCAACTCTCCCTAGTTAAGCAGAAGAATTTGCCAAACCTAAAAGGCCTTGTGGGGCTTGTAATGCTTGAGCCCAGTGAAGCCCAACGCTGGAGCACCATGACACGTCCATTTGCTTTGGCTCTTAACTTGCAGCCTCTGAGTCACCAGACAAGAAATACTTTTTAGGAATATTAGTACATCTGACCACTAACACAACGCTGTAGGCACATGAATAATATGACATATAAAATGACTTGTAAATATCCAAAGCAAGCAACTTGATTTTTCGTTTGATTAAATTCAAGGGAGATGCTGTAAGTGATGGTTTAGAGGCTCTTTGTACTCAGTGCTCAAAAACTAATTACTTGTTTTTTGGCATAGAATCAATCAATGAAAAAATCTAGCGCTTCAAATTGTCAATTAATTTAAATAAAAAGTTCTCATGATTTAGCTTTAAAATAGACATCAGGTAAAAATCTAATTTAACATTTTGTTAAAGCAACTGAATTTGATAAATCTGCATTTTTTGATGTAGATATCTTGTATGGAGTTATCTTTTACTCCTATTATATAAAAAATATTACATATCTTTTATGTGTCTTTCATTCCATCTTTTTCCATAAATATTGATGATTTAGATTCAGGTCAGGGTCTCTTGGTTTTATCAGCTGTCTTTCGGTGGCCCACTTCAACTCCATCCAAACTGCCAAACTGCTGCACTCCACCCAGAAACCATTGACTGACTCTCTCCTGTCTGACACCACCGTCAGACAGGAGAGAGTCAGTCAGGAGTCAGGTGTTCAATATAAAAGTGAAAAGGTGCAGAGGAGCTCGTGTTCTGATTTTAATTTGGGATAAAACAAGAGCTGATCTGAACTAAACTGTGATCTCCCATATTTTTTGAGAAACAGAAAACTTGAAAAAAAAGAGAAATGAACCTATTGTGGAATTTTGGGTTGAATTAGCCTTGGTTTGTTCTTTTTTTGCCTCCACATGCTGCAGAGACTCTTCTGCCGAGAAAGTGTCTGAGTGGCTCTGACTGCAGTGTAAAGACCTAAGGTTTGATGGGACCCTCCCTTCCCTGTGTCTGCCCCCACCTCCCCCCATCTTGACCATCTGCCCTAAAACCCACCAGTTCATCAGGTCATCAGGCCTCAAGGTGAGAGAAATACTCCTTTGTGTTTTCATCAGATGCATTGTGGGAGTCACCCTGGTTGTTGAAAGGGAAATCTTGGCTGTCATCATATTAGATTCCCTTTACTTTCTGGTTTTAGTATGTCTCTTTTCTTTAGTAGAGGAATCATCATCATCATCATCATCATCATCATCATCATCATCATCATCATCATCATCATCATCATCAACAACAACATCATCCTCCTGGTCTGACTCCCTTCACTCCCTGGCTTCGATAAGCTTCTTATTCTTCTGGTAGAGGATTCATCATTATCATTATCAGCCTGTTTGCTGATAATTTTTTAAAATGACAATCCCTAAAAAGTCTTCTCTGAAGGTTCAGGTCCTCTTGTGCAGTCATTCTCTTAAAGCTGCAGTTACCTTCTGCAGAAAAAAGGATTTTCACAGGGGCCATTTGTTGTAGGTCTAACAGCCCCCCTGAGTATTGTCACCAATACTCCAGAGTTTCTGTGTAACAGACCCTGAGCGTCATGGCTGCTGGTCTTCCCTAATTGACACACTTGTTCTACCACTTGTTTAACTTCTCTGTTTTAATGTTTCTTTAGGAAGAACATCCCTTGTAAAACTTGGAATATCAGCAACAAGAGATCTTTACATGAATACTCATTGCTAAGAGATGCAATTTAGCTACTAGCTAACTGTAGTGCAGTCACTTATAAATGTGTGCTGTCCTTGAAGAAATAAACAATCTAAAGAAAATGTTTCTTAAAAATTAACTATTAAAATTTGATGTTCACTAAAATACAGAGAAATGTTAAGGTAGATTATGACGTATTTGGGACACTAGCTTAATGTGACTTGTTTGGTGTGGTTTGGTTGTTTCAGGTGTAAAGTTTGACTAACTTAGGATGTCCCACAACTAACTTGATTGTGTGGTCACATTTTATTTATTTCCCACTGTCAAACAGTATGTTTACTGATGTATCTCATATTTATTAACAACAGTGTCACTGACTAACCTTAAACCCAGGCTGCAAAGCTGTTTCAGGGCAGACAAAGGGCTTCAAAGAATAGACACTTAATTGACTATTACAACCACTAGTTGTCACCGTGCCTTGTTGTAGACTACCACCTTGTTGTAGGTGGCTGTGTTTTTAGCATGACCTTGCAATTAAGCTAAGATATGCAGTTGGGGGGAGCAGTGGGTAGTTTTTGTTGACAAAGTAACAATGACACAGCAAGAGCATGTAGCCTCTCAGAGCCATTTCACCCACCATCCAGGTTCATCTCTCCTGCATTCACCCAGTCACCTTTTTACTGGTTTTATTTGTTATCTTATATCTTTGATGAAAATTAGTAATTATAACAAGGGAAAAAAATACATGATGTAGCTCTGGTTATTTTAACAAATAATCACCTACTTTTAGGGAGCAGTTGATTTTTCTACTGTCTGTGCACCTGTCCACTATACTTTATTTTCACTATTTAAAAAAATAAGACGGGTAATTTTTGGGACTTGATTCACTCAAATAATAATTCAGCCCTAGTTTTAACAGTGCAGCTCAAATTGCATTCTGGCAGAAAGGTTTTTAAAAAACAATTGCACTTAAGAACTGAAAGCAATATTAATAGAATATAGAATAGAACAGAAATGACAAAATACTCTTATCTTTCCACACTGCACACTTTTTAAAATATGCAGTTTGAAAAAGTTTCAAATATAAAAAAAAAATGTTGATGTGGAGGTAGCAGTTTAAACATGTTCAAAAGACGGATGTGATCCAAACTTCCATCTCCCTCCCTGGAGTGTTGACCAGCGACAGGTCTCAGCTGATTAGACAAAGAAGAACGGGGTTGGTCTTGGATGCGAGCAGCCATGTGCACTCTCCCAAACAGAGCTAATGACGGAAATGAGGGCCGATGTTGAGTTAGTACAGAGCCTCAGAGGAGATGTTCGAGATGCCAGATCTCTTGAGTGTCTAGGGACGAGCATCTGTCACTTTTGACTCATCACCATCTGGATGACAAACTGTGAGTCAGAGAGGCAATATCTTACAATCTCCTTTTATTTTCTGTTTGGCAGCTGGTTGTTTGGTAGAAAATTTTTCTAAATAAATGGAACAATATTGGACTGTACACTTCAGCCAGAGAGGAGAAAATGCAACACTATGTCTTTTGCACCATCATCCTGCTGAACATCAGAAGGATGATGGAAGTTAATTTAGGTGAAAGGCAACTGTCAAATGCATATTTATTACATTATGACCATTGCTTATTAAGTGGCTTTTTAAACCCATGCATCTCCAAGCATTATACATCTATTATTTTACAATATATATAAACTGTCATTTAACCTAATTTCTAAGTTAAACACAAAAATAAGAACTGATGAGCCATCTCATAACCTGCACTTGGTCCAGAGACATTTTTCTAAGGGCTCTATAAGTGGAGCTTGAATAGCTTTTACTCAATGGAGGCAAAAATGACAACTTTAAAATCAGTTGCTCTTCTCAAAAACCTAATCATTGAAGTCTGGAGTAAAACACAGTACATATCTGTTTTTTACAATTTCATTGGATCTCATTAAGCTTTTAACAGAAATAATTTGATATCACACTAAATTCAGTTAAAACCCTGATTTCTCATTTTTTCTTAATGTACACTGAAACTTTCAACTAGCAAAATTAAAACTCAGGTTAAGTTATGGCGGAATACTTAGCTCCAAAGAAACACATTCTAATCTTCTTTGCCTTGCAGTGCCACCATGTGGCTACACATGTGTGATGGCAGCATGGAGAGATGGGCTGTGGAGCTGGTATATGGGGGATTCTCTGTGGTAACGTGCATGTTAATACTTCTTGACAAAAAACTAATGTATGGGCTCAGATTTCTTGATAATATTTTCTTAAAACTCTGTAATCAAAGTATTAAGTGTCCTGATAACCAGTGGGCAAAATATGTGATTAAGAATATTTATACAGGATATTCTCAGAAATATAGTATAGACTTTCTCACTTTGCATCATTTTTATCTTTGTGTGTGTCTGTGATTTCTCTGAGCTGACTGCCTTCAACTTGCTGTAAGCTATTACTCAGTAAACTTCAGACATAGAGCTTATCACAGCCTTTTGTTGGTGTTAGTGTGCAATTTGCAATTTTCACAATTTTTGTACAATTTTCACAGTACATAATACAATGATGAATATTAACTAAAAGATCATTGACATTTTGTTTTACATTTCTACTAAACTCAACTCTTGACATGTATCAAAGTGGTCTTTATTAGATAACAAAAAACATATAAACCCATTGACCCTAATTCTCTCTGATGCAGCTAAATATTCAACTTTGTTTTCTCAGCCTTTTACAGTCTTCTGATTTTTGTAGTATAGTGGTTCATCTGCCTATACAGTGCACGATGACATATTGTGTTAAATAAAAGTGTTGATTCTGTTGATGGAGCTTTCTATGTTAATGTGGTCTCAGTGTTTTCCGCATACACCAAAAAATATTCCCACTTACGAAAACACATTCTGCTGACTTGAGGAGCCTTTTCAATAATACAGCGTTTTCATATTATATTCATAATGCGAGACGGTGAACACTGCAGCCGAGTCTGCTGGGTTTAATTTAATGTAATCCAGGGCCTAATTTGGCTTCGTACATGTCAGTGGTAATGAAACTTTTGTATTTGATCTGGATACCCTTCAGTTGGATTTTCCCAAAGACTTTCAAGATTTCAAGATGAACTTGGTGCATAGCATTAAATTCCAAAAGAAACATAACCTCATCAGGGCTTTTTACTCATATTTATGTTGAGAGGCATTGTTAGATATTTTTTTAAGACATAACATTATTGCATGTTTTTTTTTCAATGTAACATTACTATATAAACATCAGTAGAAAAAATAGAAATTGCTAGAATACTTGAGGTTTTTGAAACATGAAAAGAGCTTTGGACCTAAAAAAGGACAGGGATGCACAGTGCTTCTAACATCCCATATCAAATGGCGCCACGCTGACTTTTTCTTTTTCAGCTTTGAAATTGGGCTTGGGGTTTTCACATTTTATCCAATTTGAATTCCACATTAAATCCTTTTATTTAATCTGAATATTTTCAAACCTCTTGGTGAATCTTAGTTCATTTTAGTGTTTAGGTTTTGAAAGTTACTAAAAGCATAAACGACTAAACCTCTAAATATTCAGTTGAAATCTGAAGGTTGAAAAGAGAAGAGAAGACAGGAAGAGTTTCTATGAGTGACAGCCTCATAAATTTTCACAAAAGTAGTTACAAATTTTAAATCAGATAAAATAGTTATGTATTTAATAGTTAGATAATGTTTATTCCATAGATGCGCTGTCAGTAGGAATAAACACATAGATACAGATATCAAAACTGGATTAAATATTAATTAACACAATAAAATACCAATTATCTACTGATTTTGGCACACCCTTGTTTTCCACAAGCTTCTTGCCCTAAATACTGAATGTATTTTTTTAAAAAACAAACAAACAGTGTACTTATTTTATGAATATATGAACGACATTTTGGCTGGGAGATTTATCGTTAGGCTGATGAGCAGACGTATCACTCTGTGGGATAAACACTCAGTAAACTCATAATTATACAGTGATGTGACAAAGTAATGTTTCTTTTGCTTTATAAACAATCTCTGGCTGAGTACAACAGTTAGAGACACTGTTGAAATATTGCTTTTCTTTAAGTTCATCTATAAGCTTGTTAAACAGACATTTTGATAGAATATGACTCTGCTAACCTGGCTAGTCTCTACTTTTCCAATAGTCAAACCTCTTGGCTAGTCTCTGGTTCTCCACTAACTTAACAAAAATGTATTGCTGTTTGAATTAATAAAATTAAGGCTTCCACATAAAAAAGTGTAATGTCATTTCAGATACTCAAGATGGCAGCAAAGAGCCATATAACTCTACCACCAAATTCATCAATTTTCTATTTTAAGTGTATTGATAACTGTTTGTCATTTTCTGTTCTTCTGTATCAGATTTATACAGTATATGATTAATACAGAGGCTTTTCCTTCTGGCTGTAAAACCTTCTAATCAAACTTTTTTTACTGTAGGAGGAAATTCATGGAAATGTGGTGGTAACTACATGATTTTGTGAATGAGATGAGGATGACTGATGGTATCTCAGGGTCTACAGTGTACATAGTACAATACCAGCATACAATGAACTTAATTTCAGTATGCTGTTTTCTCCAAAGTGATCACTTTGTTCTTGAACTCTAGAGCCAGTCTTTGTCTGTAATGTATATCAATATCTTCAAGCTATGCAGTAAAAGCAGCAATGCTTGTTTGCAGTCAGGTTGTCCATATTGCTCACTAATCTGCCTAAGTTTTATTACATTAATTATTTTAGGAGCTAAATAAGAATAATGCCAGTAAGTCAATTCACCCGCCTTTAAATATTACTTAATGCATAGAGCAGAGATATTGATTATTGAGTTAAAAATATCCTCATAATGCTGTCATATTTATGATACTTGGGAGTAAAGAGGCCTCTGCTTCCATTGCAGCCCTTTTGGTCACTTTCAAAACTTCAGGCATCACTTGAGCTTATTTACCTTGTGGAATAGATATTTCTAAAGACAACATTAAACAGACTTTGCAAGGCCTGCGTTGTGTTCTGTCAAAGATTCAGCTCCTTGCTCTCTCTCTCTCTCTCTCTCTCTCTCTCTCTCTCTCTCTCTCTCATTTTCTCTGAAGGCCTCCTTTGTAGGCGTAGGAATGCCCTGTATGTACTCTGAAATGTAAAGCAGGCCTTCTATTCAGATATGCACGCTACTGATGATGATCTGTTTAATTGTAAATGACAGAGGGTTTTATAAAATACTGTGTTTGATAAAGATGCCTATCAGATATTCTCTTAAAGGGAGACACACACACAACATGCAGCCCTAATTGTTAGACTTCTCATTAGAGCAGCGTCATGGGACCGTGCTGGATAATGAAATGGATGTAATGCTATGGCATTCATTTTGTCTCATGTGTCTTCTGATCATACATGCATATATGGAAGCTGCAGTCATAATCTTATAGCACAACTGGTTATATTGCTCACTGTTGATATTCATGTATTGACTGCTTTTTATGCACAAAATTTTATAGAGCATTTCAGTCAAAGCGCTTGAATTAGAATTATGGAACAGAAAAAAAATTTGTAAATTCAATTTAATTATTACCTGTAAATTACTTGATGTATAATGTAATTCACAGTTTGATTCATGAACATTAGTGAACATTAGTGAACATATTGTTAATTACTCTTATAGATTTTTTAACTTTTATCAAACTTTTCCCCCCTTTTGTTAACATTGGAAATCAGAAATAAAAATGGAAGCGTGCGCTTAAACCTCTCCAAGCTCCTATTGGCTGTAGGTGAGAAGTCCAAAATTTAAAATGTCAATGACATTACATTCCTTTGAAATGAAAAGGTTGTCATTGTTACCCTCATTATACCTGACAGCTTAACACATACAGTTGTTTAGTAGTTCCAGACCTCCCATAAAGCTTTACATTTTACTCTCAGACACATAAACACAAAACGACAGCTACAATAAGAATTAAAGGTGAGTCCATTTGCAGCTGTTGGAACTTGATCCAGCACCTTAAATCTTTACAATTACTGTCTTGTGTTCCCAAGTGTTCCTCTCAGACCACTGAAGCGTAACCTTGTATTTAAAGCTTTGATGGTCTAACTCACAAATTCTGTAAATCAGCCATTGCAAGTCCCATTAAGTTGCTGTTATGCAGTTGTATACTGTACCAAGGTTTCCCTGCATAAAAAAAAAAAATAAAATCTTTGTATTACAACTATTGTACAGTTAGGACACCATCACACAACCCACCTTTCACCCTTATATCACACAGCACACAGCACAGATAGATGCTCACATGCTGCTCATATTGTCTCCCAGCCACACTTTTAACTTCAAAGCCCTGCTCACCCTTGTGTCTCAGGAGGAATGGAGGCACCATAGCAGCCAGTCTTTGCTGCTTTGCCATGGTTAACTATGACTGCAGGCTGGTGCACCTCCCCATGCCTCCTGATACCAGAGCAGGGGTGGGTGAAGGAGGGAGGGGGGGTTAGCGTCCTGTAGCTCCACAGCACACTGCCTTGTGCCTCGCCATTACATCTACCTGTCCCCACCAAACAGAGGCACATTATACACAACTGTACAAGGCCGCACTTGTTGAGAACAGTGCAAAAGTGATAAATAACACAAGCAGCCTGTGTACTAAGTTGTGCGTTACCAGTTTGGCTCAGTATTTTCCAATGAGAGTACTGCCATATGCAATTATAAGGTGAAATGTTTATATAAATAAGTTTTTGTGTCAGAAAGAGATTGTAGGGTTGAATTGTATTAGTCCAAAATAGAAGAAAATGAGAATTTCTTAAATATTATAAAATTATGTCTGTATGTATGTGTATGTGTTGTATGTGTTGCTCAGGTCTGGAAAGTGTCCTCCCTGTTTGTTGAAATGGTGGTGTTCAGCTCAAAGGAACAATGTGGTGGGTTTACTTTATTATGAACAAAGCCTTTGTCTGAGGTGCTCACATACTGAACGGGGGTCCAGAGTCCAGGAGCAGCTTTGAACTATCAGGTCAAAGACATCACAGAACCGACGCGCTGTTTCGAATTCATCTTGTACCTCACACAGGAGGCCCGTCACATTTGTCCTTTTGATTGGCCTCCGTTTCTTTAAAGGTCTGGCTGGAACCATAGGTCATCTGGAGGCTTTTATGTGGAGAAAAACAAACGTTGTGTTCTTATTCTTACTCTTCACTTTAGGGGAAGAACTGCACAGGGGTGAAGCTGTCCACTTGTTAGCATGGATCCCTGCTACAGTAAAGAATAACAGTTCAAAATTGCGTTCCAAATTCAAAATGACCGATTAGATTTAGGGAGAAAAAAAAAACATTATAATTGAAAGACAGAAAGGGCTTTGCAAATATCAATAGAAAGGTGGGCACAGATATGAAATCCGCTGCCATGAAATATGCAAAGCAAGCCCACCACAGAGAATAGCTGAAAACACAGGTTCTTTTGATGTTAAGTCCTTTGGTTGTGCATGTCTTCATTCAACTAGCCTGTGGATGTTATAACCTTCTGTAAAACTTGCTCCAGCACTGCACTCTCCCTCTCTACATCAGAGTAACGTGGATCTGCACTTCTGCCCGTGATTTTTATTTCATGAATGCTGTTTCTCTTTGCCAAGGTTTATGAGTGCCCACCATCACATTTCACTCTCTTGTTATGACTGTGGACACTGACATTCTGTAATAATGCAGTTTTTAAAATCTAGGTGTTTTTTTCGCTGGTTCTGTTGTCCTGCATTATGTTTTAATGGCATCAGTTCGGTCTATGACAGCAACTTTTTTTTTTAAGATTCTTTTTTGTTTTGAAATCGACTTCAGTTGTTTTCAATTTTTCTGAATTTGAATTTTTAGATTTTAGGTGCATTTTGTCATCAGTTAAAGAGTCCAATCATGTGGTGAAAAAATAAACGATTCAATAAGAAGCCATCCATATTTAATAAATACCAAAGAACTGTGTGTGTGTGTGTGTGTGTATGTCTCACCCTCTCTGAAACACCAACACAAAGAGCATCATGTGCCCATGACACATGTCTTGCAGCATACTTTTTTTCTGTGTATTTGGCATCATAACATTAAAAAAGTTTATAATGTGGATGCAGTTTATACATTTTTACATATAACATTCGTATTTTTACAAATTCTGCAGTATTCCTTGTTTCACAGTTAATTTGCTCCATATTATCAAACACTGCAATTCAGTTTTGTCTTTTGCTTTGCAGAAATCACAGGACCAAACATCAGTTTTTATCTTGACTGTTGTGCCTTTAGTTAAAGTTTGCTACCTATTTTGAAAATAAAAAAGAAAGACAAATACTTGTTTTTAAAAATAGGTTAAGATCATAGTTGAAAAGATGACTTTCCTTACAGTTACCTCTTTCTTTCAGTTGTTTTTTTCATACACTCACGTACATATGCAGGTACACACACACACACACACACACAGGCACGCTCTCTCTCTCTCTCTCTCAAACAAACAAAATGATACAAATGGGACTAATAATCAATCAGCCGTGGAACACATATCCTTTGACTCCAGGCTATTATTGCTCAGGCGAGCCGATGTGTGTTGTGTCGTATCGACTGTTTTAGTTTTGATGATCCATTCTCAGATGAGAGGAAGCATGTCAGTGCAGCGGGCATCACAAAAGGCAGAGGAACCACAATGCTACGCGGGCAAGAGCAGATAATTACAGAAAAATATCATCTTCACACTCAATCCGTGCCCCTCCTCCTCATTTTTCTTGTGATATGTAGGGGTCTCCTGTTGGAACTGTAAGGACCAGGCAAGATCCCAGCAGTGAACTAGACACTGCTGGTCTTACAGGCTTTAGATGCTCCTGAAGAGAAGCTCGGGATTAGTTAGTATTCACTGGACATAACAAGGCCTTTGATGTAGCCAGTATTCTCTTTACTCACCCGGAGCATCAACATTTAATGAGACCTGATATCAGCCTTTTTAGGAGCTGTGAATATTTCAGATAAAAGTAAATTGTATTCACCAATACCAACAGACCATGAGGTGGTCAGAGGTTCATTGTCACCTGTGTGTTTTAAGTGATATACTGGAGCCATGCCTTTTGTGTAATGGGATATGTTCATTAAAACAGGCCCATTTCACTCTCTCTTAATCAGCACCACATATGTCATGGGAGGATACTGCCTGGAGCTAAAAACCAGTGCATAATTTATAACTCCAGGTCAGGCTGTGCAATGAGTGCATATTATCTCAACAAAGATGCATTACTCTCCTATCATTCCATATTTACAATTATGTCTTGATGTGCAGCTCATTAGCACACAATAGTCCAATAATTATCTGAATGAGATTTCAACATGCAGCAATTTTAAAATCAGTTATTAGTCTCACAGTGCACATTTTGAAATGAAATCCTATAAATACCTTTCTCCTCTCAAAGTCTTGAGCATCTGTCTAACACAATCTATGTGTGTGTGTGTGTGTGTGTGTGTGTGTGTGTGTGTGTGTGTGAGAAAGAGGGAGACAGAGAGAGAGAGAGAGCGAGTGAGAGTGTGCGAGAAAGTGTCACAGTGAGCTGTGACACTGCAGGTGTTTAAACTGTGGTGATGTAATTGGTCACAAGGGGAATAGAAACAAGAGCTTCACAGTCCTTGATTTGATCCCTTGGTTATTGATTTCTCAGTCTGCTTCTAACAGAAATAATTGCCACATGTAATGTATTATTCAATTACAAGACACTGCTCTCAAGTTTGGGTTTGATGGTCCTTTTTGAATCACTGAGACCTATAGATAATTCAACACTGTCAGCCCATTAAGCAGCGCGAATATTAAAACGTATGCGTTAATCCTGCCTATTTATTAGCAACTGTGACATTCACCAGCACTCAAAGTTTCCCATTTTCAGCCTTTGTATAGTTGAAAGAAGTGGGCTTAACTTTAGTTCACATATATTCAGGTATATTCTGTCATTGTGACTTTTAACTCTGGCATATAAAGCTATTTTAGCTGCTCTTCAAAGACATTTTATAACGATGGAAACACTATTGTGCCTTTATGAGGTGATAGAATGGTTTAACTTTAGAACATATTGACAGTAAAGTGAATTGCAAAGAAAACCAGATTATTTGATACACAATCCTTGGATGTAGGCACATTTATAGGATAAAAACACAACGGCTGGTCAGCAAAGACAAAACTGTTGTTTTCTGTTGATATTGTGAGTTGGCACATATCTTTTCTCTCAAAGTTTTTTATGTTCTTCTTTTTCTCTTTATTATGAGAGATACATTTTAAAAACTAGTATATAAAAAAATATAATACTACAAAATATTCTAGCAAAAGCCAAACTGAGAATGGGTTATAAAAATATAAAAGTAAAATAATAGCTGAAGTTCGTAAGATTGTGATAAATTTATGTTATCAGTAACAATAAGCTATGATCATTTTTTACTCAATATGGTTTGATCTAACAGCCTCTTACACATCGGACATGACATAACAAAAGTCTGTCAGTCTTAGATTTTGCATGTGTTGTGACACATCAGAACATGTGCCTCTTTCCTACGGCGAAGCATTGTTACAAGTAAAAACAGTGAATTTGAATGTTCTCTGTGCTTTATTCAGCTCTGAAAAAGGATCAGTTCTAGTGTTAAAGTCTCTATCTCTCCTTTGCTGTGCAGCACTGTGTGACACAGTTTTAATGATCAGCCATCCAGCACTTGTTTACAGCTTGGCTTCCCAGTCATGTTCTGTTAATACCCACTCCTGTTAATATTTATCGTCAGTCTTAATTGGTTTGATGTCACCACACTGGTGCTGCTGTCGGCTCGCTTGTTGAACTGGCCTCGGTGTTGTTTCAAAGTCTTTATTATTGTGACAGTCAAGTCCTGTTCATTAAAGTTTCACTTTCCATTTTTATCAGTATGAAACTGATTCTTTAAATGCAAGGGAGCTGTGGAGGAGCCAAACCCTGCAAGCGATCACAGGGGAGGTGCATAGTCTGTATAAATTATCAGGAATATGAACTCGATCGAAGATGTTAATTGCACCAACGGTTAGTTATGTGGGGAATTGCCATGCATTTCATGCAGTGATAATAAAAATGAATTTTTGAACAAAGGGATCTTAAAATAATATCTAATCTACAGAGAATACCCACATCAAACGAATAATTAAAAGCTTTGAAATTTATCTTTGTGGTCAGAAATGTGAAGCACTAGCCCTGTGAATATTATACTCAATTCAAGTTTGTCAAAGGAAAAAAACAAAACCAGAGTTAATTAACAGTTATTATAGGCCTTTTCAACTTAAATTTGACTTTCAAATATTAGCTCTTATATATAAAGTCTGCTTCTGGCATCTGCAAATTAGCTTTAGTGTATCTCCTCTAATTAGGCCTCATTGAACCAATGGTAACCCACACACAATGATATTAATAATTCAGCAGCATAAGATGTATTTAAGAGTAGTCATTAGAGCGTATTTTATTTGCATTGTACCAATTTGGTAAGCCTCACCTTTACACTGTAATCTTAGGTCAGAATAAAATTAAATGATGAGGTGATGATGAATATTGAAATAAGAGGATTTGAACAGCTTTCACAGGGGTTTCACAAAGTTCTAATGATGAAACCATTCTGCTGCTTTGTACATTTTAGGTCAGACCAGTTTTACCAAGCCCTTTATTTTATATGTTTAAATTAGACTGGGCTGTTTATTTTAATTTTAATGTATGAAGTTTCTTTTTGGTTATTAAAACTGGAACCGTACTTTACACAACAAAAAGCTTACGTTCTCAACAGCTGTCAGTTGTCTATTTAATAATCTCATATAAAGGCAATGCATTGTCTCTGTAGAGAGTGTCTGTGGTAAAATTTAAAAAAAAAAAAGCTTTAGTAAAACCTGCCCCTCAACCTCACACTTCTCTCTCCCCCACCCACTTCCCCTCCTATCTCCATCCTCCTGCCATCTCTCTCTGTCAACAGTGATTTTGCCTCTTGCCACTGATCAAACGCACCTGCCAAGCCCTGCTAACATTCCCGAGCATGTTCGCTAATTACCCACAAAGCCTTGCAGATTTATACTCCTAATAGGGGATTTGCCTCAAATCGGGGGCAGGGTTGTGCTGCATTACAATGGTATTTATTTACTCATTTGGGTAAAAATCTCTTGGGATTATCTGCATTATAAATGTTTCAGGGCAAATGAAATTTTTATTTTTACATGACTATTGTACCATTTTCTGTCTTGTATTTGCAATTTTCCAAATGGGGGAAAAATGGTAAAAAGGGTCAGAGATATTGTTATAATCATGTCTTGATTTAAGTCTGAGTTAAAGCGTCTGTATCCTGTGAAGGCGTGGCATTACACCAGTGAGATCAAAAACAAATCTGAGCAGTGATTATGATCCTCTTGTTTCAGTGTAATTACACAAAAGAGCCTTTTAACTGTGTAGTCAATCGGGTAAATTTATAGAGGTGCCCAATAAATTGCCAATTACAGTACATATAAATAACTGCACTTGAACAATGGATACATTTAAGAAAAACTCTTTACTTGAAAAACACGATTAAACAGATCCCAAGAGATTTAATATTCTAATTTTTCTGATTTAATAATATTTTTCTGGGCCTTGTAAATTCACACCATATCTCTAAATAAGAAGGCTTTGTTTGAAAATTAACTGTGTGTATAACTGTAGCACCTCCTGTACTGAGTTCATTGTAAATAAAAAACACCGTTTCAGTGGTGATCAGTGTCTGATTTTTGTATTGCAGTAATGGTTTGTCAAACGTATCAACTGTACAAATGTGTGCTTGAATCTCTGCATAGACTCAGTCAAACTGATCTTGAAAATGTCCAGGACTTTTTTTTGTCTCTTATTCTTCACTCTTTTCTTTTTCCTCGAGTTTCTATATATTTAGGTAGTGTTATTAAGTGTGTGTGTGTGTCTTTTTTGAAAACTTTTGGACTTTGGGTAGCCGCATTTTGATTTTTGCCTCATTTTCCATTGTTCCATTGATTTTTGCCTCCTCTCTTAACTTAATTTTGTTTTGTTTGAACTCACCTCAATGTTTAGCCAGTTAAACAACAGCTGCAGGTCAATATTGCCTGCAGATCACCTACTGTTGTCTCTTGCCTAATGAAAATAAAACCAAGTCTCCTGTTTACAGAAAAATCCTGAAAAAAAATACTGTCTGGCCATTTTGTGAACTCTTTCTGAATTCTGTAGTTTTTAGGTGCCAGTTTCTTTCAGAAAGTTTAAGGATGGAGCCATAAAAATATGAGTAAATATTGTTTTATAGTAGTCCTTTTCATACAATTTGCATAATTTCCTCCTAATTTAAAACAAGCTAAATCAAATACATCATTGCATATGAAAGGCCTCTCACCATTTGTTTTGAGGAGGTTGAGGTCAGCTGAGCTGTTACTTTATACATCAGAATTTCTGCACATTTATTTATCTTTACCAAAAGGAACAAACTCAACACTGAATGTCTCAAATACACAGCTATTGAGGGCTTCATCTGGGCCTAGTCAGTTGGTATAAGCATCAAATATCATTTTTGTCAGAAGAAAGCAATCACTAGGGAGAGTGTTTACTGCCTATCCATTTAAAAGAGAAACAAGTTTCCTTAAGCCTGCTGCTTTCTGCATGGTTAGTTCCCCAATGCTCCTCTAATGGAAGACAACCCACTCTGCTGGTTCTCAGAAGCGGTAACAGCAGCAGGATGTGGGCAGAGGGAAAAATATGTTGTGGAAGAAGTGCTTGAATGCTCCTCAAAACAAACAAGCCTGGCTTTAAGCAGAGCAAACACTTGGTCACCATAGCATCATTTGTGGAGGGGGGAAAGGAGGGGTAGAAAGGATGTCATACTAAGTCAAACATGTGTGATGCCTAAATCCCAATCAGTTCAATATTCTATTCTATTTTGTAGTTTAAAGCTCCCAAATTATTACAGTATAGTTTGAATATCTTAATAATTTAGAATAAGCAGTTTTGACTCATTCACATGTTAAATATAAATTTCGAGTTATATTTTTTGGGAACTATTCTAATCTGGCATGGTCATGGAAATAGAGCATCAAATTACTCAGTGCTCCCCCTAAGAGATATTAACCTGAATCAGAATTGACTCAGAATTTACTCACATTTAGTCTGTTGAATAACCACATTTTAGTTTTTTTTAGATTTGTCATACAAAGAGCAATGCATGAGCAACAGTAGGAAGGCTATAAACTTTACAAACCTTCAAACATACATCAGGAGCTCAGGAATCATTTAATTTAGTTTGCCTACCTTACTGCCAAATGCTTTCGAATGATTTTCTATAAAAGTCACAAAAACAGTCATCAGCCTTAATGAGAGAACCCAACTAGACACAAACCAGGAAACTAACTGTGGAGAAAGTGAGGAGAGGTGATAGAAACGTAGGACAGCGTGACTCTGGTCTGTTGTTTGCCTCTCTCTGTTCTGGTGGTGAATGTTTGGAAAGTCGAAATAACTACTTTTGAACTAAACAGCGGTGCAACCTTCTCTATTGCTGTCCTCTGTGATTGACTCTTAGGCTCAAAGCGCTGTCAGCAGCCCGGCAGGAGAGACACTCCATGCTGGGATTTTATAACTGAACTATGAGCAAAAGGCACAATTTTACCTTCTCTTACTGTGTGGAAGTCTGCTGTTTTCACATCACAGATGACGAAGGAAGACATTTAAATTTGAGCCTTAACAGCAGAGCATGAAACTCATGTGGGCTAAAAAGTGAGGTACTGAACTGGCAGAAACTAACAAAAAGTTAAATATTTGTATCGAGCAACTAAATCTGATTAGACTGACAAAACTCTGAGTTTGGTACAGGCCTGCATTTATGATAAATATTCCTCATATCTAAAATCAACTGATGATTCCCTTTTTTTCTAACTTGCATTTTGACTTGAAATCAACATACATGTATTTTTTCTATTTAATATCCCTTAAAATTTAATCTGATAAATGGTGTTCCTCACATAAATTCTCAGAAATTCGCTCTGATAATAACATTGTTTCATAGATGCTGAGTGATATTTGAACCAAATTGCACTAACTTTGATAACAGAGCCACTCCTGTATTTGTGACCCTCACAAAGTGTATTCATGTTTTTTAAGTCATATCTTTTGGCTCAGAGGGCATCCATTGACCTGCAGTTCAGACTGTGGCCACTATGACACAATTACCTGTACTGTTCGGGCTTGGCCCGCTTCACAGTGTGTCTTTACATCCATCCACATCACTGTCTGAAACGTTTTAATGTATAAGGCCTAAAAATATCTCAATTCAGTAATCTCTATGAATGAACTCTTTAAATGAGTGGATTTTAATTGAAAACTTGTTTTAAAAAATCTCTTATATGATTCAGTAAGAACTGTATGAATTTAAATTTCACATAAAACCTCCTGCCTCAATAAATTTTTCACCCAACTTTTGTGAAAAAGAGAGTTCTTTCTCAGGATTTATCTATTTTACCCTGTTGTTGTTAAAAAGAATTCAGTGGTTTCATGTTTTATGTTGGGAATGTTTTAAGATATTTAAGTCACAATAGGATTATTATTCAGTTTATAAATGAATGATCCACAGCAACAAAAAGAAAAAGCTTAATTGGTTTTTTTTTTTCTTTAGAATAACTATCTTCCTCTATAGGAGGCAGTTTCAAAAACAAAAACACACCTATCCGTAAACCTCACACACACACACACACACACACACACACACACACACACACACACACAGAGAGAGAACCACAAAAACTGATTTTTTTCAAAGGATGTTGTCAGTAGGAGAATAAGCAATGGAGACACCACACGTTTGTAACCTGCCAGTACCGATCCCCCCAGCCTGTCTTCAAAAGCAAATGAAGAGTCTTAATAAAGGCTGCCATAACATGAGATCTTTTTAAGTGAGACACCCTCCCTCCTTTACCAGTCTACCCCCTGTGGAGCAAAAATCCTTTCTTCACCAATCTCATTTCCACCAATCAATAAACCTTGGTCTTTTGTAGACAACCATGCAAAGCCCTGGCTCTGCTCCTTTTCTTCTCCTCATTGCAAATTAGAAACAAACATCACGCTCTTATTTATTCAAGCCTCATTAGACGCTGGTCTAAACAATATTCCAGAATAATTCCTGATTTGGCTTCAAAGTTGTTGAACTTAGCAATTAACATTTTCGTGGCATTTTCCTTCGTCTGTGATCAATAGTCATTCAGGTTGTTAAATCTAAGGTGTCAAAAGATGGAGCTTATTTTGCATGTTACAAGGCCAAATTTTAGTCATTTAACAGTTTTTTAATCATAGAAATGAAAGTCTAATTAGTATTTATTTAGTTTCTATAATCAGAAAAAAAGTCTGCTGTGGTGTCATGTGGTATATGCAGAAAATGTTATTTTGCCTGAGTTTTGTGTGAGATGTAAGCTTTTTCATGACTCGAGTAAGTGTTAGGCTGAGACTGTGTCAGTGGAGACCAGATGGTGGAGCCAAAAACTCAGAAGAGAACAAGACTGATTTCTAATTTGTTACTTCGATAGCACTGTAGTTTATAATGTCTGTCTGTGTGTGTGTTTGTGTGCGTGTGCAGCTGTGTGTAGGTATGTGTGAGTGCATGTGTGTATAAAGGCATGTGTGCATGTGTGTTTACTCTAAACTAAAAACACTCACTTGAGAAACAGAGAACAGGGCTCATTTTCTAACCAACCCCATCGGCTGGTTCTGGGCTATGGATGAATAATGGCTGAATTCAACTGTGCTGAAACAGAAACACATTCCACACTCTCTGCAAAGCTAATAGTCAAAGCAAAACAACCACATTTGAACATTTACAATTAAGAAAGCTCAGTGATTGAATATCCGGGTGACTGGTAAGTCACGCCTTGGAGTGAGATAAAATGCTGCTCCTGGATATTGCTGAATGCTTCACAAAACCCTAACTATGTTTTAGATGTGCCTCAACAACACTGGGAAATGAGTCAATTTGACAGGGAGGCAACATTTTGTTTGCGATGAGAGAGCATAGGGATTACAGGCCTTGGCATGTCTAGAAAGAAAATTTCTTAATGGCAACACTTGGTTTAAAAATTCAAATTCCACCAGTATATTACAGATAAGAATATCTGGTAGGTAAATGACCTTAGCAATATGTAACCAATTACAGAAATATTTTAGGTAATGCTGTATATTCTTAACATGAATTATTTTGATGTATTTATTCCTTGATCTTAAAATTTTTTTCACCTGTATTTTGTATGTGACAGCTTTTGACATCAATTGGACTGCAACAACTTAAGTGAGTGGATACTTTTTTAATGATTCTGCAGCTCATTCTTTTGCATATGTGACCAGCCGCAGTAAGGTTTTACACTATTTTCTAAATTCTGCTCAGATTCTGCAGTTTGGTTCACACAGCGGACAGAAAACATGACAAGATACTGAGGTGCTGAGGGAGCAAAACCTCATGAACTCACCTTGCGTCCACTGGGCATGAAATATGCATATATTTTACACTAGAAGTCCCATCTAAAAATTTTTACTCAGAGGTCAAGAGGGAAAAGAAAAACACTGAGTAAATTCTACCTACAGCTCTTCTCTAACAAAACTATAAATAAGCTACAACTTGGAAATGCAATGGCTGGGTCAAGAGCATCATATCTACAACGTGACACTCTAAGTGAATTTTTTGCTGAGATTCAAGCAACTTCAGCCACACATATATTTTATATCATTAAGAATCCCACAAACTAAAAGTTATTCTTATGGCCTGAAGATATCAAATTAAAACTCAAACTAGATTGGCTGCAACTTCCTTCCCTTCTTCCAGAAAGCAGGTAAAAATAAAATCTAAACCTCTGTGTTAATAAAAAGACCTTAAAATAACTGCATTCTGTACATTTTAAAGTAATCCCATGTCACAGGTGCATTTGTTGTCTCAGTTATCAGTGAATTAAAAAAAAACACTGCACCAACAGGTTCAGGAGGATATTCAGGTCAAGTGAACGAAGCATCAAAAACAATCAACTTTGTGAAGAATGTTGAGAGAAACATCTGTGGATTCATTCACCCATAGCCTCTCAGATTGCTGTGGCCATCACAAGCCCTAATGGCTTTACCTGGTGCCCCTTCATTCACTGGACTGACATCTCATGTAGTTAGGTTTGGCAGGTGTTCATTCCGCAGAGCATCGGTAGCTGACTTCTCCATTTTATCAGCCCCTGGTTAGAGAGCTGGCCAGAAAATAATTCTGCAGCAATTACCATATGTTGTGATTGTGGTTTTGGAGCAACACTACAACATCTGTGTTATACTGGCATCTGGGGCACCCTGAAAGAAACTTCCACAGTCTACATTCCTTCCCTGCATCTACTGAACAGGTGCTCACTGGAACACTGCTCTCCTATAGAGGGTCTTTGGGCTGACCACATGGTTCCTCCCTGCTACAGCTTTTATATCCACACAGCGTGTTTGTAAAATAGTAATTACTGACTTGCAGAGTGGAAGAGGATTTCCACAAACAGCACAGTAATCTCTTTGTGATCTGAAGTTTTCAGTGAAATTTTAATAGCACAAATATTTAGCCTGGCTGCGCATATCTAAGGCCTTCTTTTTTAAAATTTGTAATGTGCACAATGAGTTGACTAGCTCATTAAACCCAGTTAAATGTGTTATTATTTTAATTACATGATAATGTGCAATGTTTTAATCCTTTTCTGCACATTTAGCATCATTCTAAGTGCAATTTGGTTATTGAAGGGCCTGATTAAAGGTTTCAAATGTCTAATGTTTGACCCTGTAGATTAACTTGTGCTCCATTTCAACTGTTTTTTGGGTTTTTCCTTACTTTTTGACTGGTCAACTATAGACCAAACAGCTGTAAAATTAGTAAAATTTGTTGTTCAGAACATACTCGATTACAATGTCTATTTTCCTTTGATTATCTGCTCATCTATATATGCTATACACTATATGTGTAGAACATAAAACTTTCTTTTGCTGCTCCTAACAGTAGGTTGAGCCATTTGTGTATTTTTGGTTTTTTAATGTGAATAAGGATTTCATATTAGCCTTGAAGTTAAAAAGACCAGCCTTTGTTACATCACACTTAAGATTTATGAAGCAAATATGTCATGAATACATACTTTAAAGCCCCATGTACACACTCACAGACACACACACACGTACACACCTGCAAAAACCACAAGAAATGATAGCAAATTGGCAGATGAAAAACAGGCTGCCCATAAATGAAGCCTACATATGGGGATTCCCTGGCTTAAACAATCAATTATCTTTCTAAACGTGTAACATCTATCACTATTTGTCACAAACCATGCAGCAGAGCAGGTGGTAAGTTAACACACCGTCCACCGGGGACCAGGGAGAGCAGCCAGCGGGCTCCCAGTCAGGGTGGTGGTGTACTCCTGTGTTAAGTGATGTCTCCCACTATAGCACTGTGTTTGTCTGTCAGACAACCACTCAGACCTTCAATGTACATGTCATTAGAGTGTTGCAGAATGACAACTGTCACAGAACCTGGCTATCTATTCCAGCCTGGCTCAATGCGGTAGGTGTTAAAAATGCACACTTTGATTTTCTCAACAAATCAAAGGCCTCGCTCTGCTGTCCTTTGTCTGCACCCTCCCTTTTCCTGTAGCCAATAATAAATATAAAGCAAGTTGCGGTGGCCGATACAATAAATCAAAAAAATACTTTGCGAGGCAGGACCTTAACATGGACCTGTTTCATTTTTCAGTGTTAGCCCCTGATTTATTACTCCTGACATGAACACACGAGGTGCCGTTTAAGTCAATCATTCCAGCAAAGTCACCTCACTAATTCATCACAACTGGAGTAATTAATATTTTAATGAACTCACTTCATAACACACTCCATAAAACAGTCAAATCCTGATTTGGCTTCCACATATAAACATACTACAATGAGTCATGGGGAACTTAAGAAAAGTATGCAAAAATTTTTTACAGCTAAGCAAGCAAATGGAAAAAGGTTAAAAGTGTAGTTGGTTTTGATACAGCAGTGAAAGTTTTACAGAAATATTGTGAACACTATCGATCCATTTCCCAAGGTTTCCTTGACATTTCTCTCTTGTTTTCTAACAGTGGGGCTGGATCATTCACTGTAGATCCACAGACACACAAGGTAATTCAAGATGTGCACAAAGAAAAACAAAAAAAATGAAATAAGGCAGAAGGTATGAAGTGAAACACAGCCAAGATGACAATCTGTTTTCAAGTGTGTAATTAGGAGACTAACACATTTTAACATCAATAGAACAGCACCTGGCTCTTTAGAGGAAGGAAACGGAAAGAATTAAACACTTAGAGCATGACCACAGCATCGTGTTTGGATAAATGGGAAGAATAAGTCAATTAAAAATGAGCTATTTCAGTTCATAAAGGATGGGGTAAACACTGGGTTAGCTGCAGAAAAATAATTAGAATCACATTTTGTATAGCTATAAATTTGTCTAGGGACTGCGGAGAAGACAAAGACCTTGAAATTATCTCAAAGACTAGTTCAAGAATAATTAAACTTTCATGGCTTGTGAAATAATTGAATTATCCATAGAAATGTTGCCTTTAGCTGCATTTTTACCAAACAACAGTATTCATTATAAACACGTGAAGTCACAGACATTCTCCTAAAGATGTGTTCATGTGTCTGCTTTCAATTAAACTTATATGCATAAATGAAGCACTCCTGCACATTTCAGCTACTTGAGCACAAATTTATTGAATCAAAAAAACCCCCTAAATGTTGGGTCATTTCAAGCAGAGTCCTACAAAAATCCCATTTCTCTGTAGAGAAAAAATGTATTGTTTTTGCGTAAAGAACATGCCACAAATGTTTGGTGAAAAATTACTCTGAGAGTAAACCAAAAGTCAAGTGAACTAAAATGTAGAAGCTGTGTGTTAAATAAATGGATTTACTTAGCTAAACCTCATTCAATAATTATCTATTTCTACAACATATTTCTAAATGTTTTGTTGTGATTTATCTGTTTAGATTGTAAGGAAACATTTGCTTTGAGCTTTTCCTGCTGGCAAGCAATACTGCCATCCACCAAATCCCCTTTACAGTAACAAAGGGAAGTATAAAAAGTCAACTGAGCTTAGACAAGCTGGAAAATGTTCCCATTCATATTCAATATTCAAATTCCTATCTGTGTGTATGTGTATATGCATGAGTGCTCGGTGATCGCAGTGTACCGATTGCTGCTTAAAGTACTGTAGATTGCTGGCTTTGACATTTTCCCATTGTGCATGGTGGTGCAGCAGGCAATAATTGAATATCAGGTGCATAAGCTGCTCTTTAATTTGACATGTGTGCTTGAGGCAATAAACACATGTGGTGCAGTGGGGGCTGCATAATTGCAGAGGAATAAAATATCATATCAAGATTGAGAGGATCATTGTATCAGGTACCCGATGACAGCTCGTTTGATCATTACGCCAAGGCTAAAGAGGTTGGCTAATTAGTTGTCATTAAAACTCACCCTCTAATCAGGGCTCGCTCTTGCATAAAAAATGTTCCTATCACATGATAAGTGAACAATGCCCTCAAAGCGTAAAGACCAGATCCCAGTGCTAACAGTGAAGCGTACGGAAGCAGGGGTACTTGGATGTGACTTTTTTCTAGTGTATTTTTGCAAAGTTGGGACAGGATGAGTATTACTTGATTTAATTACCAGCCAGTGCTTATAAGAGAGCACCTAAGCTATACTGACTTCTTTCAAGGTAAAAGAAATAGGTTTTGCTGATATCATTCTCGGAAATTCTAAATTAAACTCAGCAGTAATATATAGGCTGATGCACTAAGCAAAATAAAGAAGAAGACAGAGAAGAAGTAAATAAATGAACAGAGATAAGGAAGGCTGCTCCATGCTCACGGCAGCACAGATGCATTATATCAGTATAAGTGGGAATGACTTTTTCAGACAACACCCTGGTGAGAGGACCCCTGATGTCTCAGAAACCATGGGTGCCTCTTGCCATGACTTTCAAAGATGGCAGAAAGTGCTCCAGTGAGAGACCCATGCATTATTAGCTGACAGCCCCATATAAATAATAAGGCACATAATGCCAAGTGTGAGTGCTTGTGTCTCCACAAGGACACTCAACAGGTGCACCTCTCGTTGCTGCATTTCCATTTTGTTCAACAAAGAGCCTGCCTGTGCGAACGACTTCTGTCTGAAAGCTTTGCCTGATCATTCTTTTATGTGCCACTTCCCAGAATGCACAACATTCACAGGACCTCATGATAATAGGCTCGTCGGGACACAGAGAAAGGAGCGAGACGCTTGTCAGAGTGGATACATCCGTGCCCGACCCGAGGGAGATGGCTCAGTGCACGACACATCAGTTACAGGACACCACGAGACCCTCTCTCTCCCCCCTCCTCCCTTCTCTCAGGGCTAATGGTTGTCAAGTTAGAGAGGGCTCGCGCTCTTGTCTAGGCCAGGCCTGTTGTCATGTGAAATCCATTAGAGGTCGCAAGCACACAGGATGGGCGGTCGATTGATAAGGCAGGAGGAGAAGTGAGGCAGAAGCAAGGGAAGAAAAGAAGCGCTTTATGTCCCAACTGTACTGTACTCTCCATGAGGACTTGTTAAAGCAAACTGAAGTAGAGTGGAAAATTGATGGAGATGTTTTACATTATTATTGTATTTCTGAGCCATTGGTTGTAAGTTTTTTATTCTGAAATGGCAAGAAATTTGAAAATAGTCTGTCGTGTAATCCAAAACATGTCAAATGGAAGCTCTCTTGCTTCTTGTAAAGATACAAGAAATATGACTGTGTTTGAGTTTAGTGAAACATCCTTGAAAATGGTCATACAGTGATGTTACTTTCCACACTCAGCGATGCATGTGTTTTGACTTGAACTTGAAGGACATTCACTACGATCGCTAATGGCTACCTAAATACTATTGTCTATTCTCAAATATAGTTTTTTATAGTTTTTCTTAATCTACAAATAAACATTTCATCATTTATCTTGCATGGTCTCTTCTTTCATTATTTTTTGATTAGTTACTCATAGCCAAAATTTTAGATGTGTTAGCAGCGACAGAACACTGAGTCAATTTCTAGGTTTCTTAATTCGATAATTCAGATGCCCCACTTGATGTTCAGCATCCATCTTGGCAATGCCCTTTGGCAGTTATTGTGGCCTAACATAACCGGGCCTCAATCTAAGACATAAACTTTATTCCAGTTGTCACTGGGACATGAAAACTGCATGTATAGAATGAAGTAGTCTTCTTTTTTTTTCAGCTGTGCCACGTTTCTTTTGAGATTGCTACAGCGGATCATCAACTAGATCTAACTCAGCAACAAGCTCTGTGTGTTTAATTTAGATAATGCTTTTTAGCTGGATGCCCTTCTTGAAGCAGTCCTTCCCCAGTTTATCTGGGCTTAGGCCCCATAGTTAAGAGTGCACAGACTTGTGCATCTTCAGTGGTTGGACCCATGCAGGATTCGATGACTTTCCCATAGTAAAGAATTGGCTTTATGGGGGAAGGGGTGGATTATGTGTCGCCATCTCTGACATTATGAGCCTTATTTCATTTAAAATGCTTAAAATGGTTTGTCTTCTCTGGATATATTCACAGGTAATTTACAGAGCAGCCATAATGCTATTCATTTTCTGCTTTTAATACATTTTTCATATTTTGCATGAGTGCCCCATGAACACCCATCTTTCTGACAAATCAGTCAAAACAGCAGCAAAAAAATCCTCTTTTCTTTTTCACTCTGAGCACATTAAGTTTTTTTATTTTAAGTTTCTAACATGTCATGAATAATCAATCTTGCACTCCATTTTTCAGACCTGTTTCAATAAATATATCAGTAGTAATTAGTATCTTTCAACAGTCATGTGAATTGTCACATCAGTGCCTCATATTGTATTTTAAAATTACTTAATTTGAAAGCAACACATACTGTTCATAGTACAACCTAATGCCTCCATTTTCATATTCAGTTTGTAAATGTTTTATTTTTCAGCTCCTTTCAACCTCGAACCTTTGCTGTTTGTATATTTTAACAGTTTTCATCAGCAGCAATGCTTGATAATATCAGACACATTGCAAATAGGATCGTTAGTCATATTTGGTGATGGATAATTTTTTTCCACAGAATGTCTTTGTCCTGTTGCCTATGAAGGTCGTGGTTATGTAAGTTATGGCTTGCCTTCAAAGAGAAAGAGAAAGAGAGATTATCTTTTTATTGCACTTTGAATTTGTTGTGAAAAACAGAGAAAGCCACTGACACAAAGCCTGACTGATACCAGAGAAAACATCAGTTTTTCGGGAGAAAAAAAATCATCTATCTATCTATGCAAAACCCTGCTTTTCTCCTTCTTTTTTCCCTATAAATTTGAGCTAAATTTACAAATATAAACCATTGCAGAGAAAAGAAGGTGCATTTGGCCTGTTCAGTTTTGAACATGTAGACCTTTTTTAACAATGCCGTTACATTCATTACTCATGTGGACAAACCTTTATCAGCTCCCCTATGCAATTTAAAACAAATACTTTCCAGCTATTAAAAGCTGGGTGTTAGCTGTTTTGAACTGCTGCTGTGAGATGACCCTTTTTCATTTGGAAGAAGAATTGTGTGCGTGTGTGTGTGTTTGTGTTTGTGTGTGTGTGTGAGTGAAGATTTGTGCGTATTTGTGTGTGACAAAGGAGCTGTGTTTATCTAGTTGTTGGTTGACATGCTTTAATAAGTAATTTTGTTTGTCTATGTCCATGTTTGCTTTCATTCTTGACTGAAGATAGTTGTTTAGTATTGTCTGAAACTGGTGCTTTGCCGGGGTCTTTTGAAGGATGCTACTGAGCTGCCTATGATAATTAGAGAGCTATGACCTTCTCATTAGAGCCAGGAGACTGCTTGTTCTCTCCAGCCCTCCCTTCTACCATCACGCTGGCCTGCGACAGGACAATCAGTATATCAAAGAAAAAATATTTATGAAAGCCAAAATTACAAAAACCCACAGCACAACCTTTGAATTACAGATCCTAATATATGCAGAGTCGAATGAATAGTTGTGCTTAACCCCCCTCAGACCCTTCCCATCCTGCTCGCTTGTAGCTTAAATTTTTCATCACAAATTTTCAAGGCTTCAAAGTAGCATCTCAGAGCTAATCTGTTTCTTCTCCTCTGACAAAGACAAAGACCTGTTTAAAACGATTCCTTTGTTTTGGACTTGCTTTTCTCCCTGTCTTTCACATCTAAATGTCAAAAAATCCTGAATTAAATGAGTGGCACTCATCTGGCAAGGCTGGCAGGAGAGAATAAGAGGGGGTAAGAGGGGAGAGTATGGCAGAGGGTGTTTAAAAGCTCTTTAATTAATCTTCCACTTCGATTTTGTTTAATGTCTGATGTACTGAATGAGTCATTAGCATCTTGATGTTCCCCAAAAAACCTGTAAAACTGGAAACTTTGTAAATTCATATTGGATTTGTATAAAATCTGGAGAGTTTGTAAAATGCTTTATTTTAGGCATCAAATCCAACAAATATGCTTAATTTTAAATAAATTCTTTCAAAAAACGTTTGATTTATATTACAATCTGCTGTTTTGTCCTCAGATTTGCACATGTAAACCAGTTTTTTAAAATTTATTTGAAATAAAAATGTTCTGTCATCATATTTGTGTATTTTGTCATAGCATCAAAATTAGCAAAGCATCAAATGATCATTATCTGATTATACTATCAAACTTAATATAAAAATTGGTAAAATAAACTAAGTGTCAATGTAAACTGATTTCTGTGGGTAGAAAGAAATTGCCAGAATGCCAAAATTTTCCACAGCTCCACATATCGGACTGTATAAAAGGTATTTTAACTGGAACAATAATAACAACAGAAAATGGTAGTAGTGCGCCATTTAAGGCTAGGAGAAATGCTAAACTATCATCAACTAAGTCAGTGTAAAACACCCATTGATCTCCAACAACAATTTATCCAACTGTCCAATATTTATTTAAAAATGTCTCGGAAATTGCTGATGTCACACTCAAGTTTCGTCATACGTGAAAGCTTCTGTAGCGATGCTTGCAGGTGTCCTAATGTTAATTTAGCTGCAACTGCTGCAGAGGATTTGGCTCTCAGGCTATCAAACACAGTACACGCATCGCTTTTTTTATAGATCCTGTGTTTTAACAGGTGTTTCCTGTTCAACATGTTGCTTTGCAATTTGCATGACAAATATTATGGTGAGTGTTGTCTTAATAGAGTTTTAAAAAGTGTTGTGACTGCTTTTGGTTTGCCATTGTCGTGTTTACTGTTTGGGACTGAGATCAGTGCTAACCCTTAAGCATGACTGGATTACAGCTGCAGAAGGAAGCTGTGACACGTAATTAGAGAAATTCCACCCTGTTACAATATTACAAAACTGCTTAAATTCAAAGTTTACATCTTGAAATGAAAAAAAATTATTGATGATGTGATTGTAAATGTAATGTCAAACGATTCCAAAAAGTGTCAAGGTTTTTGCAAGATGGCCTTTTCATGAAATTGTTTCTTTTTCAGGTGTGGAAAATTAAGTAATAAATCCATACAAACATTTTTTCAAAAGCTCAGAATTCAATTTAAAAATGTAATTATTGCTTTTATATCAGCAGCCAGCTCTCATTTAAACTGCAAGTTAAATTGAAATGTACTGTAATACCCATAGCACATACCCATAGCAAACTGCCGAACGTACAGTAAATAACATTCATGTGGTTATTTTTTCACCTCACTCAGAGGTTATTATTCAAATACTTTTAATAATAGTGTCCACATTATGTTGACAATTTGATGTGTGTAAAAAAGTGCCAATATTAATTTGTGCTTATGAAATGGTAAAGGACCTTTTTCCAGCTCAATACTTCATTCTTATTGTGGGTACATATGTTGATTGAAAATGACATGAGGTTAAAATCACTTATTAAATCTTAATTGGGGCATAACTGATTGTCATTATGGAAAAGAGGGCATTTTGCAAGTTGTTTTGGACACTCTTAGTTGATGGGTATGAGCGTGTAATCTGCATCCTCAGGTCCTGTGAGCCAGTGGTGGTGTGACAGACACATGCCAGAGCTGACACACAATATACTTCGTTGGGAGTGAGGACTCCGAGTGGCTGTGCCACCCAAAACCAAGTCATTAGGCTCCTCAGCACCTGCACAGTTTCCTTCCTACGTAAAGAGCTGTATAAATTAATCACACACAGCCTTATGCACTTTGATGCAATTTATAATGCACATTAATGAGGGCTGACAGCTGTAACTAAAAGGCAGAATGATCACTTACAATTCAAATAAAAATCACAGTGCAATAACAAAAGTCATTTGCATGACTTTTTTTTTCCCTGTCATGCTCTATTTTCATCTCTATCCATCTTTGATTCCTGCTGTTATATCAGAGGCCGAATAAATGTGAAAAGACTAAATGATCTGCAAATTGATGCAACACTTAGACTGTGTCTCACTCCAGAGTATGAGCTCTAATTGTACATTGTGTGAAGGTATGGCATTTATTGGCTTTTCTCCACACCTCATTTTAATCTCAATGTCTTATCAGTCGCCTTTGTTAAGTCCTTGCTTGTTGATGGGCATTCATAAAATATACAGTTAACACTGTATGTACAAATTACATATCCTTTTCCATAAGTCTCTGTACAGGGGCAACTTTTCCTTTGTTTTGCTACATTCCTCAAATTCAAAGCAGAAATACATTTCCAACCACAAACATTGTGCCGCATGAAAACATCATAAGGAAACTATTTGAACTGACCTTCAGATGTGTTAATTAAATTTTGGACGTGTGGCGATGGTATAACTGATTTCATTCTTCATTATGGCCTGTAATGACATTTCTCAGCTGTCAGAAGCATTGCAGGGGGCTCGCTTGTGAGGTTTGGGATGAATTCACCATTCTACTTTCACAGAGACAGCATAAAAGAGAGGTGGAGAAAAGCTCCAATTTGAGAATTCAGAGACTGAAGCTGAACATTAACTTAAAAACACATTAAGTGAAACTCAAAAATATGAATTCAACATGCTTTTTGCTATTCAGCTGCTTGTAATGACAGGACATAGATGACCTTCCTGACTGCAGAGCAAACCCATATGTCTCTGGCCCAATAAAAGGCTTTAACAGGATCCTAAAGATTTAATTAAGATGTCAGTATGCGTAGGTCAGCTGCAGTGCAGAATCTGGAGTGGAAGATATACAGTAACACTACAGAGAGCCCAGCTGGATCTGCGAGGACATGCACAGAGAAGAGGGATGTCCTCGGCTCTGATTTATGCACATGGCCTTGTTGTAAAAGCAATGGCATTTTAAATACTGGTTCATTTGCACACAGTAAGCAAAGCTTGCATTTCTGTTGAACTGAAGTAAAAAGAAAAAGGCCAAACTCTCAACTCATGAGCCGGTCATTAGTAGCTGAAAAGCAATACTGTCCATTGATTAAAGATCCAGTTAAGTGAAGCGGCGCCTGAAAATTTGGAGTGTCCAGTATGTGTTGTGCAAAAGGATATCTGGTTAAACAGGATGCAATTTAGTCCAAAATAATTAGGCACAGAAAATTAATTTCATTGTTTAACTAAACAGTAAGTTTTTCTGTAGTTTAATACATGTTTACAGTGTAATCTAATAATACAATAATTCAGAAATTATTATTTGCAATATCTATTTATAATGAAAAGTAATGAAACTATACTTAGTACATATGACTGCAATCATCCTGGCTTATCTGCGGTGTAATCAGTATTTTCTGCATTAAAATAAATGCAAAAAGAAATTTTAACCTGATTTTAAGTCCACACTTTCTTTTTTTAATTATATGAACTAACAATAAAGGAAGACAAAGTTAATAAATATAAAATCAGAATGAAAATCTTGACTCTTCTCATGTTATCATCCTGTTTTCAGAGGGACCTTGCGTCTTTCACAAAGGATGGGATCTGAGAGGCCACTCATCTGCAGGGAGAGTGGAGGATAAGTTGCTGGGATGTGGTCTGAGAAAAGAAAGGGAGACTGACACAGTAAAATGGTTCATTCCCCTGGGGGGTGGATGTAGATCTTGTTATTTCTATTTCCCGCCACTCTTCTCTCTTCGTCTGTCTGTTGATCTGTCTTCTTTCTGATTGTACAGAGGATCTGATCCCGCGGTGTCCAGTGTCTGCCACAGCTCGCTTGAACAGACAGGATTCAGTTAAATGGTCAAGTTCACAAGTGTCCTCTTTTAGTTCTTGCAGTAACCAAAGAAAAAAAACAGGTAACATCAAAACATATTGATTTGAATAAAAATTATGCAAGTGGTAGGAAACATTCTTTCAGATACAGCATTACAGCCATTATATCCTCAGTTTAAAAATAAAGTTAAATCCTCTGATATTCTCCATTATTTTAAAGAAGGTTAACCATAAACTCAAAAATCTGTTGAATTTTTAGAAGGATAATAGATTTTCAAGTAGTTTCTATATTCCTCTATATCAGCTGAAAAACGTTTTTTTTGTGAAGTTTTGTTTGATGTGTTAAGTTGCTTTTTTAATAGGGCACGAGAGAAAGGAAGGAAAAAAAGTGGGATAATATCCTTTATTTATTACTTTTGTCAAAAGTTTGAAGTTACTGTGGTGCAAGTGAAGCTTTCACTGGCTGTCAAGAGTTCAATTTAAAGCTTAACCAACAGCAGCAAAAGTGTGAATGTGCAGCAAGATGGAAAATGAGGCCCTTCACTCTGAGTTTACTATCACAAAGTAGAAGATTTAATTTTGTAACCCTTTTTTCTGCTTTGCCATTTCACTGTTTTATTTGAAGTTGTTACGATGATGAATGTATGGGAGCTCATCAGAGGTTTTCTCTGCTCATGCTCAGTTTCAGTAGGTCCATTTATATTGTCACATTCAGAAGGTTGTTTTTTACAGATAATGTTGCACAACAAGAGCATCTTCACAGCAAAACTCTTTCAAACCTGCACGTGTACCCCGCCATGCTAGTGGCTCATAATAGCAACGGTGGAAATTTGTTGAGTATGGTGGTGGGTTTCTGGGTCATGGAGACCTCATGTCCTCCTTAATACTACTCCATATGAGGCCAACCAACTGAACCACCAGTGTCTTTGTTAAATATTCATCCCCTGTCAATAATTAAATGCTCATTATTTGAACCTGAAGAGTGCTGTGATTCCAAATTTAATGTGCTTCTAATGCATGGGGCGATAAGGCACGCCTAATAGCTAGGGTGCATGATGAAAGGTAGGTGCGTACAGTCATACCCATTCTTTCTCAGTCAAACAGGTAAAAAGAATCCATGTTTCAAATGAAAAATTTACAACCGTTGTCCAGAGTTTTTTGAAGAACATCTGAGGTTTTGTATTCTGTGACTGTACACGATTTTGAACAACTGTCAGAGAAAAGAAGCTTGTTATCTCAGGCCCTTTAAATTGAATCCCTTTTTTGAAAGCAAGAGACTTTTCAGCAGATCTATTACTGGAACTGCCACAGCACAATCAACCACCCACACAGGAAATAATGACACATGAGCCAATTTAGGTGAAAAGATACAGGCAAGGCATGAATACACAAATATACAATAAATATGCAAACAACAAGATCTGTTACCCAAGGGCAAGGGGCTCACATGATAATACAAGTATTGTCCTGCAGCTATGTAGCACACTCAACCAGTACTGCTATCAATTAACTCCAGGAGGAAGTCAGCGCATCAACAATCTTTTGCCTTTTTCTTAAAACTTTAAAGAATTTTTAAATACATAATCATTTCCTTCTTTGATGTCAGGCATTTTTCATTGTTTGTTGTTATTATGATCTGCATTATGAACAACTGAGAATTACACTAGATGTTTTTTTTTGCAAGTGTGAAGCATGTGTGTGTGTGAGTGTGTGTGTGTGTGTGTGTGTATGTGTATGTGTATGAATGTGCGTTTCCAAATGGCTCAAGGACCTGTCTGCGATGTAAACACAAGGATGGTAAACACACAGGCAGCTTGTAGTCTCCATTGTTGTTATCCTGTTTGTATAATTAGCCTTATAAATTGCTCACATCAAAGGCACTGTCCCTTGAAATATTCCCAAGAATGGATAGATTGGGGAGGGGGCACCTCTGGTCCCCCTCCCGCTGTGTCATGTTGAGCCTTTACTGGGCATTTAAGGATTTAGCAGGGAGACATAACAAGTACAGTGATGCCTTTTTTGCAATCCTGTAGTCTTCCCATATTTGTTTTTTTTAACGCTGTTTTCTTGTGTTAAACTGTCAAAATAAAAAGGATTGATTTAATTAAAAATGAACTAGTTTGCACAATATGTGACATTGCAAGGCAAAGTATTTTGTTTCAAAGAGCAACACTTGAAAGATGGGCTGCAACTAACAAATATTTTTATTATCAAATCTGCTGATTACTTTCACAATCTCACAATTGTGTGAGATGCTAATTAAAATTTTCCAGAGCCTAAAGTAACATCTTCAGATTGCTTTTTTACTCAACAAATGGTGAAAAACCCAGAGACTCTCTTAATACTGTTATAAATGACAGAAAAGCAGCAAGCTCTTACATTTAAGAGGTGGAAAACAGCAAATGCTAACATTGTTTCTTGAAAAATAACTGAAATGATTAATGGATTGACTAGTTAATTAATTGAGTGTTTGTTTCAGCTCTACTTGAAGGTTGAGTGAAAAACAATGATTGCTAAAACAGGGGTTTATGCTGTTGCACTTGATTTTACTGACAAAGTTACAAATGTTGTGTGAAGAATAAAAAGAGCTTCGGAGACAAATTCAAATCCTGTATTTTGTACTTTTGTCTTTGGTGAGCTGCCCAGTCAATGTGAGTTGGCTGTGATTGTTGGATTGTTGGTATGAGAAAGTTTTACACAAATTGTCAGACACAATTTTGATTATTGCAACAGTGAGGGTCAGCTGAAGCATAATAGTCATGGTAGTAACTATGATGTGTACAAATTATTACCTCAGAAGCTGATTTTACCTAAAAAAGTTTTTGAATGTTCAAGTGTTTCAAAATCACTGCTTGTAACTCTGTTAAAACTAGGCAAGTAACCACAGATCATCATCATGAAAGAACATCTTTTTCTGTTGCCTTCTCCTCCTTTCCATACAGTGGAAACATGGTGAATATTGCAGTGCCTTTAGATTAATTCCTCTCTCTTGGTTAAAAAATATCTACAGTACAGATAATGACCCCTGCGACCTGTGATAAGTGTGCAGATGGGAAAGTGCTGGTGAGTACAGTATGTGCTGATCCTGCTGCACTCTGAGACGCTGGCGTGAACAATAATGGCTTGGCAGCTCAAACTGATGAGAGACAGAAAGTGTCAGAGGGGGTTTGCACAAATTTGATTGACAGTACCAGCACTGCCTCTGCCATCAATTTAATGGCAATTATTATTTAATGTATATTACTTAAAAGCATATGCAAAATTAAGATTTTGTCACAAAAACACATTTTATATGGTATTTAAAGAATAATATGCATAATATATTGCTTGTTAATATTTATGGCAAAGAAGTTCAAGCATTTCTTGTCTTAAGCTAGTCCTCTGCTGAAAGCGTTGACTCTTATGATCTCAATTAATAACTAGGAAAGTAAGAAAAGGAAGAAGCAGCACAAAACTGGAAGCTTTTTACACAGAGGAGAAAAACCTGCCAAGGGAAATTTACCTCAGATTCAGATTCATTTATGTGTAAGAACAAGAGACTGGACTCCTTTAGGGTATAATTCAAGAAAGCACCGTGGAAAAAAAATATTTTTTTTCATAACTTATTTCAAAAGAGATATTATTTGTTAAATAAACGTTGAATGTATTCTGGCAGAACCTTATCCTTTGGATGGAAATATAAGTCTGCATTTGTATTTTTGTGAAAATGAATTTTTTCTTTTTCACAGAGTGGAGAGTTCACAATGCTGTGATGCCATATGTCTACAATTGCCCAGAATGGACAAACCTATCAGTGGGTCAAAATAGGGCCTTTTGCATTTTTTAAAAATGTATTTATTTATTTATTTGCCTTCTTAGATTATGTTATATAGGCTCTACACTGTGAGTATTTCACTCACATTTGCTGCTAAAATAGATATGTGTTTACTAAAAAAATCATTGAGGAGCACATTGCGAAAGTAACATTACAACATTACAGTCCACATACCACCAGCAGCATTGCACCAATAATGATGAACCACCATGGAAAAATAGTATTGTCTGCTCCCTGGACCCCCTGTCAAACTGCTTAGTTGACTTTTTCTTGGAGCAGACAGTGTGGGCTGGTGTTCAGGGTGTCAATCTGGACTTGTTGTAGTGTCACAAGGCTTAACCATAAGACCCATATGTCTAGGCGTAATCATAAGAAGCGTCACACACCATATTTGTTACTGTTTAGTACATAATCGGTCAACAATTTCTATTATGTTTCAAATTTAGTTTTTTTTTTTTAATTTCTAGAATCCCAAAGAGTTTTTTACGCTTCTCTTAATTTACATCAGTCCTGTAAAGCAACTTGATGTGGGATTTTAATATATCTAGTTCTGAAGACTCCAAGTGGCAGAAGCCAAAAGGCTGCATGGCCCATTGAAATGCATTCACTGAAAAAATCCCCAACACAGATCAGACTTCCCCATCAGGACTGCACCAGATTTCATAGGTACGTGTGTTTCATTTTTTAAAAAACAAACTCATAATACAAGATCTGCCCCAATTAGAATTGTAATTAAATAACAAATAAACAAAGTTTAGTGTGTCACTCAGCAGGTTCAGGACTAACCACACTGGAAACACTGTGGGAGACAAAAAAAAGTTCAAGTTGCTCTTATCTTGTTAATATTTTTCAGCTCTCTGTTTTCTCTTTGTTCTATTACTGCCAAGATTAGGATTCTGGAGAGCTTGATTGACACTTAGATGAAGGTTTGACAGTCTGTCATCACTCACACTGACGCCCTGTGTTAATATAATTAAATTATAAATGAGTGCATGAATATTATATCATCATGGGAGAGCTATCAGGGAATTCAGTGTTGCTTTCCAACATCAACAATTCTGCCATTTTAGTCACCCACTATTCATCCTCATCCACTGCTAAAACACAATGCAAAGGGAATTCCAGCGTATCAGAGTAAAGTGATTGTGCGATGGTCTCTACGTCCTCATGTAGCCCCGTCCAGGATGAAGGTCACTTTGAGACCCACAAGGACCATGGAGAAAATCAGTTAAGCAGAGGACAAGGACTAAGGTTATAAGATAAAATAAATCTGCTTAGTTTATTTTCTGGCAACCCCCTGAGGGAGAGAGACCATGAACTGACAGGCCCTATGTAATTCTTGACAGAGGAAAACTTTGTATACAGACAGTCTCAGCAACATGTTATTAAAAAGATGAGCATGGCCGTGGAAAATAAATAAATAAATAAAAAATACTGATTAAATTTTAAGCAGCTGGCGGGCCGATAGTTTGCCCGAGGCATATTTGTCAGTTTCAAAGGGTGTTTTTATTAATTTTGTATTTTGCATTTTGTTAGTGGAAAGAACTTACTCCACCGGGAGCGCCACAAGCTATAGCCAGCAGAGCCTATAGCAGGGAGAAAGGAGACGCAGAGCATGCCAAGCAGATCCTCCACACACTTAGAGAAAGAAATCAGCTCGAGATCACCAGCATAACCCACAGACCCCCCAACCTCCACGCAAAACACACATAAAACACACACATGCTCATATGGATGTACTGTCTGCATTATAACAACACACGTACAAATCTGTACATGTAACGCTCTGCATTTTTATTGTATATGACAAACTTTACCAGTTAGCTGTTGACATTAGAAAAAAAAATTGTTCAGTATGCATCCCATCATATAGACATACCTCTTTTGAATTGTTAACACTACACAATGATGCTCTTAAATGCAGCTGTGCTTTATATGAATCATCACTTACTTTGTTTAGCGTCTCTGCAGCACTGAGCAGTCATGGCACCATGTATGTAGCTCAGGGCCACCACTGAGCTTTTAGGGGCCGTAGGCAAATAAATTAAATTCAAGTAATTTTATTAGTGACTCCCTAACTCATAAGAAAGTCTGCTACTTTTCATCATAATCACCCATAAATCTCAGTTATTTAGGCTACATGAGTAAATGTGACATGTGACTTTGCATGATTCAGTTCTCATCACATCACAGTTAATTAAATAACAGTGCTTTTAGGCTGCAGAAATTCAGTTAATTTGACTAAACACTACAGCTGTGGCGTTAAATCTTTGAAACAAAGCAGGTTAGCTGAACTCTTGATGTGTAATAAATGCTCTGTTTGATAATCAGTTCTCACCATAAGCACAGTCTGGACAGACAGACCTTCCATCCCTCTGTCGGCACTGTGACACTGCACTGCTCTGTTGTACTGACCTGAAACCAGCGTTTTAATACCAATACTGATTTCACTGTCTGAAAGCAATACTCCTTTTGGCTTCCATGGACAATGATCAATGAGAATGTAAGTGTTAAAAATGAATTGGTCAGGTGTGTTAAATTATTCACTTTAAATAAATATTGTTTTTGATCTTTTTTTTAAACTCTTTTTTTAAAAAAGTTGTTCATGTTTTGATTTTTTTGGAGCAGAAAATCTGCATCGAACGCTTTCCTTCAATCTTTCCACCTGTTCGTCCATTTTGCTCCACCTGAGGACAGGTAGAATATATAACATCTCCAGCATGTTCTGGGTCTACCCCTAGGTCTCCACCCAGCTGAATGTGCCTGGAATATTTCCATAAGAAGGTCATAAAAACTGTTTTATGTTCAAACTGCTTGGCAGATGATACCAAGTTGTATTATTTTATATTTTTAACAAATATGCACCTTGATATAAGCTGTAAAATAAAATTTAATTAACATAATTAAAGAACCAAGATAAAATATTTTTAAACACAGAATAAAATACATGCCAATGAAAACAAAACTTGTGAAAAAATGAATCTCTACCTTGTAAGTTTTTGGATGGGTCATTGTTTTATGTAAATACTTGTGGAAAGCAGATGGTACGAATGGAATAATGGCAAAAAAAAAAAACAAAAAAACAAAAAAAGAGAAGCTTGAAATTTCACAAACTCCAGGCAGATTGTATCAAACAGCATCGAACACTGAGCAGCAAAGGCTGCCCTCAGGCTATAATTTGCAGAAGTTTTACCTGCTGCTGGCCGAGACTGAACGCCAGTGTGAAGACAAAGCATAGCCAGGGTGTGTGTTTATACACGTGTGTGCACACTTCTCAACTCTACACTTGGCAATTTTATTAAAAACTGCCAGCATTTGGGTCAGGTAAGCCTCCCTAAACCCACCAACAGCTTTAATAATCTTAAAAAAGAAATAGCCGTTGAGGCATTTGATGACTATTAGCAATGTGTGTTGCATCGTCAAAATCACCTTTCATTCCAAAACACCCATAAAGCATTTGTGTCAAATCAGCCAGACAGAGCAGTTTGAAGTAGATGCTACTTTGTTGTATAAAGGTGAAGGAGTTAATTAGGTGATGGGAAGGTGACTGACGCTATGTATATACAGCACATACGACTGGGAGAGAAGCCAAGTGGGCTGCTAATCATGCCCTCCACCCCCTTACTCCTGCATTCATCTCCAACCATAGGCTTTTGAAGTCAAGGCTGTCAGGAGCTCTGTGACATGCACTCAGTTTTATTGGATTTCATAGAGAAAGTATGCTTTGTTTATCAGGGTTGATTTTGAATAAATCTCAAATAAAACACTAAATTACATTTAAGTGATGTGTTCAAAGAAGCTCACTCTAAGTGGGATGAAGATGGAAGCTTCTTTGCTTTTTGCTTTTATCGCTTCCTGGTAAATTAATGCATGTCCTATACGGTAATGGAGCCGATTTGACTGCGCATGTTAATTTGAGCACATGAGAATAGAGAAAGTGACACTTAAAGTTAGAAAAAAAACCACCACATAAATAAATAAATAAATGTTAATAAATAAAAATATATATATTAATATGTTTACAAATGACTGGATGAATAACTGTTATATGCTGAAAGTTTAAACAGTAATTAGTGAGTTTTTAAGATAATATAGATGCGTTGTTTCTCATAAGTCATGATGGTTGACTCCTTGCCTCTCAGAAGCAATTACACAACAACAAATCTTGAATTTTTGTTACTGCTGTGTGTGTGTTTGTGTGGGTGTGGACCAGTGTTGTTCATGACAGAAGGTTTGAGTGTTGTTAAATTTCTTAATATTACAAACAAGTCCTTGTTAAACACATTAACATAGATCAATCAGTATTTTTACAAAGCTGAAGGAGTGTAGATCTAAACTTCAGCTCATTTGACAATGTTTGTTTAATGAATAAGAACATTTACAAAAAATATAATCTCACTTTCTGTGTTAAACCAGTTCCTATGCAGCAGCCAGCTGAAATAAACCAATATACATAACCAACTGAAATTAAAAATTCAAAATATGATGTTGTGTTTTGCAGGTTGCCTTGAGTTTTGCTTGCTTAAGTGATTATTAAAATTGCATTTAGTGGGATTTTGTTTTATGTATAGCAATAATGTTAATGCTGCAAAAACTAGACAAGAAGCAATAGTTCTTTTAAGCCTTTGCAGAATTAGATGTTTTTTCCCAAATAATTCAGCTTTTACTTTATTAATCACAAAGAATTGTATCTTTAATCTCCCTTCTCACCTCTGTTACATTAATTCAAAGGATGCAGCCCTAAATCTGCTCTGAGGTACGTTGTTTATCATTGCTGCAGGTAAATATCATGTTTCAGACACAACCTCTTCTTCTTTGAAAGAAAGATGATTCACACAGTTGCTAGCTTTATGTTTTGGATGATGACACTGATGGAGTGTGAGAAAAATGAGAAAAACAAAACAAAACAAATCCAAAATGCTTTTAATTGTCACTAGAATTGCAGAGACTTCTGTTTGTCCTGCAAAGTATGTCCTCTCACTATCACTGTTTTAACTGCATGCAGGAGAAAACTGTGTACAGAAGAAGGGATTGTTATTTTCCTGATCTCCCACTGAGCCACACACAGGAGGCTGGAGACTTGTCTTTTTAATTCTGTCCATCCTAATTATTTGTACATCTTATCACCTGAGCAACATAAATCACTTACAACTCAACCCTTCATTGTTCGTCTGTAAAAAATAAATGCAAACAGTTAGCAGTAATTCATAAAGTGATCACTGCTGGTTGCTCGCAGAAATGACTTAATTGATCACAGGCTGTGATCCAAATCAAAATCATAGCAAGCAATTAGGATCAAACCTCAAAAACGATTATGAATTAATGAAGAAGGCATTAATGAATTATTAATGACAAAAGAATTACAGGCCTGACACGTTGTGTGGTGTTGATGGATGGATGTGCAGGAAAAAGAATTGAGTTCATCCAATGATATCCAGTAATTTGCTCTTTTGGAAACAATCTTTAAAGCATTTATTACAGCTCACTGATAAAACACCCATAAAAACACTATATTAAGAATGAGCGTGTACCTTTTTGTAGGTTTATCACCCATTTCTTTCATATTTATCAAAGTAGATGCACTGTCAATTCAAAAAGGTTTTGTATCAAAGTATACCAAATTGGCATTAAATAGTAGAATTTTCTGATTAATTTAAAAATATCATTCTCCAAAATTGCACCAAGTTCCAATAATGACTAAGTGGATACCTAAAATAATTGTTGCATATTTTAATATATAAACTTAGTAAGCTTGTTTGTATTTTGCATGCACTTTTCTTTCCATAACTTAAAATCCCACAAGTAAACTATTGTGAGGGAGACCACACCAACCCTCCATTTAGTGTTTGCTTCTGCTCACAGGCTCCCTGGTGACAACAAGGCAGATTTTAAACATGTAACACAGGGCTACAAGACCTTCTTTCTCTGCTATGTCTGTCACGCTCCCTTGCCACCTCTTGTTTTCAGACATAAAAATAATCCACAGTTAAAGTGCAGAGTTCAGCAGCAAATACAGCACGACAGCCTATGTTGTCAAAAAGCGTACACTTAACTGAGCAATTTATTTGATATAATAGTTGCCCATTCTCCTATTTAGACAACAATGAGCCAAGAAGAGAATAAAGCTGATGCTGCAGCGCAATCAAAGTAAATATGATACACTACAATTTTTCACTTTCCCTTTTTAGCCCCTCCACCACTTCATATGCATTATATTCACAAATGCCTTTGGAGTTCCTTATTCTTACCATTTATTTCCAAGGCAAGACTTATTAATTTTTTTTTTCTTGTCTCTGCTTTGGTAGACGGGGGAATTCTTCGCTTAATTCCATTAACTTTGTATTGCTGCTCAATCTTTGGTGCCCTGAGCATCAGTGCTGTGGCTTGCCTGTCTTTTAGCAGTTCTGCTTCAGCGCTTTTAGATAGGACATGACAGTTACATTAATGTCTCCATGTAAATTGCTGTCTACATGTAGGAAACAAGCAAAAGGAAAAAAAAAAAGAAAACATGGAACATTCATTGCCCCATGACAGGAGGAATTACAACAACATTCATTGTGTGAAGCCCCAAATGGCCAAGTCTATTATAGTGTACAGCAATTTCACTGAGAATCCAACCAGGAAGATGGACAGCAAGAAAAGGAAATGAAAGAAAACACTCACACAGTGCTTTTTAACCAAGCAGTAGAAAAAATAAAGAAAAGTAGGGCTCAGGGTTAGATTCAGTTTATGTACGAAAGGCTATTTGTCCATGTATATGTACAAACACACACACACACACGCACACGTGCTTTTATGTATACACACTTATACGTGTGTGAGAGTGTGTGTGTGTGTGAAGAAAAAGAGATTATGCTCCATTGTTTCAATAAAAAAAAATTTTCTTAGAAGCGAAAATATTGTTAAAAAAAGAAAGAAAAAACATGCTAAAAAAATACAGTCCAAGGTTTTAAAGCTCTGATACTTTGTAACATCATCATTGGTCACACATGAGTGATTAAAATCATTCAGAATTTTTATTTTGTTTGGCTAATTATTTACCATTATTTACTATTACTATTTATTTATATATTTATGATTTACTATTGTTTGACAATTAAAGCTGTAGTGAAGTGACTTTTTTTTTTTTTTAAACCAATGACCAACACAACAAACATTGATTAATTAGGTGTCAACACACCATTAGTGCCCCTCTGTCCATCATGTCACATCATGTCATATCATGTCATGTCATGTCAGTGTGTATCATGTGCTGTACCTGTGCAGAGTTGATGGAGGTATAATTTACTTAGTCATCACAAAAGTACTTAGTGGGATCAAATCAAAGCTCAAAATGGCACCTTTCTTCCTTACAGTCCGAACAGCTGTAATCAGAGGGAAGGTTGCAGTCATCGCTGCCTGTGTCAAGGGGCTGGTACAAGACTTCAGCAGTACTGAAGCATGACATATACTGTATTCCTCGGTCAGTATTAAAACAACCCAAACATGAATTATTAGTAGGAGTCAAATTGGGCACTTTCAAACATTTACTTGTTTCATAGTGACCCAACAAAAATTAACAAATTACCCTCCATCATCATATGATTTGCAGATAGGTTGGCTGTCAAGAGCTGCTTCCTGAATCGGAGACTAAAACATGCATGTTATTTTTATTCCTCTCACATTGCCTGAAAAAATACATTCACTTTCTAAGTGCATACATTTTAAAGTAGACCGTTGAAGGTTTTAGAGTTTATTTTTCTAGTATTTGTGCTCCAGTTGATTGACCACAAATTTTTATTGGTGGATATTTGCTCAAGTGCGTCATTGCTGTCATTGATCTGTTTACATTAAATCTCATCTTTTGGCCCAGCAGAACAATGAGACATCAAGAATCCACTTGTTCTGTGTCCCGCATAATATCATTGGTTTGAATCCTTTCCATGGACCAGTGGAAGCTGAAGAATAGGTGGAAATTTGTGGTAAAGCAGATTTAGAGATGGCAAATGTTTAATGTCTGATGGGATGGCTGGAGTCATTGCAGGAGTGGTGGAGACTCATGTTACATTCTCAGAGATGCAGCACAAGGACAGTTCTTGATCCCTCCTACCATTACTGCCTGAAACAGCTACCTTGGGGATATTTATGCCCAAAGGTTTTGTAGGTGCACACAGTCCTGTTCCCTTATTCAAGATATTTGTTAGAACTAGATATGCTTTGTTGGTGTATAAATTACCAGAGGAGGAGGAGTGTTACCTTCCTATTAGGCAACAACTTGGCCACCTAGTTACATTATTCTAAATGTTTCCCACAATAAACACAGTAATGAAAACTAAATGCATTATTATTGAAAAGATAAATATCTTCAAAGGAGCTGCTTGTACAGATTGCACAGTGGTGTTGACATCTATGAGATCTAGACAAAGTAAAAAAAACACAGTGTGTGTGATCTTAGGCAATACAGAGACACTGACAGAGACCATGAGCTTCTCTGAAGTGAGGTGGGCAGTCTGGGCTTGAAAGTACATCTAACACAAAAGTTGTGCTGTCAAGATGACAACATCATGTCCTGAAGACACGTCTAAAGATGAGTGTCTCTGCCTTGCCTCTGTTGTACTGGCACATTTTCAGGCTTCTCTGACTTCACAGTGAGCCACATAATGTAAAAAGGCCAGAGTACCTAGGAGCCACTCTCATTCTGTGTCTCCTGCTCACTTTCTTTACTCTTAAGATAAGAGAGTAGGCAAGAAAGAAGAGTGGGCTGTGTTTGAGTATTACACTGAAGGAAAAAGAGAAACCATTGTGAATTGCACTTACTTAGGTTGTGCAAAGGCATCTGATATGTGCTCCTTGAACAATAACTTGATTTGTGAAGAAATGTCAGAAATAATCACTGTTTATTTATGGAATCAGTAAATGAATGTAAATAATAATAATAAAAATAATTTATGTAATTCATTTCCTCAATGAAGTAGGTATATCTTACTTATGAAAATTCAGAGATTTGTGTCAAACTGTTTAAGGTTGCTAATCCTCTTTTAAAGGAAGTTTGGCAACCTACAGCAGCTTTAAAATATAACAATGTCTGTATGAACGGGAGAGGTGACAAGAATGAGAGAAATTTCTATTATTATGCAATTGCTACAGCCTTCCTTAAGGGACTCTAACAATATTCCTTTTACACTGCACTATCCATCATTATAATGAATGGCGGTAAGTTATACAGGGACATAAATCTGGCAAGCCCCAACAGCACTGTGACACAGCATTTAATTACAACGCATGTCTAATTGAAAGACCCTCGGAAAATAGTGGGATGTCTCTCTGGCCGTAGCAGGGTTAAAAAACTTAATTAATTATGTGGCACCTCCCTCCCTCTTTATTCTGAGTCACTGGCGTCCCTGCCTCAGTGAGCTGATGACATTTCCAGCCTCCCTTTCATCTTTCAGAGAAATGAATGACGTGGCAAGAGCGTTATCAAATGAGCTGTAGAGCCGGCCAGTGAATATGTCATTGAGTGTGACTGCTCCCTGAGTGAATTGTGATTTATCTCTATGACTCCTTCGTCATGTTAACTGACTTGCTACCCAGCACCCCTTGCACCCCACCCTGTAGTTGACAGGCTCAGTAGATCATTTGGGAAATCTCAAGGTAAGGTACCGGCTAATGTCGTTTGGGACCCTCCTACATATCGGTACCCCTGTGTTTGACCCCACATGCCCCTCACTACACTACATGTTTCCGTTCATTGCTTCACATTCATAATCAATAGCACGTGGCACTCTTAGATGCAGGGTTAATCTTATCTTCAGTATGCTTTTGTGAGGGGAACAGGGTGGGGGTCTCCAGTCAGTGTAACGTGCATTGTAGTTATTAGACTGGATTTAAAGGAAGGTTGACTAATAATAGGAAGATTTTTGATTCGGACAAAAAGACCCCTGTTATATCCATAAACTATCACAGAACAAGTACATGTACAGACCCAAATGCTTGGATACCAAGAACTGACTTTTAAGGAAGAAAAAGAAACAGGCAAAATGGTGAAACAGGCAGTTAAGTATGATATAAACTGTCAGAATTTGGGAAGCAGTTTAGTTTGACAGAGGCTGAGAATCTGCATTTGCCTATTGGCTGCACTAACTACTAGCAAAGCCACACAGTGACACTGAGGTACAATAATATCTCTTTAAAAGCACCTGCTGGTGGGAAGTGATATTCATTGGTATAAAACAAAACATGCTGTGTGTATTTGAATGGTAGAAACAAGAGCAGTAGTGGCTTGTCCATAGACTCTCCCCTGTCCAAAGACATAAATTTGAAAAAAAAGTCTTGATTCACACTCTTGCTCTTTAGAAAAGATTATTTGATATACCCCTTATAATTATTGGTATATTAACCCTATTATAATATTTTAAAGTTACAGTTCTGCTCATGACATTACACTGAATAAAAGAAAGCTTTTGTCAAAAAATTGCATTTTTGAAACTCAAATAAACTTTGGAGAAACTTCCTTCAAAGACAGCTTGGAGTTGTTGACAAGGCACTTGCTGATCTCCTTGTACAAAAAAAAAGATGCACTTTAAAGTTGTTTATGTCTGAATGAAGTTTGTGTGAATAAGTAATGTATTCATCAGCCTTCCAAAATGCTCCCAGTGCCTCTGTTTGGCAGAGACAGCACTTACATGTACATCAAGCAGGGGGTTGTGGGGAAACACAGGGACAAGAAAAGACACCATGGAAAACTGTCTGAATGGGTGAAAAAAGGGTGATGCAGCTTCTCAAATAATACTTTTTTACCAGGTCCATACATTTGTCATAATCACTTACGCCCATGCCCTGCCCCACCTGAGCTTGATTAGTGAAAACCTGAAACTGAAGTACAGTGTTGAAAGGCTGCCAGCAGACTCCCAGCACCAAATCAAAAGCTTCTCTGTAGAATCAAAAGAGTTCAGTCTTTCTCTACATAAACATGAGCGCAATGGAGGTGATGGGCTGCGTTGAATGTGAGCTAGTTCTGACATCCCCCACTGGCTCCTGCACTCTAAGGGTGTTGTCGTATATCCCTCCGCCTTGCTGTCACATTCAAGTGTCATTTTAAACTAAGTAAAATTACCATTATGTCCTTTATTCATCACTGTGATTTAAGTTCACTTTTGGCTTCACAATGTTAAATCTCCTTCCTATACTGACTCGCTTGCTTTCCAGAAAATGTTATCAGATTGGTCAAAGATAGATAATGTTGTTTCCAGTTTGGCAGGGTGTTAAAAAAGATGAGACTCAGTGTGAACATTAAACGTTGTTAAGAGTATCAGAATTTTACTAATTAGTGTTCACATTAAATTTACTCGAGGTATTTGCATCTTTAAAAATACCGATAACGAATAAACATTTCATAACCATCATCCAAGCAGTAAGAGGACAAGTGCAAATGTTAACTTATTTCAAATTATTGAGGATAAAAAGAGGCTTTTGCTTTCTATAAGTTGTAGTTTCACATTTTAAAGAAAAAACATGTAAAAGGTTTAAATATAGATGATTTTCAATCAGTGATCTTGAAGGTGATCTTGTTGAAGATGATCTCAAACACACACACACACACAGACACACATATGCAATCCTATTTGCATACAGTCCTATTTGAAAATAAAATTCAGTTTAGTCCATTTTAAAAGGGGAGTTTGTATCATATTGTAGGGAAACAATCTCCTCTTATTGTCTTTCAGTGGGAAGACGACAATCTTTGTCTTTGCCCTTCCTGTGATTCCTTCTGTGAGCCTGTTAACCTTTTATCTTTCAGACAAGTCAGATGAAAGGAAAGGGTGAGTAAAGAGCATAAAGCATTGGAAACTTAAATCTTATTGGAATAATGGTCCGCTAGAGAACATCGTCCCTGTGTTTCTGCACAGTTGTATACAGACTTTCGTATTCGCTCCAGCTCTGTCGCCGGTAAGTGTCATGCAAAGAGACAGGTCATTTACATCTTTGATAAAATGATCCTGCATTTTTTATTTGTCTTTGAAATTAAAGACTTCTTTAATCATTGTGGATGGAAAGGGACTTAGCCGACGTACTCATGTGTTTCTGATTGCATTAGAACTGATGTGGCGTGGCATGATGGATATTTAATAGTTGTGCTGTCCCTCTGTATCATGTCAGGAGCCTGACACACACAGATGCTCTGGAGCTCTCCACCCCATACAGAATTGCTTTAATTATTAGGCCTATCATCTTGGCTTTGAGATGAGAGGAGGGGCGAGGAGAGCAGAGCAGAGCAGAGCAGAGAAGAGAAGGGGAAGCGCGAGTAGACGTATAGACAAGCGAAAAAAAAAAAGAAAAAAAAAGGCTGTGCGAGACGAGTCAAAGGTTCTTGCCAAAGGTTCTAAATAAGTTTATCAGACATTTGTGCATGGTGATGTGGTATCAAACTGGCATGCCATATCCTGTTTGTCTGCAGGACTTTCTTCTCCACAGACCTCGTTGTGGGGCCTAATTGCTGTGTATATCTACAGAGGCCGTGAAGAGCCCACGGCAGCCCTGTAGTGCCCCAGGCAGTGTGCTGATCAGACCTCTCCCTCTGCTGCACTAAACTGTCATCTTCTACAGCTATGTGTTTTTATATTGCAGCATAAAACTGATTTTACTTGATTAAAAAGATGAAATGTCGGCCATGCCAATATGAGTAACTAGAAAGAAACACCACAATTGCGTCACTAGCAGCACAGAAACACAGGCGCTGGCACGTCTATTTCTGATAATCCAGAACTCTAATGAAGGAACATAAAACGGCCATACAAATTTTCCTAGAATACTTTTTATGGAAATAAAGAGGACCGATGAGAGCAGAGGCCAGAGAGTGATTATGTGAGCAGCCACTCTTATGCTGGCACCTCCAGCATGCGGGCCATCTGCATAGAGGGCCTGGAAATGAGGATGACAATGCTAATCACTGCCATGGAGGCCTAACTGGTGTGGATGAATGGCCATCCCAGGCTCTAAACACACTGAGTAGCGCTCATCACACAATGTTTTTGTCTGGGCATGCCAGGTCCACAAGCCTCCACCAGCCCCGCCCTTTTCCTGTACACACTCCATCACTCAGTGGCAACATGTGTATGGCTTCCTGTCAATTCAGGAAGTCTTGGTTCATGTCCCAGCCACATTAATGGACCAGGCAGAGGATACTTAGTAATTTCCTATTTCCCTATTGAAGCAATTGTTTTTGGCTATTCTCATTCATCATTGCCCCCCCCCCCCAGAAATTGGATCATTATCTGTTTCTTGTTTCTGTATTGGTTGTTTCTTTCTTTCTCATTGTCAGTCTTTCATTCTAGAAATCGAGCATTTGCCTCTTTTAAAGGTGTTTTCTTTTGGTCAGTGCAGAAATCTCCAGGCTTTATTAAGAATGTATATTTAGTAATTGAGCCTTAACATGTGTCACAAAAGAGGCTGTGATGTACTGTAGCCTCAGGTCAAATCAAATAATCAAAGCAAGCGAAACTGTCTAGAGGATAAGATCAATTTAGTGACATGTGTATTTTCATGACCAATCAATCAATAGGCTAAATCAAATAGACTGGGTTTCAGTTAGAGAATATGTCTTGTTGATTCCTTTATCCTCAGAAAAACACAAAATGGAAATAATATATTGAGAACGACACATTTACATGAGCAAATAAAGGACTGTGCCAAGACAGTCTTTGGGCACAGGGTGGATTTAGCCAATGAGGGGAGGCCCATAGTCTTAACTTTTCATCCTGATGGTTTCCAGCTGTAGTGTGGGCTTGCTTTTTGCGGGTGTCCCCATAAGTGAATATGAAGAGGACCAGCTGCCTGGCAGCCGGGTTCTCTTTGCCCCCAGCTTTTTTGGTAACCAGTAAACCTATGTGTTCTTATTACACTGAAGAGCCCTTTCAATGTCACCTCAAAGCCTGCTTGTTGGCTCCTTTAGCTTACATACAATAATATACAGTGCTGACCAGAAATCACAGGGAATGGTAAC
>JAPZDV010000001.1:12902284-12918226 GCA_029814665.1 Acanthurus lineatus | reverse complement strand
AAAACATTCATATTTTTGCTGCCCACCCCTCCAAACCTTAATTTGCATTGAAAATGAGCAATCCTATAACCAGTGGACAAGTACATACATCAACATATGATACAAACATATACACATCACACACGCTCACACACACAGACACACACGCAGAGTTTTAAACATGCTCTGAGAGCTTAGAGAGGCTTTGAGCGTGATAACTCCTAACAAAAACCCCGAGGCTGAGCTCTGACACAAATCTTATAATCTGGCCAAGTGTTCCAGTGGTTGAGCTCACTGAGCAGCAAATGCACCTCTGGACATATTTTGTTCCACTGTCCCTGATTTAAAAGTCTGTAAGAGGAGATCTTTAAATGTGTGATAATGAAATATACTAAGTTCCTCACATGCTGCCATTAACTGTGGGAATATTGACAGGTAAAAACTAAAAACACTGTTAATTTACACTCTGTACTTTATTGTCCACTACTTGTTTGATAGACATTAATGACTCCTGATGAATTTGTCAACAGGTGACCAATCCACCTCACAGTATAAGAAATTGTATTTGGCAGAGTAAAGGTTCAGTCATTTAAAATGGTGAACAACAATATTTTTCCCCTTTGGCAAGACTTTGATGATTAATTAAAGTCATTTATTCTGGCAATTCTTTGTAATATTTGCTGATTCAAACATCTCAAATGTGAGTATTTGCTCATTTGCTCTGGTTTATATTGTAAGTTAAATATATTTGAGGTTTTTTTTACTCTTTATTAGACAAAATGAGGAATTGCAACATGTGACCTTGGGCTCTCAAAGCTTGCAGTGGGCTTTTTTCACACACTTTCTGACCTTTCATAGACCAAATGATTGATAAGTTAATATAAAAACAGATTGATTGATAAGGAAAATAGTTCATAGTTTGTTGTTTCATCTCTAAATATTTTCCCTTTTATAATCTCTATTTTACTTGTCATATTACCTTGACTATTGTTAGTGCTTGCCTAGTGTTGGACTTTGAAATAAACGACTGTGGGCAAAGGACCATGGGAAAGATTTGCTCATCGTGCTCTGTGCTCCCACTAGCTCATGGTTGTGTTTGGCTGGCCCGCTGTGGTGCTTCAGCACTGGACCTTCAGATCCTGACAGACACCAGAGCCTACAGTGGGAGCCTGGTGGAGTGGCCTCTCTCAGAAGGAGGAAAGCTGCTCCCACCCAGACAAGGTCACGCTGGCCTCTTGTCATTATCCTCTGAAGAGACAGGGGAAAAAGCATTCCTATCCAGCAGCCATTAGAGGCAGGCAGAGACCAATTACCACCAGGCAAAGGGCAAACAGTAAGCGATCATGAATGAAGCCAGAAGGGTCAGAGTGGTCATACATAGCAAAGGTCAGTGTTGTCATAATTTCAGACAAGTTAGAGTTGTAAATAGCTCCCAAGATAAATACATGAGCCAGAAGGGTTAAATTAAGTACACATTTCCTGAGTGCAATAAATGTTGTCCATTAGGGATTTTTACTGCTGTGGAGGAGCATTATTGTCATTATCTGAATTGTCTTCCTCTAATCTCTTTACGAAAATCATTTGCATTAGCAATTCATCATACACTAATGAGCTGTAGATCAATAGGGGCCATTATTATTAGAATAAAGTTGATTCCGTCCTTGAATTCACAACAGAGTCATGAGCTTTTTTTTTTCAAGTAAACATTTTGAATCACTTAAACACGTCATTTATCAAGAGTAAGTGATTCTTCCAGGCCTTCTCTAAAGAGATCAGCAAAGCCTCCTGTACTTGATCTGGGCAACACTGACTGAAAAATCATGGTGTTTTCAGGCTAAATAGTGATACAGTATATGTCCAAGTATTTTCTACAAAGTTCTAAATATTCAGTTTTAAGTAAAAAGCCATGTTTGAGATGTCCCAAACACTTTTATCAGAACAGAAAATAGACAGATTGTCAAGAGCAGGTTCAGGTTTGCATACAGAGAAAGAGTTGGAGAGAGAGAATGTGAGAGAGAAGAGATGCAAACTGGCTTTACAGAAGAAACAGCTTATGTAATGCAACATCAAACTATGTGGGTATAAATGGTATAATGTCATCCTATATCTCATTTGAAAGTTATAAACATACTGCCTAGCCCTACTCTGTATGATATCTACCTTATGTGTACCAGTGTCAGCTCTCAAAGATTCCTATGTCATTTACAAGCACACTTTTAATTTTCTTCGCAAGATCAAACAAAATATGTACTGTTTAACATGCAACACTTCTGGTCACTGAGGCAGGAAATATACGGCTCAGGTTTTTTTTAATCACACAACCTTGCTCTCAGCTGAGGGGGGCTGCTGAGAAATGATAAAACTTAGGTTTGCTCCTCCTTTTTTTAGTTAAACTGTCCTGAAGTGAGGAAAAAGTCACTTCACATCCTCAGGAAACACTCCATTTAACCTCCTGGTGTTTCACAGCTTTAATCCCATCAACAGTGACATGTTGTGACTGACATGTTGTTGGGTTTTCAGGATATTCTCCAGGTCTTTGTTATTGTTTTGTCACAATGAGAAAAGGTTTAATTATGATCAGCAATATGCTTACGATATTAATCATCATGTCCACCTGCCATCATGTGTATTTTTTCTTAAAATACAAAAAGACCAAAAGCCAGATGGCTTAAACTCTGCATAGGTTCAAAATTTTAAATGTTTTTGTGTTTGAATCCTTTTAACTATTATGCCACAGTGTGTAATGGACCGTTGTTAGTAAGCAGTGTTTAAACCATCCATCCACCCTAACCCCCCTCCTTATGCCCACTTTGTTGCTTGTTATTCTTTGTTCATCCTTTCCTCCCATCATTATCACTTCCTGCTGCACTTTTCAAGTCTTGGTGAGGCAAAAATGCTAACATGCTATTCACTTTTGGTTCGATAGGTCTTTTGCTCTGATTTTTTTTTTTTTTTTTGCCTCATATTTATATGCAATATTTTTGTGAAATAAGTGTAAACACATGCACAAAACTGATTTTCACTCCCAGTTATCCATTATAGACACAGGCATGGATCTGTGTGGATCCGTCAAAAAAATCTTCCAACAACACAACAGTAACTGTCCTCACCAAAGACCATAACAGATATCTGTGGTTATTTTTAACTCTCACTGTGTTATTAATTTGTCACACATGCACTTATAAACCATTATTGCCTATATTATCACACTCATCAAACATCAGAAATATTAGTGATACCTTTGTGTTTCATCATAAAAAAATAAAAAAAAATAAGACAGAGAACAATGAAAGGTTGGGTGCCACTCTTCATCTTTAAGTTAAATTTCTCAAAAGTTATTAGGGTGCTGGCAGACAGGATATCAGATTCATAAAAGTAAAGCAGGCACACACACGTGTTTTTTTTCCTTTTGTCAACATTTTATCAATGGCAATATTTCAACTGGAATGGCTTCAGTTTGAGTTTTAATAATTAAATTAAAGAAAAAATTTAAAAGGTGAACATCTATGTGCTTGCCCTACTTATAGTTAAAATGAAAAAGCCAAAAAAATAAAACAATAATAAAAAGAAGAAAACTAAAACTGTAAATGTAATTACTGTAAATATAGCTGCACATACTCCTCATTCTTGATTTTTACTTAACCATATCATGCAATGAAAAAAACATGTTAATGTTTGTTTTAAGCCAAGTTTTTAAAAAAATTTTTATGTATATTTAAATGGCACATGTATACTTTCTGCACATACTCATAATTTATACGTCTGGCTGAGCTGATTTGATGTCAAAGATTAGCCAAGTAAAAAACATCTGTCCCCTTTAGTTTGGATAGAAATCAGAAAGTGAAGAAGACACAAGAGATGATCTAATAGAAAAGGGTAACAAAAAAATACACAAGTCTGTTTGGTAAATTTTCATCCTCTCCTTAATATTTTATGTTTAACTAGAAATTTTCACACACCTCCTCCCAGTCTGCACTTTTATGCCACACAGGGGTGATCAGCTGGAGGAAATCAAGCCCCTCTCTAAATTTCCTCTCAACTGATTAAGATAAACTGCTTTTCAGCCATGGTTACCCCCCAACCAATCAATTAAAGTAATCAATTAAAGGCCTGCCGGCTGAGCCTTTGGTAATTGAGGGTTGAATAAACACAGGCTGCTGATACTGATGATAAAGCCGTAACAAAACCATGAGCATGAAAAGGGGCTTGAAAAATGTAATTTCTGGGATTTTAGTTAGTCTCAATTGTAAGATATCTAAGGAAATCTGTGTTAAGTTATTTATTTCATTGCATACCCCAGCGCAGTCCTGGCTGTTTATCCCGCGCTGCCGGAGATTCTGCCCTAGGACGTTAAATATTGAATAAAATCATCAGCCAGGCTTTTCCAATTGGCTGTGGCTACTATTTGAAAAAAAAGTGCCAGTAGAATTCAAACATGGCACTGTGTTCCAGCATGTCCTCCAGTGAAAACAAATCCTTAGAGGAGGGTGAAAGAGACTCTTTGGGCAGGCTTGGCTTCTCCACTGCTGGCTTCAGGTCCAAGAGGTGAGGAGACTGTTTGTACTTCAGGGATCCTAAAATACAGCCACAAAGGGCTCACTGACTGAGTCACATCCACTTAAATATGCTTTTTCGTCTGCCTCCTACTTAAAAATGTAAAGTAAATTCTCATTTACAGATAAAGCAGGCTGTCATATGAAGATAAAAGCAATATTTTTGTACAAAACTGAATTTGCAGGGGAAAAAAAATAGCGAGATGATTGTTAAATCTCATTAAATTTTCTATGCAACATTAATTCTTTACTGGACATTTTAACTTCTTTTTTTATTTTACCAACTCCATTTTTCTTGCAGGAGGGCTTGTAAAGTGTAGGTTGTCCATTTGGTTTGAATCAGGCTGCCTTTGTTGTGGTGAGGTTGCTGTAAGTCTAAAAACTTCTGCTCTCCTCCTACTTTGTGAGGTGCTCGTCTGGTAGGCTTTTTACTAGAGAGGAGAGACCTTATAGACAGGGCGATAGGTCCCTGTTTAAGTTTTGTATGACCCTGCTCATTTATGAGGTCACCATTTACATGTGTGCGCTGTCGGAGCGCGGATCTAATAACTGGCTGTTTGTGAAGTCAGCTTCCATGTTTTGATGACTCACAGCACGACATGTGGCCTGGATTCTGTGTGGAAGAGAAAAAGTGGAGTACAGATATTTCGGTTTAATCGTAAATCACCAAGATGAATTGTGATGGTTCATACATTTCTTTTATGTTAAAAAAAAAAACTAACATGGTTCCATATTAAACTTGTAATAAAAAAGAGAATTAATCCTCAACTGACTTAAGAAATATTTACACAAACACAAGGACAATAAGATGATAAAGGCAAAGAACTGCAATCCCTATTAACACTCAACTATATTAACTTCTCTCTTGCTTAGGTGTTAACAACAATAATACTGCGGGTATGGACTGTACTTGAGCACGGAGGGAAGTGCTATGCCTGCCCTAGCTCATTATCTAACAGCCACATAACATAATTTAACATTTCCTTTGTGTGCAGGGACACCACAGCAATTAGCTAACAAGTGGGTCATCCATTAACCAGGCCCGTGGCCCTGGGAGAGATATAAGCCTCCAGGGCAACACTCAACAATTCTCTGTAATAGAATGGCTAAGAGAGAGAGTCCATTAGTAAACATTTAGGAAATCAGTGAGAAGGCAGGTCTCCGTGGGTAATTATATTACTGGTTATTTACAACAAATACTCTCTGCACTTTTTGTGTTTTGTTCCTTTATCTTTTTTCATGATGTTGTTTTTAACTTTGTTCCTCTACCATTTGCAGGTTCACGTTAATGAACCAGGAGGTCATAAATAAAACTTTGTTGCCTCTCAGATTGAGACTGATGATGTATAAACCCATGAGCCCACAGACAAATTTAAACTGAAACACATGATACTCGCCTCCGCTTTTCTTTTTTCTTTTTTTTTTTTTGAATGATATGAATAATGAAAGTCTGTTGATTTTCCAGAGATGGCAATTGTATGATTGTGCAGTCAGAGGATTGAGACCGCTCTATTGAGGAGCCCACCTCAGAGCCTAAAAGACTGGTGGACGCTTCCCACTATTGACGTCCTCCTAAACAGTGATTTCACTCTTCTCAGCCCCAAACTGTAGATATACACAAAGAATAGGCTACACTGTTGGACCTTGAGCTCAACAGGGATGATATAGTATGGACACCCCTTTGAAATAGTCTACTTAAAAATAAATACTTAATGCGGCGTGCTTTTTCTGATGAAATAATTCATTGAACACACTAACATTTGTAATAGCTAACCAGCCCCTCACAACGGTGTTAGGGTAAGACTCAAGGTTGATCAATAGAGGCCTTAGGGGTTTTATTTTCTGTTCCTTGATCAAGGCTGTCAGATTAGTATAGGTACAGTGTAAATAGGACCGCTCCTTGAGCATAGGCGGCGGCTCTGCAGCACAGGTTGGAGCATTGCTCCCTCATTAATATTATTAGGAAAACAGCCTTCGGGCAGTGAGGATGCAGAGCAGCCCACACCGAGGCTCAGTGAATACCGACAACAGTACAGCGGCACAATGGCAGTGCCAGTGTGCTTTTCATGGCCCGTCTTCTGCAAATCAACTACTCTGTACGAATTCATAAAAACTGCACAAAAAGAAAGACATTTCCGTAACTGTGGCCCGGTGGGATTTTATTTCTCTTAAGGCATATTTGAAGGATGTTTTTAATTTTAGTCTGTGGTGAAATTTAATAACTGCAAAAAGTAAAGATTCGGAAATTCTTAAATCCTGCAACTTTATATTTTAGAGAAGATTTTTATGGAGAATTATATTTTGTAAACTCCATTGTTTGATTTGTTTTGCCCTTTGTATTTGTCAAAAATGTATCTTCTTCAATCATTTCCGTCTCTCTCTTCATCATCAGCTCTCTCACCAAGCCACTCTCTTTCACAGGATTCACTGAAACCGCACATGTTGTGAAGCCTGTGTCATATTAGTTTCAGGGTGTGAGATGAAGGAATTAGGGACATTTCTCTCAGTTTTTGAGTGTTGGTTTCGATTTTCATTTGCTTCATTAATCTTTAGAAATTAGCATGTTTTTTTTGAGGAAAGTGGGTGAAATAAGTGAAATATGAGTGATAATATAATTGATTAGTTGTAGTAATGCTTCATTTTTCATCCGATTTGCAGTCTGTTTAGTTTTGGAAATCACCAGACAAGGTTTTCTTTTTTTTCTCTCTTCTTTTTTTCTTTTTTTTTCACAGTGACTGTCATCTACTGAGTAATTATTATTGGTCTGTGTGTCATAAGCCAGGAAGGATAGTGACACTTCCACTGATCTATTCATCTTTTAGTGTGGGTGACATCTCCCTCCTGGCTCTAGAAACAGGTTGTCACCTCTTCAATCCAACAGACAGACAACACAAGTGTTATTAGCATGTGTTCCACATTCAGCAAAACAGGCGAAAGTGAAAATGGGCTTTACTGCTTTACATAGCAAAAACGCCTCTTAATGGCAGTGGTTATGTTAAGGACCACTTTGTTGATAATAAACATAATTTTAATGGTATTTCAGGGATAACATTTACATTACTCAGAAATGACTGCATATAAATATAGCAATGCAATGTAACACTGATTTCAGTTTTCTTTTAGTACTGCACTGCAGTAAAAATTTTCAGTCCCTTTATTAAACTAAAGTTCAAAAAGTTTAGTCAAAATTTAAAAAATATATCCATTATTTTTTATCACGTCTGGAACCTTGACTCCATCTTGTAGACATGAATAATCATTGTAAGTTTTCTTTTGTTGTTCAACAATAGCAGAGTAATACATTTCTTCATTAACGTGCAGTACAATAGTTTTTGTGTGTCACCTCAGAGCACCAAATTTGTCCTTTGTATTGTAACTTTACTGAAGGACGTGAATATGAATTAAACCAAGTACTCTTCCAAGTTGCAAGGGACAAAATAAAAATGTGCTTTGTAGCAAATTAAGTTCAAAGTTCAACTACCTTTGATTTATCAAGACACTCATAATTTGTACTGTGCTTATGTCAAAGTTTCAAATTTAAAAGGCATTTCTACAGAAGGTGATGTGAAAGTTCACCCACATCACAGTTTGTTGTCTTATGTTTGCCTTAAGTGGCTACTGTTTGAAGACCTTGAGGAGCAGATGAGATCTGATTTTTACGGGGCTGGGCTGGTATGGGACTCTTGGTTGTGTATCCAGTACCACAGATTGCCAGTAGATGGCACTCTACTGTGGGGCTAAGCAGGGAGATGGTAGTGTACGCTGTTAATGTGAAAAAGGAAAGGAGATCCTGAATTGTAGATAAAGCATGTTTAAAGGGATTCTTGAAGAAATTATTGAAATTTCCCCACCTTGCATGTCTAAGAATGTTAAAAAATACAGATTTAATATTGACATTAAAAAGCTTTGCAAAAGTGACAACGCAAATTTAAGTTGAGAGGCAGTTTGTGCAGATGTAATACGGGTGTATTGCCTCATGCCTGTACAGTGTTGTGTGTAACAGACAACAGCAGATGGCACATGGCTGGCTCCCTTCGTGGCTGTGTCAGCAACAGTGTTTGGTGGAGGTTACTTTAGTGGGTGATGGAAAAGCCAGATAATTCCTGTCAAATAGCAGGCAACAATGCAGCCGGGTGCTTTGTTTCCCCCATTTTCAAAGGCATTTGTTCTTTGATAAGGTACCGGAAACAGTTAGCGACATGCTGGTGGGAACCTGTGGAAAAGAATACACTTTCTATCAATTGTGTTTTCCTTATCCCCTGGTGGCGTTTGCAGGGTGTGGGAATAGGCAGCATTCTGGGCACTGCTGCTCTGAGATAGCATTCACAGACCAGAGCACAAGAACAGGCTGCATTCAGCCAGGGGAACCAGGGGCCCTACGCTGCAGAATTGTACACAGGGATGGACAATGTACACTATCTTTGGTTTGGACACAAAGAATCAAGGCAAGATTTTATTGTAGGGTTTGGCAAGTCTTGTTCGCAGACTCTCTCTTTTTCCGTCTCTCTCGCTCGCTCGGCCCCCTCTATTTATTTGCTGCCCTGTTGGTGCAGCACTTTCATTACATGCGTATTATTTTTATTTTATGACTAGTTTACTAATGACACACTGGTAGCTGCTAATCACACACTCTTTCCCTCTCTCTCTCTCTCTCTCTCTCTCTCTCTTTCTTCTTCATCTCTCTCTCATCTCTAAATACACACCTTTTTCTCCAACGCTTAGTTTTTACTGACACATTTCTCCTCCATCCAGCTTTTGTTCAAGTATGCGGTTTCAGCTTTCAAACACTAAATTTGTGAATATCTGGCATAATGTAAAGTCTTTCAAACATTTCACTTAAAAAAGGAGGATATGGAGGACATTCTCCTCTTATTTTTTTACATGTTATGTGAAATTTATAAATAAACACTTACGCAGAACATGCTTTGCAATATGCAGCAAATCATTGTCGTTCTTAATTTAATTGTTACCTGTTAATAATTGGCATTTCTGCATACTGAATGTCTCCATTGATTTGTGATCCATTCAGGGCCTTAGCTCATCAGATGATGTGAAGGCTAAGCATTTTTAATAGAAGCTGGACCCACTGCTGCCTCCCACAGAGTCACCACATTGCATTGGGTAAATTAGTATTATGATTTTAAGGGATAAATACCCGTTCCACCTAATTAATCCACCACATCACAGGGGGATATGACACCATGAGCCCAATAGATCAAGGACCTCAGATCAAAGGCACCACCACTGTTAGAATCCTACACAGGCAAAAAGAAGGTTTCTTGTTTATTTCTATGTACGAATGGCCTGTGAACTAATGACTAAAGAATAAAGCAATATACGCAAATTTGTTTATTGGTTGTTGCCTGAATGATGGTGCATCGTTGGTCGGCCAATAAGCATGTCTAATTGGCAGCATGGTTTCAAAACTCAAGACTGAAATTTTAAGGCTTGTTGAAATTCCTTGTTTGAAAAAACATCGTTTTGTTCATTAGCATAATGTATGATTTAAAGTGTGTGCTTTGAATTAAACTGCCATTAGTAGTTTAGCTGCTTATGATCAATATTAAAAAAAAATGAGATCTGATCAATATGTTAACTAGAAAGCTGTGCATTTAAGAACTTTTTATTTAAATGGTTCAAATTCAGAGCTAGAAACAAATTGATTGTTTGGTCTGGGTAAAGCTGGTGTATCGGCACAAAAATATGAGACGAAAAAATCTGTAAAGAGGACAATTTATAGTTGCCTGATTGGTGAATGACATTAAAAAATCTCTCTCCTATGAGACACTTTACTACTGAGACTTTCTAAATTTATGAGGAAATCATTTTTTTTTACTTGGATTGCTTCATCATGGCATTGCTTTTTTCATCTACAATGTGTGATAGCTGTCCTTTTAGTTATATATACCATTTAATACACTGACCCTGCAAATCACCCAAACCAGCATTGTGAAGTTACTGTGACATCTTGTTATGGTTCAGTATTCAGAGCAGGGCACACACTGTGGCCCGTCCTCAACCTGACATAAGAAAAGAGCCAGCTGGGCCCTCTCTTTATTTAACACACTGGCTGTGCTCTAAAATATGTCAGTGTTCTGCCAAGTTTACCACATATTCACTGTTTACTGATGGCTGTTACACATGTGGTTTTTGCATATGCTCTTCTCTCCTACTTAAATCATCTGCGGTCCCTGGGCTTTCTTTTGACATGTGCAGCGTTGGTGCTGCCATTGCAGCTTAAATTTTTCAAGCAAAGAAAAGGCATTTGTATGAAATAATAATGACCATTTCAGACATTTATATTTTCCCGCATCTGACTGTCATCTCTCCTTCTCTTTCTCTCTGTGTCCACCACAATATCCCAAACCTCCAACGCACGTCTTCATCATAATTTTATTTGTAGTGTCTCTGTAGTTGTTTTTGTGGTTGTTTTTTTTGGGGGGTTAAAGGGGTTTTTATATTTTTGTCTATTCTGGCACAAATGGTTGTGTGCAGTGTTGAAGGAAAGAATAACAAGGATTTATCCTGAACACCTCAATCCAAATCATTATTCTTATTTATAATTACATGAAAACTTAAATCTAAAACCGCTGCTTCCAACAAAGCAGGGATATGCACCTCCTCTCCTGGGACAAACTCCCTGATGTCAGGGATCCTGGGTTGACTGGACAGGCTGACTGACATTGGACTACAGACTCGTCCTCAATAATTCATATAACAGTATCAAGTGCTTCATTAATATAGTATTACATGCTACGTACAAAAAAGTATATACATGCAATATTTTCTGATTTTGCAGATATTTTTTCATATTTGAAAACATGCTGACTTATTCTGTCCTGAGAACACATTTTATTGAGGATTAACAAGTTGATTGTCTAAACAGAGTGCTTTTGCTAGGTTGAATTACAAAAATGCCACTCAAAACATTCTCAATAATTTATTGAAGGTAGCATTGTGAAAAATCCCTCTTCTGTCAGACTACATCAGTGTAAATGATGTACACATGTCTTGTGGCATAAAAAATCCCTTTCAAAGAAGCACTATTTGTTTTGTCGCTGTTCCTTTGTGTCGGCACGCCTACGGTCTCAACAGAGTGTGGATGTCACAAAGCATTAGGAAGTATGAGACTCAGGATGTTTCATTTAATCTCCTTGACTTCCCCAGTTAGCAGAGGAGCCAAGCAGCAGCTGAGGGAGCCCCAGCATCCTGTAGAACAAAGCTGGCTGACATGATGTTTGCCTGAGGGGTCTGCACTCACTCTCTCACAGGCATAGTCTGCAAGCGTGTAAAACAATGAGAAACCAGTCATCTGACAGATACACTAAGCTGCAGTCACTTTGAATGACAACAGAGCATGAGAGGAGCAGCGGCAGCCCCGGGCTGGGACTCAGTGCAAACAGCTTTGCGAGTAGACAGAAGGCTCTATCAGAGCTATCAGTCAGAGCTTCTTAGATCACACTGTTGTGGGATACTGGGATGTTCGAGTGCTGCAGACTGATCATATTGTGTAATGACAATGTTTCACCGTAAACAGCTCTGTGGAGGGGATAGCTAACCTGCATGTGTGATTTATTCTTCTGCATTGCACAGGCAGCAGGTAAAGCACAATGGTCACTGTGATTACCAGGAGTGTCGATGTGGCCTGGGGTTAAATAGGAGCAGATGCTTTACCTGGACGGAAGCTTGGGTGACTCTCCTCAGCTCAAGACCCTTCTCAAGCGCCTGAGTTCGGCTTTCCTCCTGTGTAATAATGATCCTCTGAAAGATGACACATTTGACCCTCTTGACCCCAAAGGGTAAAGAAATTATAATCAAGGAAGTTATTTGGATCGACCTGATTTGATGCTCAGCTGATGGAAAGGCTCCACTGCTCTGTTTCAGTTCCAAGTTGACCTTTTTCCTGTTTACTGCCAGCTTCAGATCAGGTTACTGCCAAAGAAGTGATTGAGATCCCAAAGGCCACCCTGTACTTCGAAATGTGACTGATTTGTTACAAGAAAACTTAAAAAAGAAAAATCTTCAGAGCTTTGTAGTGCTTAAACAGTACCCCAAAAGAAATATGCATGAGAAAGCTTCGACCATCAGCTTTTACACACCTTAAGAAAGCCAAGTTCATTCTCCAAAATCCATGCTCAATTGTGACACAAACACACAAACACAGATACACACACACACTGTCCCATGGGTGTGCAGGAAGCACCACCACTGCTCTCTCTTCAGGTAAAGAGGCCCATTCAGAAGGGTCATATGACTCAGCCTTCAGCTTTTCTGCCTGTCCTTCTGTGTATCTCTGGGGGACATGAGACTCTTCGGCATCCACCACTTCTCTCATTAGCACATGCCAGGCTGCTAGTTGCTGTGGCTGAATCCAGGGCATGTCAGGAGCCATGTCTAGGAGCCACTTGAAACGACAAGATGAGAATGAGGGCCAGGGACTGGCATATGGTGCTGATTATCAGTCAAGTTTACAGGGGTTCTCTATCCACAGAACATAATCAGACCTAGTCCGAGCATCCTGCCCCCTGAGCATCATCTCACACACATCAATTTCTCCATGATGCCACTGATCTCTCCTGAAAAAGAAATGTTTCATTATTTGAAACTTTTACTCCAAGAGGCAACACTGGAGTTGTGTTTTTAAAACTGGGTCTTTCTTGGCTGATACAAGTGTGTGTGTGTGTGTGTTTGATGATTTTTCTCATAAACAGGTGTTTTTGGAATTAATGAAAATGAAAGGCAAGTTCTCAGGCTTACCCTGAGGGACCGTGTCAAATGTTGATGGATTTCTGTGTGCACTGACAAGTAAAAACTAATATCTAGAAAATAAGAAATCACAAAACTATTCTACATATTAATGAGTGATTTCAAACAGTCTATGCCTGCTCTGGATGCACCTCCCTGCCCACCAGGCACAGAGCACAACTCCCCTCAAACAAAACTTTCAGTGCCACAGTCGAAGCAGTAACATCTGGCTCCTCATGTAGGCGCTTATTAGGATCAAATTAAGTAGAAATGAATGGGATGATACATGACAGGGTGCAGATGTTCAAAGCCGTGGTGTGAAAATCTGAGGGCAGAAAACAGCTTAATGAATTCTGCGTCTTACAGCAGGGGTGAGGCTCAGGGTTCACAGGTTAAAAAAAAAAGGCTAATTAAATTCTGAAGCAGACGCAAAAGAAAATAAATGTTTGTTGCTTGTCGCTCCCTTTATTTACCCTCGGTACCTGGTATATTGGTACTTAAGGATTTATTGAGAGATTTATCATCAAAGCAAATCTAAAATTTGAAAAATAATCTTTAAAAATCCATGAATTTCCTTTAACTGGAACTTTGACCATTCTAATTTTTTGTGAAGCTTCAGATATTATTTCCTTTCATCCACACAAACATAAACAGTATATCCAATCCACCTCTGCCAGGTAAACGGGTGCAGACTCACACTGGGCTGTCTCAGTTGATAGCAGTTTCCTTTAAAGCCACAAGTGTCAAGTCAAACAGGGAGTTTAACGTAAATGATGTCATCACACAGCTAAATGTGACTTTTAGTCAGCGGCCGTGGCTAAACGCCTTGATAGTTACCTCATTGTTGAATCACAGTTCTCTTAATTACATCCTTGAGATCTATTATTTTAGTTTATTTTCCTTCTGTGGCTTGGGGCTGCTTCTCTTCTAAATCACCGAGTCTCCCCTTCCTCATTAATGTCTCCTCAGCCGGCATTCTGAGCTCCAAAGCTGCACAGGGCCAAGTCTAATTTACACATTTTCACCAGCGTAATGTTTAAGGGTGTTTCCCCCCCACTGACTATGTTGCAGATTGTGTGCATGTGTCTGTGTATCTGTGTGTGAAGGGAAAATACGAGGTTGTAGATAACACTCAATAACACTCAGCTAAGGGTTAAAAACAAATGTAGATCTTTATTTGAGTTCTCTCAACTTGTTATTATTTAATGTTAAACAGGCCACTTTTCAGAGAAATTTATGTAGACAGTTCTTGGTTTAGATAAATTATTTGGATTTTGTGGCTTTATGCTTCTTTTTCCTGTCGCTAAAGCAAGTGTTGCTTTAAAATTCTCTTGATTTTTCTTCATTAAGGTAGAATTATAAAGTAATGAAAATACTGGTGGCAGTGTGAGCATTAACAGAAAAGTTATGGCTTTAGAAGAAATAGCACTTTAGGATAATAAGTTTCAGGGTCCAAAATTTACACCTGCCAAGGGCCAAATACGTCAGATCTTCTGTTTTGCTGGTAAATCTTAGAGGGCTATTTGCCATGCTGACAGTAAATGTTTGTACCAAAATAGTCTTATAATTTTAAGTATGCTGTGCTTTAGTGACATTTATAGGCAGGATGTTTCTGTCCTCTACTGTCCTATATTTTTTTTATTCAACCTTTCAGTTACCTTGTGCTATTTGTCAAAAACTTTAATTTGGACAGTTTCTTAAAATGGGAAATTAACATAACAACAACATAACAAATCTAAAAACCCATTATATATTAATAATTTGTTACAGTCTTACTTTTCCTGGGGTCACATCACAGGAAACTAAAACAATAGAAATATAGGAACATGGGGATTTTTTTAAAAAGTATTTACAAACTTTGAGCATGATGTATTTTTGGCCACTTGTGACAAAAGCAGATATGTATTTCATATTAATGTAGACTTTTGTGTTATTCTATAACAAAAAAAATGTTGTTTCATATGGACGCATTTCTTTACTCAGAATACAGTTCTGTATTGACCCAAGCATAATGCAAAACAAATACTACGCTGTATTCAAGGCCTTTCTATTGGTGGCATCCATAGGGAGCAATTCTTTTTACAATTCCAAGTAGAGGGCAGGTGAGTTATTTCTTTGGCTGTGTTTTACACATAACTGTGTTCATGCATAGTATGGAGCACCCTATAAAATATTTTAAGTGCAGACCCACTTCCCTCCACAGGAGATGTGTCATACTTTGTTCCAAGTGTTCTGACACATAAACGCACATTTTTTTTGTAATTCACAGCTAAGGAAAGTCTGTGTTTTTCTCTTTGTTTCTGTAGCAGTATATTAACAGCACTGGCAGATGAGAGGAAATTCAGGGCTTTAAAATTGGAAATCTTGTAGAAGGTGATGCAGAGATGCCAGGTACCCGAGCACATGTGCTAACATATACTGTACAGACGGACACACACACACACACACACACACACACACACTTCTCCAACTTTGCAAGCACACTCAATCTTTCTGGGCTGGCACTTCCAACAGGAAACTGACAGTATTATGTGACACCATGGAATGTTCTAGGGAGCAGCAGCCTAGCAGCACTGACCTACAACCAACAACAATACCTCTTTTTGTCCTGCCTTTCCCTCAAAATCTCAGCTCCCCTCTCAAATGCAGGTGTGGTGCTCGGCAA
>JAPZDV010000001.1:12872989-12902254 GCA_029814665.1 Acanthurus lineatus | reverse complement strand
TTAAAAGAAATGAAGTCAGTGTTCTTTAGTGCAAATCGGCACTCAAGGGAACAAATCTCTCTATACAGGGATTTACAAGAACAGCAGGCTACAGTACACGCCAACTCTCGAGTAAGTTGATCGAAAATAGAATTTGATTGGTGAACCAATAAAATTCTTGATGTGAAAAAATTAGAAGGTTTCTGCATTTTTTCAGAACACAAGTGAACGAGACAGATTTTTTTTTGTTCCAGTGGGATCCTCAGTAACATTTTCTGTAAAGTGTAATAATAATTTTGGCTGCTCTTTGGAAATTGTAAAAATGTTCATTATGAAGTGTTGTAGCAGGATGTTTGGATTGGCTGACCAGCAAACTTTAAAATCAACCACATTGGAATATAAACCACCTTTAAGACTGCACAACATCAACCATAAGTTATCCTTTAGTAATATAGTCAGCATTAATAATAGATGAAAAAAACATAGTTTTTTATCTTACTTAGAAAAGGCTTCATTTCAGGTGTGATTATGTTCAAATATTCTCTGTGCTGCCCTGCTATGACACACTCTTTTGTAGATTTTAATTGTTCTCAATTTTTAATCTTTTTCCATCACTAAAGTCATTTTACTCTACTTGTCTAGATTTCTAATGAACAGGTTTACATTGGAGGTCAGTGAGTGTGACCCTCTGCCAAGTTACAGGGGTTTGAGGACCAATATTCGTTCTTTGGAAACTTGAATTGCATCAGTCAGTTCCAAAAACTTGCTTTTTAAGAGTGCAGACATCAAAATGGTTGTGCTGGGTTTTGCAGCAGTGAGGTGCTGTCTTTAGATCATAAGTAAATTATGATGAAACAATTTCTTTTGAAATGGTCCATACACTGTATGGCCAAAACCCAGAAGCTGTTGGGCTCTGAGTAACCTATTTGGAAATTGGTTTGTATAAGTGTGTGTGGGGGTGGGTGTGTGTTTGTGTGTGCACGTATTTATTTATGCTTCATTTGAAGATACTTAAAGGCTTTCCTGTTTCTTAGTTCTCAGTATGAGTCAAAAGCTCTTCAATTTACCGTAGAATGCCACACGGATGACGTATTCCTGTATTTTTACCACAAAAGTTAGCATAGTCCTGGTCCCCTTCACAAAAAGCAAACGGGGTTTTTCTGTTATTTTTGATCATTGTAGAAAAAAAGCTCTGTGGTGAACAGAGCTGTAGGATTCTTTCACGTTTTGTCCACAAATGACCATCACTATTATGGTTTTTTAAGATGTAAATATAATTTCCAGCAAAAAAAAGCTAAAGTTAGGCTATAAACAAACTACAATTTTAACAGTGCATACAAACAATAGTCTCCTTTATCAATTCAGAAGACTTAATATGTTTTCAGGATTTGATTGAGCTGTACTTTCCTACTAGTCCTGATGTGGGGGATTTGAGGCTTGCCATGGCTTCACTGGGGTTTCAGCCACACAGCTGGAAGAAGATAAAAAGGGGGGCTTTGGAGAAGGAAAAAAAATCACAGCGCATTAAAAACAAATCTACTGGGGGATCCACCAGCAGCTTAAGTGAGCCAAGACGATTAAAGGGTCAGTGGTCATAGACTGCAGGTTGAACGTACCTGATGCCTCTAACCTTGGTCCACCAGAGGAGTTGCCAAAACCAATCTCTCAAAATCAAAATCATACACAGGAGACGCAGTGAAGGTCAATTCAAAGTTACAGAAGATAATGACAACTAGCTGAGCAGATCTTTTGGTTCATTCTTTGTATTTGTTTAGGTAATCTTGAGTATTTTAGATTTTTGAATTGCTTGTCCTAACTTCTGGACAGCCATTAGTTTAAACATATTTCACAATGAACATAAACATACAGAATGTTGTTTCTGCTGTATGGTAATCAAATATTTGTGCAAATGGATTTAAAATATCAGCAGTGTATTCAAACATAATAATTATGAAAATAAAAAGTTTACTATGATGGATTACCATTGTCAAGTTTTAAGCCTGCAATTAATTTAAATACTCTATTGAAATGAATGGAAACCAATGGCTGCCTGGACTTATGATCAAAACCAAACAGGCAAGACTGTATTTTTAAAATTATGTCGACTCGGCTTTGAATGGTCACTAGCAGCAAATGTCTTGATGACTGCCACGATTACGACTGAACCTCCATAATTATCTGGTGGTTTTGATCATTAGATCATCAGGCAAGGCCAGCATTTCGTTTACCACAATCAAAAGCAGTTTAACATATTTGGTAAAACACATGATTTATACCTAAACAAATTTATTTTTCTTATAATTTCAATGGAATGAGGCCTCCACAAAGATAATCATGTCATAGCCATGCAGATAATTTATGCCTGATTCCCATGCTCTTCCATGTGTTCACCAGGATGCATGTTAGTTGAGTTCTCAATGCAGTGCATATGAGAGTTTCTAGTCCATTTGTGTGAACTGTATCAGGTGACGCAGTGAGAAAAGGCAAATATTAGAGCAGCTATAACATTCAGATATGTTCAGAAAACATCGTCGCTTTACCTTAATGCAGCCTTTCAAAACAGGAAAAGATAACACTTAAAATACAATGATAAAACAATTTCCAAAATCTCAGACGATATCTTGACCCACATCATGCTGTCGATAAAAAAAATCAACAAATTGTCCAACCTTTATGTTGGATACACTTTCTTTTAGTAAAGTGCAGAGGTTGGACTAAAGAGACTCAACATTTCATGGTGTCAATGAGGTCCTCTCCTTCTTTCTTCTGTTTGGTGTCACTGGTGGTGACTCTGAGTGGCTCCCTGGCCAAAGACCTGCTTTATCAAGCAGCCAATTTAACAAGACAGCTTCTTTCATGCTTGTTGGCTTTTTCAGGGGTAATGGATTTCCTCAATGAGCGTCTCTCTTTCTCCAGGTTTCACACGTTTCCCTCTGAACTGCTGGGCCTCACTCCAGATCCGATCTTTTGCCATTGACTTTGATTTCTTAAGGTAAGTGATCCATTGCTCTGGGTCTGACCAGCGTTGCCTGGAATTTGGCCTCACTTTGGCTCCCATGCTTTACATTGTACAATCTAATGCAAAATGAAGTTGCACGTCTAAATAGCATGTCACTCCGCCCTTTGCAACCCCCTAGTTCTCATCCAACCCCCCTCCCCCAACACTGCACACCCATCTTTTTAGTCTCTCTCATCAGCTGCTTTGGTGCCTAAGCTGCGCAGCTGGTACTCATTTCCAGTGCATGGGTGTGTGGGTGTGTGTGTTTTTGTATGTCTGTGTGTATGCAAGGTGGTGGGGAGTAAACAATGTAGCGATGATAAGGGGAATTAAACAAGTTGATGACATTTAGGTGATATTAATGAAGACTGGCACTTTTGACAGGGAGGAGGGAGGCTGAAGGACCAAACAGGCAGCATCACTTGTACAAAGTGTCATTCACTGAAGTTTAGGTGGACAAAGGTCCAGCATGCAAGATTAGGGTTATCGATTGGAAGAATGTGGCATAAATTAAATATAACTTTAATAATAATGTTTTCATAGTGTATAATCACTTGAGAATGAGAATTACTATGTTTCAAATTACCCTCGAATTAAGCCAATTTTATCTCCAGTATGAGCCAGTTCTCTTCCAGAGAGGCCGCCATGTTGCTACCGAAACATTACAGCAGCTTAGAATGGACATACAAAACACTGGCTTTGGAGGGGGCCTTTCATTTTATTTGTGAGTTTCATTGCATGCATGAAGACCAAGTTGTAGCTTTTACAAGATCAAATTCATTTTCACTTTATTTCAAGCTCTAATATATTTTATCAGTCTCGTTCCTATTTCTCTTTATGTACAATAATTTTCTACCACTGTAGCTGATGTCAGCAATTACAGCCATTCAATTGTGTGTAAAACTTGGTGTGTTTTTCTTTTTTTCCCCAATCTGGTTTGATTTCAGAGCCTCTATTCCTCCTTTTAGGAAATGCAATTTAAGATGTGTTAAGACAGTGTGTATATTGTTATTTAATTGGCCATCACTGTTGCTCATCCTGGGCCTGGTGTACGTGCTGCTTTTCTCAACAGGAAAGAATAAACTCAGACTCAAATTACTAGAAACACAGATGAGCTGCTTCTTCAAGACTAAATGGCCTGCTATATGATCTACAAATCTCTGCAGACTGCCTGCTACAGTCCAGCAGAAGCCTTTGCTCACGCTGTAATTAAAGTCAAAGCAAAGTGACCACATATGAAAAAAACAAAATTTCTGATTGTTGCTTTCGCTCATCTATCAATGGTACAAGCCTTTATTTTAAGTACTAATTTATATATATATTTGTTGTGATCTTTTATACAAAAGAAAAACAGCAAATAAACAAACAAACAAACAAATCAAACCTACAACCAATGAATAGTCTAGGCCTATGACATTATTTGCCTTGTTGATGCTACCCAGCAACTACCTCGTTAACCTAGTAGCTGTCTTCAAGACTTTTATCTTTTCCTAATGATAGTTTGAAAGTAAAACCAAAATTCCTGGAAAGCAAACATACTGTTGTCAGTCTTTGGAGTTACTTCGTCCTCGTAGCCTACAAATGAACAAAAGTGACTTACTTCATCCCAAAGCCAAAGATGTGATGAGCAGAAAAAACAGTAAAAGAAGAGGATGGACTGGGGGGTAAAGAACCTGTTAGATATGATGTGAGGTTGGGATTGGTGCATAAAACGCTACAGTGGTGTAACTGAACACCTCCATAGTTTTGTCTAACACTAAGTATAAAACCTCATATGCATTTCAAAAGAAGATTATTCAAGAAAGTCGTTTTTAAACAGTTGTAACTTGTAACACAGCCCCAAATAAAGGGAAGTCTGTCAGTGTTATTAACACCTGTAACTGCCACTGCTACCACTGACTCAAACTGTAGCTCAACACAAACCAGAAAGTCCCAGTGATGGACATGTGCTAGAACATCATGTACTTCAAATGTGTCAGCTTTGCTGTGGGGTCACCTGTGTCCCTTATTTCAGATAATTCATGAATGGAGAGAAGGGCTCAAAACCACTAGTTTAATACGAATATAAAATAAAATAAAATAAAAACAAACAAACAACAACAACATAAAACAAAGTCTGCTATATAGTGGCTTCCTCTTCACACATTAGCTCATTGGAGGATACCATCATTTTGACAGGGCAAGATGCATAGCAGCAAATTTGACATTCCTGGACTATGCGGTCTTTCTGAAAGAAGAGGGGCGAGCCTTGAAATTGAGGTGTACAGAAAACCCACACACACACAGACCAGTACTTCCTCTTTGATTATCACCATCCACTTGAGCATAAGTTGGGCGTAATTCGAACTTAGCACCACCAAGTATAGAAAATATCAAACATTGAGGCTAAAAAAACCCGGGAACAGAAGCACATGCAACAGACTTTGAAAAACCTGTGGTTACCCTGACTCCAAACTGGGTCTGCAAAAAATACCAGAAACCTAAACACAACACAAAACGGAACCACATTGTCCTCCAATATAAGGCTTGTGTGTCTGAAAAGTTCTATAGGACATGCCAGTATTTTTTTTAAACCTGGAAACACATTGTGGCAACACTGACACCATGTCCACACTGGAGGCGTAGCTCGAGCAGAATGGTAGCTTCAGCTCTCTGTCTGTGACCACATAACTTAAGATACAGTATTGATTGTATGTCACTAACAATTTGCAACAACAAACATGACAGTTGGACACTTAAAATACAATAAAAGTAGACTTGAATTACAAAACTAGGCCTCAGGCTGTAATTACATATGTATAGCATAAGTAGAGCATTATGATTAAAACTGGCATAACTGTTCAGTAAGATGCCCATGAAACAGCAAGCAAACAACCTAATTTTTCCCTTCAGCAGGCTTGAGCAGTTAACAGAGAGAGTACATATTGACACATCGAAGCTCACTGCTGCAGACAGGTTGAAGATGTTGGAGATGAATCCACTTTTTTAATCCTAAAAGTTTCAAAAAAATAAACTTTGACCTCCTGCAGATAAACGGCTCCAGCAGAATCCAGACTCCAGGTATTTAGTCCTCTACAAACTCCGGTCTGTCTGAAATCTCTTCTCCTGAGCTTTCGGGCATCAGCAGCTAAAATTTGCTGACTAAAATCCTATGAACGAAGCTTCGAAGCTTGAGGGCAGCACTGGTTGATTAATGTTTAGAGCACATAAAAAATGTACCCCCTATAATAACCCCAATATAATTCTATGTTCCTCATAAGCAAAGCCACAGATCTTACAGTTGGAACTTGCTTTGTAGGGGTAAACATTGTGTATCATGTGAAACACTGTTTACAGCACAGTCTCAATAGCCAGTGTTATCTGGTAAATTTGACACGGAGTATCAGTTATTTCAGGAGACAGTCATCTTCAAAATTGAATTCCTGCACTTTGCCACCACCCACCCATGTCCATTACCTTCCCAAAGTCAACGTCACTGTATGCTTTTTCTCTGTACACTTCGTCAGAGTAAATCCTGTGGTTGAGTGGAACACAAGCTCATGGTTTATGCTTCTCCTTGTCTAACTACAGGGTTCATACAGTGCTAACCCTCCGCCCTGATACCCACTGAGTCAGGGAGGCAGCATATGCTTCTGTGTGGTTCTGAGACATGCATTACAGCATACAGTTTCCACTGCAGCATAAATCGAAGTTAATTATTTGTCTAAGTTTCTTTAATCAAAATCAGTCACTGTTTGTGGGAATGGTCTCGCTGTGGACCTCAAGCAAGAGACCTGTGCCTAATGTCATGTGCATTTTGATCTGAATCTATTTTTGAAAGTTCTCAAGAAAATCGTAAATTGTGCATTGATCAGTTTCTTGAAATGTAGGAGCACAATATCTGCCTTAAAGTACACATGACAGTTATCCTTTGAAAACAAAATCTACGTCCAAACTGTTTTTTTTTCTTGCTGAGGTGAAATCTGCAGGTAACAACTCCCATTACCTCCCTCATGTCACTTTCTGAATGTTCACTCATTCGTACCTATATTTGAGGCCTTGGATGGGAGAGCGAGTCACAAGAAACCAGATGACAACTGTTCCAGGGAGCAGACATTATATTTCAAACCACACCATTACATCCTTAAGTGTAGGAGTCACATTGAGAACATGGGCTCTGGAAAAATTGCAGTACAATTTAGCAGACTAGTTGAAAGCTTTTAAAACCAGAGTCTTAATATGAAACAGACGGCAAAGTTTGATTTCACTGCAGTGATTCCAGAGGCAAACATGTGTCTCAACAAGGTGCCAAATTTCTGACAACTTAGATATTCAGGGCTCCTACACCATTTATCCCCTGAATTAACAACATAAATGGACTGTAATAATTTACTCTTTTTTACTCTTATTTAAGTCTTTTTCCAAAGCAGGGTAACTTTTAAAGAAGCGGATTTAGATGATTTTTTCAGACAAGGGCTTTTACATCTTTTAAGCACAAAACCACAGCGGAGATAACTGCCAAATCCTCAAATCAAATACTCTGTACTTAACTGCAAAGCCAATAAACTGATAAACTAATACTTTTCAATATGATCTAAATTACGTCTTTGTCCTTTCATGTGTAATGTAAATTAGATTTAAAAAAGCCAAGAGCCTAAATAAATGTGTAACTACTCTGATGTTCATTATTGAGATAATTTGCAGACCTAATTCGATTGGCAGCACATTTTTTTCTCCTCTTCTTCCTCTTCTTTTTCCACCAATTCTTCTTCTTTATTTTTTGTTGCACATTATTTAACACCATATGTCACTGCAAACAATTAATATCAGATATTTTAGAATCTACTGTGACTATTTATGCTTTTGCTCTGTTGCCCTTAATTTCATGTGTCAATATTTTGCATATCAACCATTTTAATAATTTCATAGTAAAGTGACAACAGCTTTGAACAAATGCTTTTGTGTCGCTTATCAACTAAATCTATTGAGCATTTGGTGATCTGTATTCTAATAATCGCACACTGGATGTTGGAATGTATTGTGAAAATCTGCACAGATGCATTTGAATTTATTGCAATTACGCATAAGGCACTGAGGCTCAATATTCTGGACATTCCTGTGATCTTTCTCGGTGTTTAAGATTCACTGGCCAATACCGAGGCAGTGCAACATAATGAGACATATTAGAATCACAGTGGATATTTAAAAGGCAGAGCAAATCAAAAGGTTTTGCCACCTCTGGGTGGAGGGTAATTGAGCTAGCTGGCTGTAATCTGTAGCTCTGTTGGCCTGAGAGACAAAGGCATGTTAATCATGCCACTATAATTGATACTAATGCTAAATTCTGTTCCATTGGTCATGCCACAGGCAATGCTGAAATACTAACAATAACATTATTCACAGCTCCTCTTGAATCTTAAAATTACAGTGGTTCGATGCATGTTGAATATGCCATCTAATTAGATGAGAATATTAAAGATCATGGAATCAGTTCTGAGTCTCCCACTATAATCAGCTGTTTGGAGAGCAACTGGGATTCTCAGTTAGATTTATCGTGCGGTAATTAAGCTTCTCTTTTTTTGCTCACTCAAATTTATTAATCCATTTCATAAGCTATGCTTTTACAAAATGTCATTATTTAGATGTTCTATTACCTAGTATATGTACAGGGTGCAAGAGTACAAAGAAATCACAGTTTGTTTCATAACCCTGCTCAGGAGGCACAGTTTGGTGTGAAACAAATGCATGAGGATATGTTTTGATTTACTTATTTTTTAACAGACAGTAATGCAGGTGTTAGAGACCTTCTTTCCACTGGGGACTGAGGTTACATTAAGCTCACTGACAACAAGTGTATTATTGTTTTCTTAAAAAAAAGAAATATTTAATACACATCTATGTTATAAATAATGAACACTGGACAAGCACTTTCCTAAAAAAATATACAATGGGTCCATTAAGTAATAAAACTGAAAAGCATTTCATACAATGAACTGAAAATAAAACATGAATAGAAAAATAAACAATAAAGCTCGCTAGCTTAAAGCAAAGCAGGCAAACCATCCTTGACTAATCCATGATTCTCTCTGGGTCTGTCGTAGCTGACTGGAAATCCTGAGTTACTGCTCGCCATAGTGAGACTGAGTCACACTCTAATCAGCTTGTTGTGCAAACCTCAACACACAGCGCTAACAGTGTATGGTTAAATGTTTCCAGGCAGCTCTTCCACTCATGTGCATGTGCACCGAACTGTGACGGTTTGGCATGAATACATGAGCTGTTACAGCCTAATGTATGTAAAGCAGACTTTTAACTTTTTTCCTTTTGTATATGTATATAGAAGTATATAGTATGTATATCATGTGATCCTGCAATGTCGTGTGTGGCCACAAGGCAAAAATCACCATGCAGCCCAGCATGATTTCTCTGGGCTTGAGGAATAATTCTCAACCATAATGTCAGAAACATTATTTTACATACTTAAGTTTTCTGTTCACTGCCATGTTTTGGTTCAGAAGCTTCCATGCAGACAAAATCATATTAACCTGAAAAAAAAAGATATTGAGACACATGAGCCTGCATCATCTGAAAAATATTAAACACCTGTCCAGCTGTTTGAAATAAACTCCTTATTTTCTGTTCAGACTATTTTTTCTCCAGAATTTTTTTTTCATGATGGTTAGAAATAGTAATTAAGCAACATGTGTGAGGTTATAGTACAGCCTGTAACCTGTAAGTGCTGATGATTATAGATACATTGTTGGAGGAGCAGGCAGATTGTGTTTTGGCTGCCAGTTTTTTTGAAAAAAATGTTCTAATATTTTAAATAAAAATTGAGAAGGGTTACAGTCCCGACTGAGTGTCTTCCCTTTATTGCATCATCAAATACCAGACACTCCCACTTTATCAAATCCATTCACCAAACTTGTATGCTAATCCTGACCGGAGTGACTTTGCTCCTCTGTAAGATAACCCATTGTTGTTGGCTGTCATAGACATCCACTCCATTTTAAAAAAGTACAAGGAAATTTTCAACAACATCTGTGATGTGGAAGAAATTCAAAGACTCTTGTGTAAAACAAACTTTACAAAACATGGCAGCTATAAATTGTGTTTGGATCATATACAAAACATTATCATGCTAACTTGAGTGTGCTGATGAATAGATATGTGCCAGTGTAACGGTCATCAATGCAAATATCTCCTTTGATGCCTCATCGAGCAGAAAACTCTTAAACAAAATGTTTGAAGTGTCTGCCTGTGTGATAATGATTTATAATTCTCTTGAACTAATGCAAAATTTGCTGGTAAATTTTTTTTAAAATAAAAATAAATTGTGCCCGGAGGGTCAGGCCAAGATTCAAAAGAAGATCACCCAAGAGCAGCAAATGATTTAATAAGCCACCAGCTCCACTAGGGCATGGAGACGAGCAGAATGGAGAATTTCAAAGTGTATCTAATTAACATCAGTTTATTACTATGTCAATCTCTTCAGCTAGAGCGTGAATGAGGGTTAGGGTTTAGAAACATAGAACTGCTTTGCTTAAATATATGGAATTACACTTAACTCCTTAGGTTAATATGAAAGTCGCAACCCAACCATCACACAGAAAAAAATCAATTTGCGTGTTTCTATCTTGTCACAGCTGGACAAAATATGAATCTCATCCCAGCAAAGCTCTTTTAGCTTTGTTAAAAAAAAAAATCATTAAAAATAGAAAACAACTTCCAAGATTTTTCCATCACCATTATTCCTTAAGGAACGAGTTAATGAATATTTAATATCACTTGCATCTATATGATGGCACAGTAATTATCAGAACCCAAATGCTTGACAAGCTCGGTGTAATATGATTTCTAATGTGTTAAATTTGCAGGGGAGACAATGTTGAATTCCTCAGACACTGTGTTTTAATCTTATGTTGGTTTTTCATCAACACTACCGTGTCTACAGAGACCTGAAATGTCCCCAACAGAGGGGAGCAAATCCTAAAGAATCACAAGTAAAAGCATTGAGCAACAGGAGAAATGATCAGGTCTCTTCTTACTGTTCCCTTCTAAAGAAAACAGAATGCTTTTTTGCATATTAAATGTTATTTTTTACCTTCTGTCCCTTGTATATGATTCAAAAATCCACAAACTCCTCTGAAACAATCGCAACATACCAGTGAACATAAGGATTTTTTTCCTTTTTTTTCTGGAGTCAATAAAATGAAAAAACTTTAAGACTGAACAGTTACCTGTAGTATGATCTTATTCGTAGTTTGTTCAGTCTGTTCGGTATATAAACTAGTGGGCTTCACTGGTTGTTTCAGTAAACATCATCTAAGGTACAAATAAGAACAAACACATAGTAAACAGAAACAACTCACGGACACACACACACATCTTCCAGTCCCAAGTCTCCAGTAAATTTTCCCCAAAGTCTCCTGGATTCTCTTGGCGACTGATATTCTGATCTTGAGGCGTAGCTGCAGCACAGCCATAATGTTGTGGAGAAAACAGATCTGGCATCAGTTTGTGGTCTGGACATTAAGTCCCTTGTAGAGTCACCCACATGTTTCATAACAAACTTGAGCACTGTATGTAATTCATCCATGAAATCATAATTGAAATCTCACTGAGATGCTAGAGGCTTCATTTAGAGCTTGACTGATGACCAACAACAGTGTGGAAACGCCGATAGGCATGTGCAAAGGCTGGATTCTTCTGCTACCTGCCAGCATTGGACTCATTACTTAGCCAAGTATTAATATATTAATTATTATTCATTACCCATTTCAAAAGTAATTGCTTTACTTATTACTTGCTGAGAGCAATTCTGTTACACAATTTGTCATATTATCTTTTTGTTACACCTCTATAATTGCGTTAAATCCTACCGCCAAGTGTAATGATACGCTGTTCACCTCTGTGTGGGTTTTTGTGTGAATTTGTAAAGGAAACCATGTCACTTCAGTCTAGTCAGTTTTATAAAACTGGGTTTCCTATATCTCATTGTGGCTGCCTGACAGTAAAACTGGATACTGACTGATTTCAGTAAAAAAGTTTGTGATCATTTTTGTTACAGCCATTTGACAATAAATGTAAAATATTATATTAGGTTGATAACTGAAGTGATAATTGTTCGTATTACTTGTTTAAAAAACATACAACATTTGTAACAAAAAACTGAGACCACTGACTCTTTCAGTACCTGACTAATGTGTCCATGTGAGTTGACTTGTTCTCAGAGTGCAAGCAAAGACACTTAATCACACCCACCGACCCACAATCCATTATTCAAAACTAATACAGTTTATTAAAATAATCCAGATGAATGATTTAATATTGCACTTTTGAATTGTAAAGTGGTATACATTATTATGATGACACATTTGTCTGTTTCTTTTAACAACCCCCCTCCCATGCCCCACACACTTGGGGCAAGTGCTTGCAAGTCCCCTGGCACCCCTTTCCTCAGAGTACACCCATGTTGACGACAAAGTCACCCTTCCCCCAAACCCCCAACATTTACATAAGGCAGGGACAAAGTGGCTGCGTCGGTAAGGTAGCAGAAAAGGCAACTGGCCAGTACACACTGATATAATGTATTTATCTTCACTCAAGGTGGGTGCAACTCTCCTGAAGGGGGTTTTGATTTAACAGGGGGGCTCATTTAAAAGTTCCACATCCAGGAAACCTCAAGCCAGCCTTACTTAATTAATTCATGCAAAAAATGCATGAAGATTAATCATTACACAAAATGCATACACTCTCATGGACACACTGACACAATGAGGAAGCTGGCAGAGAAAGTCTGTGGATAAAGTGAGTTTTCCTGGCATTTATCATGTGTTTGCTCTGACCAAAATTAAAAAAAAAAAAAATACTTGCAAGAGAGGCTGGTGTTTTGAAAAGAATTTACACAAGATATATTACATGTAGAATACAGAGTTTCTATGTGGGAACTGAGTGGAAGTTTTCAGTCTATTTCACTTTCTGTTATCAAACTATGCGAGCTGCTGAAGTTGTTCATGTTTTCTGAATTTGACTCATTTATCTTCATAATAATCCCTACAAGATTTCATAATCTTTAATCGAAACACACACTCAAACAGACACACACAAACATGCAGGATGATTTGTCAAGTTTAAATCCTAAAATTGCTCACAAATTTAAACATAACAATCTGAAGCATTTTGCTCCCTTCCTCACCTCTAATCCTCTAATGTTCTCACACTGGAACATTTCCATAGGAGGAAGAATGCAAAACCTCAGCGTGCATGGACAAAATGCTTCTGTGAGGCTTCTTGAATTTGAAGCACTTATGCGGATCGACTTTGCTTCGCTACAGTATGTGTTGGTTGAGATGTTCTTTTGACATCTCATCATTTTTCTTCATGCCTGTCTTAGAATTACCAAAACTTCTAGGTTATTATATCAAATAGAGCATACTGGGAAAGATAATTTGAGATGCTTGCATTTTGATATTTCAACCAGGACATAATAATGTAAGCAAACATCTACACGGAGAAATATGCCTGTTAACATTATAAGTGCACTTGCAGATTCCAAGTAGAAATCCATAGATCATATTATGAGACAGCTGCAACGATATCGCCATGAAAAAGCCAAGCAAATCATATTCATTGAATTACACAAATTACAGATGTAGCTCAGAACCTCTGAAAACGTGATGATGAATCCATTTTTTAACTTCTGGCTGATAATTCATCAGACTACACTAGCAAAGTATTGGGCTTGTGAAAAATGCATGAATTACTAATTAATGATGCATTCTCGCAACATTTACATATTCATAAAGGTGTGTAATTCACATATGCATGAGGGAGCTGAGTGATAGCTATGATAGAATAACACATATTCCAAGAAAGAAACCTTTTATTTTGTTAAATTCTTTAAAAAGCTGAGGGAGCAGAGATGCTTTTGAAAAAAACATGACGTATTTATTCTTCCCCACAGAAATGTAGTCAAATGCTTTGGGAGACAAATGCACTGAGGAGATGCAATGATGTGAAACAGTATGCAAAATTACATTTTCTGAAATATTGTCCCATGTGCATTTTCAAAAGTTCATTTAGCAAGCCAGTGTTTGTAACAACTGCTCAGAAAATCCAATAGATTTACATAGACAGAAATATATTTTCAGTATCATCTCATTTCAGTGGAGATATTGCAAAATAAAATAATCCATAACATTTATGTTTTTTTCTTTAATTTGTTTTTTCAAAATTAGATCTACAGTCATAGCTTTCATTTAAAGTGTGTGTGACCTCAACATTAGATTCTGCTGTGTGTGTGACGTCCTCCTTTGTCACATTTCTTTGGTTTTAAACGTTAATCTGAAAACCTTCTCATGACCAGAACAATAATTTAAAAAATAATCACAGCTGGTGTAAGTCATCATTGTGTACTTTTTTTCACGATAGTTAAAGTCAACCAATAGCCTCGCAGTGATGTCAGCCTTTTGGAGACAAACCATTTCAGTGAAGCAGGTCCAAGATGGTTTGGCTGGAGTCGAGGCCTGTCCCTCTTCTGAAAGCGCCTCTCCATTGTTTTAACCTTCTCACAAGGGCTTTGTGAAAGCTGTCCCAAATATGGGTCAAAAAAGCACAAATAACATTCAGATGGTTCCTAGGCTTTCCTCACAGCTATGCCCCAAAGAATGACAAGTCCAACAAAACCATGTCGAGTTTTTCACCCTGTGCCATTGTCTCTCCACATTAACTCCAAGCTGGGCCTTTTCAGCAAGGCCAGAGTTTTGTCAGGCCGACTCGGACGCAGCCCAGCCCGAGCAGCAGGCTTGGCCTCTTTAAAATACCACGCAGAGTCTGATTCACTCCTTTATTCCATCACAATAAATAGCTCTTGGATGCATTGTGCAAAACGTCTAATGAGAGAGAACACAAAGTAACAAGTAAGAATAGTCTCTGTGGCCAAATGGACACTGGAATTTCAAAATAAAATCCTTTGTGCCCCAGTATATTGTTTTAGCCAACAACAGGATAGAAGAGAGCTGTATTTCCTGAGGCCACAAACTTCTATTTAGAAAAGCTATTCAATCAACGAGGGCTTCTGTTTTTAAATGAAAGTTAGAAAAAATGTAAAAAAGCAAAGGACAGTGATTTTATCTTCTGTAACCAGGAAACCAGAACTGAAAAGGCCTTAAATGAGTTCCAGTAGGTGGGGAAAAAAAATGTTCACAGACGATTAACAACAAATTAACTATTCAGAATACAGAACAAAAGAGAGGTGAAGTTTACTGAAGATGCAGTAAAGCTAACAACAAGGATGGCATTTCAGGATGCTTAAGTTTGAGTTTAACCTTGCAGGACTTTTGGAAGGCACTTCTGAGCATCAGGCGCGGGGTTTTGGCAGCTGCACAGGGAGCCTGGTGGGTCAGCCCTTCTCCGGGAGCTGCTACTCCACACTAATCTATTTTAAACCATCTGTGAAATTAGCAAGATTTCCTAAGTCCTTCACCTCCAAGGATTAAAGCATTGCTAAGGGTCTAGGCTGTTCTTGCATACCGTTCTTGTATACATGTTTGATGACTCTCGAGATCAACCTGCAAATTCTTTTCTTTCACCTGTGCTAAAAAAAGAGAGCTACAAACCAAAAGTAACATGGATGTAAGAATATTAAACACCTGGTTGAGAGGTGTTTCTATGAATGTGGAAAACAGATATGGAAGAAATTTTATGAAATTTAATCTTAACTGATGTTTGAAACCACAAAAAGAGAACATGAATGGGTGTTACACATTCCTGCATCCATTAGCATCAGGAAGACCAAGTCTCAGCTGTTTTAAAGAGCCATACCTAGGCGCTGCAGTACCCCCGCCAAAGCCCGTACAATGAAGTCATGAGTCAACTCTAATGAGAAAATCAGATAAATAGCAGCTGTTCTTGGGGAAATGGTGCTGTCTGACAGATTCACTGGGTGCAACCGCTGTAGCATTGAGCAGATCCAAATGAGTAAAATATTGTTCCAGGCGCCCCTCGCTGCTCCCCATCCTAACGGTGTTTAGTCATCAGAGTTGTGAAATAGCAGCCCTGCCGCTTCACGACAGCATTGCTGTATTAATTATTATCCGCTGTTCAAACATACACATCTTTGTACAACAGTGACAGTTCATCCAAACAGGCCACTTACAAGCAGCAGTATTACTCCCCATAGCTCACCTAGCCCCCAATTATTCACCTCGACCTCTTACTTGGTTCACTTGGATATCTATGGGTACAATGCATTGAAAAAAACAAAAAGCTTGAAGAAAATGAAAAAAAATGTTTCACATATCTCCAACTCGGCAGCGTTATAATTTCATGCACTCTCTTGCACAATAATGCATAGACAAATACACAAAGCACAGAGCTTTTCTCCATGCCATTAGTTGTCATGCTGGCTTGGAAAATTACTATAAGATTTATTGTGCAGAGGTGCATGTCTAGTTTTCCATCTACTGCTCGAGAGCGCTTACACAGACATCTATTGCAGACACCGCAGTTAAACCGTAGCTTTCATATGCTCTCGGGAAGGCAGCGTGCAGTACAATGGTAAAAGACTAAGAGATTGAACAGGACAACAAATCAAACAGTTTCCCAAATGGTTAAACAGACTTTAGGTCCAGAGACTCTTTGTTTTTTTATGTGGTTTTTCTATTGATTTTCTTTTTTGTAGATAAGTGCAGCTAAAACAGAGCCAGAAGGACTGTAAATCAGTAAAGTGTATGCAGACTTGTAACAACAAATTTGACCCAAATTTTTATTTGAAATGTTTTACCTCCTTCACTAAAAAAGACATTTTTTTAAAAGGAAGCAGGGTGTAGAACTCATAATAATTATGATGATAATGAGCAATGCGTGGCAGGGATCCAGAGAAGAATGATGGACATAGTCTGGGCTTACAACTCTCAAGATGACCTCTGGCTCTGGCACACACAGACACACACACTGAGCCTTTACCTCTAAATGTCTGCTTGCAGGAGGTCAAGGATCCGGACGTGTGCATGTGCAGATTGTTCTTAAAAACCAAACCGCAGTGATTGGCTGGTGAGTAAAAGCCCCTGCATCCATCAGACTGTGTGTGTGTGTGTTATCTGAAGGCAATATCAAGGTGGTTTCCAGAATAAATTGCTGAAAAGCTTTGATCCTCTGCCACCTTACAGTGTTATGTTTTTCTTTTTATTTGTGTTTGCATGCATGTCATATCTGTTTGAAAGTGGTGAAATGTATCATAGACATATCAAAAAGTTTAGTTTTGTGGTAAATTCCTCATAATGTTACAAAGTGCTTCTCTGTGTGCACTATTTTAATATAAAACAATTTAACATATCTTTAGCTTCCTTAACAATGGTCAGTAAAAAAAACATATGTTTGATATTATTCACTGGACACTACACATTGTCAGGGTACAGCAACACCTAAATTCCAATCAGCCTCCCACTGTTATACACACTGACGCTCCCTCTGCAGTATCCACTTTTTGTCTTTTGTCTCAGTTAGCAGTGTAGTGCAGCAGATAATTTGTGGAACAGTCTTTAGCTGTACGGATCAGTCACTAGCTGGGAGACAATGCTAACGACTGCAGGGTCACAACATATAGGCTCACCTTTTGCTGCAGAGAAATGCAACATTGTCGAGGAATGCTGGACGAAATCAAGTCAAAATTTTGTAAGTGGATATTCCAGATAAGTGACTGTGTAATGTAGACTGAGTATTTCAACAGTTTCGTTCATAATTGCTTAGAAAATGACAGACTTGTTTTCAATTTCCTTTATTGTTGTACTGTAAACCACAATATTTTGGCTCTGGTAAACACTAAAACCCTTAGGCCTATTACTTAATCTGGCCTTCCTTTGTTTAACTGCATCTTGCAGCAGCATGCCCCTGGAAGGTTTTTCTACACAGCGTCTTCATCAATGTTTGATTTCTGTAATTTTATTTAAGGCAACCGTGCATTCCCTTTTTCCTGTCATTTAATTCCAGAACAACTCCAGTCAGAGAGTGAGAAGGAAAGTTGGCAAGAGTGACTGAATGTAATGTGAATAAAACCCTTAGTTCTTCTTCCTTTAATATTAGCAGGCATATTAGGTTGCACCAGTGACTTGGGGAGTGTTAATAAAAGAAAAAAAAATAGTTTAAGTTGAAGCCGAGTCAACTTTTGCAGGAACCGAACCTGATGTCATGCAGTGGTGGTCTTAAGCTGATCACGGAGAGCAGAGCTGAACAACCCTGCTAGAAAGAATACGAAGACTTAATTTGCATTTACAGCCGTGCTAACACACCCACACCAAAAAAAAAAACCCACAAAAAAAAAAAAAAAAAAAAAGCAGTGATGGTTCCAACACCTGGTTTTGTCCGAACAGCCATAATACATTACCTTGCGTCATACCTACCTGAATCACTTAGATAGAACACACTGCAGTATGAAAAACAATGAAATAAACAAATCCCATTATTCTCTGCTACTTCACTGCATCATCAAATGACATCTTGTGTTTTCATTGTTTTGATTGGAGACCTCTGGCGGCAGAGATCCCATACAGTGTGGTCAAGCTGTTGATATAGCAGTATTATGACTAATAATTTGAAAAACAGTAAAGAAAATATTTGAACTGACAGGTTTAAATATGTAGTTTTGCTGATAAGTCAGAATAAAATAAATAACCAGATGACTTTCTTCCCACAAAAGAACAGTTTAGGCTACAAGCTGTTTGTGTGTCAGATTGTACTAACAAGAAAAAAAGTAGCTCTGGAATCAAACATTTAAAATAATTATGTTAATTTTTTTTTTCATGAATGTTGAATTAAAACATTCATCATATGCATGCCTTTTTCACTGTACTGCAAAATGTTAAACATTACCTCCTGGAAACATGGCACAGTCTCCTCCAGGTGGTCTCCATCATGCCACGATGACATTATGTCGAAATGAATTACACACTGAAGCAACAATTTTCCATTCAGAAAATTTTAAATTCAGTGTGTATAGCCCTTCAGCAAACCATGCACAATGATACATACATCATGATACAGTGTAGAAAATAGTCCTATTAAAGTCCTTTAAAAGCTTTAGGTTTATCTAAGTTTATTTCTAAATTAACACAATAGTGTTTTAATAATTTTGATTATTTCATATTCAATTTCAATTTTTGCATGCTTAAAGACAAATATTGATATTTAAAATTAACAGAAATCTTGACTTGTAAATGTATGAATAACTTATTGTAATACTATAAAAAGTTTTCATTCATTAAGTTTTCAAACCCTGAAAAAGTATCTGTACTGATAGTTTTTTATTCCCACTAGTTGAGTAAGGAAAACAGAATGAATGCACAATATGGAACAATAGGCTTTTAGATTTCCTTTTAAGCAAAGTCCCAGATTATTTTTGTCTTCTTAAAGAGTCCATTTAAAAAATAAACAATTGAAAAGTTCATACAAAAACAGTGAAGCTGTTCATTATGTTCAAATTACTTTTCCTTTTCTTGTTTATGTTTGTGGGTCAGTTGTGATATTTAAGAATAATGTCCATCAACAACAGTAAATTATTATTTGCTAAAATTAGTTTGGTTTAAAAAGTAACTGTCATTCTGTCTGAGAAAGAGAAAAAGAAATGGAAAGTTTAACACAGAGGTATAACAATGTCAAGAGACTCTCAGGCTGGTACACTGTGTCTTCATTGTGCAGTGCCATGTATGAGATGGGTAAACATCTCAAAATAGACTAAATCAAGTCGACACCATTTGCTTTTCCAAACCCTCTGTTTTCTTAGACTGCAGCCTGAACAAGAGGAAATAATATGATGAATGCCTCCACAATACTCAAATCTTAAAACAAAATGTCTCTTTAATTTTGTAAGTGTCAACAGCAGTACAAAAGATGGAGTGATGGGAGAAGTTTTCTGTAACACAATTTCTGTCTCTTTTACAGAAAAGGAGGAACGTCTTGAGGTAAATGAGCTTAAACAGGCAGTTATTCATCCCACTGTTTCATTGTTACAATGGACTGAGACATACAGAAAACGGTGTTACATTATAATATGCCTGAATTGATCCTGTGGGGATAATTTAATCATATACAGTATACACATTTCAATGGTGCCTAGGTGCACCCAAATGTGTCACTCATTGGTTTGTTTTTACTTGATATAGTGTATTAATACTACCAAAGCTGTAGAGATTGCTCCCCACACACACCACTGTAAAATTATTCACCTTAAGTTTACCTCACGTCAATACTGCACATGGAAACCAAAGACTTGCTGGTGTACACTTTGAAGCCAAGCAAAACAAAACAAAACAAAACATAAAAAAAAAAAAAAAAATTAGTAACATTTTCATTTTTTTTCTTTTTAGCAATAATACCACTAGCAAATAATTGATCTTTTGTACTGTATAAAGAAGAATGTGAACACAAATGTGATGGCAACATTTTTTTTTAAGTTGAATTAAAAACTTTACATTGGACTGTACAAGATATTATGATAAACTATTTACATATTCAGACATAAACTTTTTTTTAAAGCAGCAACAGACACTATGTATTTCATTTTCTCTAATAACACCCAAACAATACTTGCCATGGGCCTAGGTACCTGCCAGGAAAAAAAAAATAAAATTAAAAAAAAAATCTACGCAGAAAAATTGTATCAGGCTGCCAGCAATTTCAAAACGACGGCTCCAGTGATAGAAGAGCCACACACAGTGTTGCTTGAGAGACAAGTCTAAAAAGCAAAGTACCAAAGACAACTATAAATGTTGCCCTGAACAACAAATTTTACACTTCTGAACAGCAGCTAGCATGTCAGTCCAGCATGTCAGTGAATTGTGCTGATTAAATTAACACAGAGAACATTCCCACCATATACATCACAAAGTTCAGACAGAAAAAAACAAAATGAAATTACAGTAATGAAGCCTTTCGTCTTCAGTTGTTCATTCAAACCATTTGCATGTCTAACGAGTGAATTAACAGAAAACATTTGTGAGGGCTACATTTGCAGATGGCTGGATAGTCATGAACATGTTCAATTAAAAAAAAAATCAGCAATGAGGAGCGGAAAATTAACTAAGAGGAATGCACAATGTCTGTGCATTTTGCCACATTAAAACAAATAAATATTTGCACGCTCCCACCTTTCATTATTAAAAAAAAAAATCTAAAAACATCACTTGTGTTTGAAACAATCATTCATGAAAAACATTTTTCATTATGATAATGTAAATGCAAGCAAAATGCATGCAGATTTTTTTTCTAGAAATATCAGCTTCTCATAAGAAATTTGCCACATACTATGAGAGCTGTAATAAACACAAAACACAAGTGAGGATATACAGCATACCAGTTAGATTGTATCATGATTGGAAACAAATTACTCAATGATTTTTTATATGTATATTTTTTTTTACATCAAGTGCTTGTTGTTAAATGAGTACCTTACTTGTAACAACTCCTTTTTTTATCAAAAAGTCAAATAAGAATAGATTTAATTTTGATTGGTTCTTTGAATAGTCCAGGGAAGATTATCAGAACGTAAGCGGGTGAGGTGCTTCTCTCTGTCTCAGGTCTAATACTGCTCTCTTCCAATAAGCAGAAAAACTCATCATCTACATGAGGTACAGTGACTTGTCAGGTATAAAAAAAAAAAAACATGAAACCACGTACAAAAATAAACCATGAAAGAGAAAAATAAAATAGAACAGCCAAATACATAACTTATACCTTACTAATGAACAAAAATATATTTCCTATGTTACTGTATATTTACAATATAATCAAAATGAGATGGTAAATTGACTGAAAACCATTTTAGCTCCAATTCATCGAACTTTTTTCTTTCTATTTATGTGATTGTCCATGTTGTTATTTTACTGACAATTTTAGAGCCAGCAGTGGCTAGTAATAAATACATTATTCTGATACTCTACAGTTTAAAATACAATATACAATGCACTGAAGTGTGTTGTTTGACGGCTAACTGAGCCTGCTGTTGAATTTTCTGCTCACTGTCTTGTGCTGAGTCTCTCCCCTAGGCAGCCCTGAAGCTTAAACAAAGTGTTCATTCATCACATGAGTTTTTGCATAAATAAACAAAATAAGTAGACCAAAAAAAAAAGAAAAAGAAAAAGAAAAAAAGACTCAAATCTGGCAACTGTGAGAGCAAACCCACTTGAGTCCAACTGGGGAATTTTGTTCATTCAGGGTGTTTTTCCTCAAACAGCTTCACATTAATCAGAATCGATAAAAAATACAATTTATATCCAGTGCTTAAAACACTTATGAAACATTGTCTCCTTGTGAGTTCTTGTCATTTTTTTTCCTTTTTTGTCTTTTTTTTTTTTGCTGTACGCACAGTCAAGTTTCAGTTCTGTGAAGAGTCCTTTTTAACCACCAGCCAACCAAAGCAGTTTGGCATGGTCAAGAAAATATTTACAATCACATACAAATCAATCTAACCACCAACAAACAGGAGCAAACAGCTTAAAAATACCAAAACAGTTTGACTTAGAGGGAAATCCACTTGGGTTTTGTTTGCAGGGAGAGCGTCCTTAAATGTCCTGTACCTCAAAATGAGAACAATGTAGAAAAAGATGCGATTGGGAGAAAAAGGAATTAATGGGTGGTTAAAAAACCTACAAGACTTAATATAAATGCTTCCCAAAAGTAAAAACAATGCAAGCCAGCACTAACAATAAGACAATAAGAGTACAGAGGATATGAGTGCTTAAAAGACATAAAGAGCCATCTGTACCAATTAGAGCTAGGAGAAAAATGCAGTGACCAGCAGTGGGTGGATCTTGACCAGTTTAAGTCAGTAACCAGCCATCTCAGATCCTTCAAAAAGCTCTGTGCTCTTTCTGAAATGGACAGGTTCAAGGGCAAGGGAGGGGAATAGCTGGACTCATGCATTAATAATGCTGTATTTCAGATGATACCCAGTCGTCAGTCATTTTAATAATCCCCCACAGCTTGATGTACTTGTTCCATCTGCTCGCCAGTGCCTGGTGATTGGGTCAGGGTGGGAGCCCTGTTGAGGCCTCACTACCAGCACTTTGATGGAGAGCACAATGAGCGACACACACCCCATTTTTATTGTTTCCCCATTCCTCCCTGGTGTTTTCTCCTTCTCTGAGCCAGATGGCGCCCCCTGGGTGCTGAGGTTGCCACGGGCAGGGGTCAGAGCAGGGCATGGCAGGGAGGGGAGCCACTTAGACCTTCTGCCTTGCACAGAGGATTTGAGTCTCAACGTCAAGGCCTCGCTTTATCTAGCTGCAGTCATCAGAAGGTCACCACTTGTTAGCTTTTTAGCTGAAATTTTGGATAGAGGCTTTGTGCCACTTGGTTCTAAGTCGTTGCATGTTGTCCTGCTTTTAAATGCAAGAGTTAAGTGCATTCCAAAAGCTGATAAGATTATTAAAATAACAAAATAAGGCTTAAGGTTGACAGAAAAAGATTTGTGTAAGTGCACTAAGGCAAAAATCAGTGTTTTAAGCTACCCCTATATGATGAGGTAATTTAAGAAACAAACATATGATTTAAGCCTTTTTCTCAGTTTATAAATATTCTCATAAACTGTCACTCCTCTTAAGACTACGGCAGTAATCAACTCATTGCATCAGCCCGATGTCCGTGCTCTGCTTTAAGACTTCTTAGTGTCAATTTAAGATTTACAATGTCTAAAAAGAATTAAGATTGAAAAAAAAATGAAGTTTTAAGACCTAAGACTTTAAACTTGCCGTCCAAATGGGGCTAAAGCGTTTAACAGAACGTACTGTAGCTACACATTGTACAACATCAATTTGAGATTGTAATGCCCCCAAAGCTGCCTTTCGCTGCTGTTCCAATCCCACAGATTGGAGGCCTTTGGCCCTTTAGCATTCTGGCCTGATTACAATCACTCTGATTAAGAACTTGGTGAGGCTGACTGGGTTGCAAAGCTGGAGAAGAGTTTAGGATGCCACGGTGCTGTGTGTGGACTGGGATCAGGAAATGAAAGGGCTGGCCGGTTTCATTGATGATCACTGCATTGGGCTCCCTGGAGAACAGCTAGCATCGCAAGCTACCACCCAAAGATGTCATACACTGTAACCTCCTGCAGAGCCTGCTGCCTCCAAGTTCCTGAGTTTCACTTGTTTATTCTGTCAGGGTAAATTAAAGAAAGACTGGATAATGAAGCTGTATTAAGAGATCAAGAGATTGTCCAAGACTCACAAGGTCTCTCTCAAAAGACTTTTAGGATTTTTAGAAACAACTTGAAATGTTTGGCACTTCTGCACTAAATTATGCAGTTTGTGTAATAATAATAACAACTTAAACACTGAGAATAATAATAATAATAATAATAATAATAATAATAATAATAATAATAATAATAATAATGTCTAATTTCCCTCTGTAATAAGCTGGAATCACTCCATATGAATTTTGAAATATTTTGTACTGCTAATAATTGATTCTTGATTAAAAACATTCACGAGCTGTTGGCTGGCACACTATACCTGAGTGAGAATATTATTCCCATCTTGAACAGTTATGCAATATATCAAAACCACCTAATTAAAGAGGAAAACAAGGTAAAATGACGGTAAGAATTAAAGATTCATATCAATATTCAATTTCAAGTTCTGTCTTTAGTTCTAGGCAATGACCTAATTGTGTAAATGTCCATGATCACAATGATAAAAAATAAACAATGAGATAAATCTAAATTACCACAACCAAACTGCTTCACACACTTGAAGAAACACTTAAGACCAAATAGCTTGATTCAGACGAAGCCACATCTGCATGCTGGCTCCGCAATGATACGTCACTGTTTTTCTTTTTTTTGTTGTTTTTCTTTTTTAAATGTTTTTAAACCTTTGTGGTGTTGTTTTCTTTTGCTCTTTAGCTCCCTCAGACCAGCCCTCTGGGCATCCTCCTGCATGAGTGTTGTGTCTGCATCGGCCTCTTTGATTTAAGAGGTCTCAGTTGGCGCTGACTGGCTCTTGTGTGTCATTTTCACTACTATAGTCTGATTTGGGCTCATCCTCGAAATCTTCATACATGTCCATCTCATCCTCGCCGTTGACCGGCTCGTTATTGTTTGCCATGGTGCTGGGCTCTAGCTTCATGTTGTAGGTGCTCTGGATGACAGGAATGGATGGTTCAGGACTCGCCGAGGCACTCGAGCACTCTGATGTCATCTGAGGTGAGGGTGTGGTGTTCGCCATGGTGATGGCCCCGGGGTAGACCATACTGGCGCTGGTGGTGATGGGAATCTGTGGTGGCTGTCTGGATGTAGGAGAAAAAGACAAAAATTTTAAAAAATGACCTTTCAAATGACAAAAGAACAGAGGGAAAGGTGTTCCTGAAAGAGCGATTGCTGCTGATTGTAGTCTTCAAAAACCTTTTTTTTTGTTGCAGCACTCAAACTAAGATTGTCGGATTAGGGGTTTTCCACAGTAGTCTCCTTTAAGCCAGCAGCTCTGTGAAAATGATTTGGGAAAAGAGGTTCTCCTGACAGCTCCCGTCTTTAGCTGTTCAGAAACACTACCCAGTTTATTGGTGACATAAAACCAATACGTGGTTAGCGCTGCTCTTGTCTGCTGTTGTGCCGGATGATTGATACTCCAGCCACTGAAGCTTATGAGTGACATGGGAACACCTGGAGAAGGGTTCTCCTGCTAACCACACAGTAAATTAAAGTGTTAAGCCTCAGACTGCTGCTCTCCAGGCTTCTGTAAGTCTAAACCAACAGTTTAGATCCTGTAATAATGTCTTCACTTCATGCTTCACTTGCAGACTGCTATTGTCTATAATTATTAAATCCTAGCAATCAAAAAACACTTTTTCTTATGACGCCCATGTCAGGCTCATCTTAAACCCATTACAATAATTAACTCAATGCCTGCTATTGGAAATGAACATTTTGTTTAATTGAGAACAAGCTACTGGAGGCTTCAGTCCAGTTGATATGATTGGCTGTGTTTTCATCAAAGTATCAATTTAATAATCATGTTGAAGTTTTGGGCTAGACAAAGTTAATGGAAACACCAACATTTGGAATAAAAAACCCTCAATTTTGTAGGAAAGTTTAAGCTTGAGGGTTTTTTTTTCGGTTTGTTTTCAAGAAATTTTAAATGCACGTATGTTTATCGGCGGTTAGCAAACTCTTTGCACAACCTTGTTTATTTGCTCAAAACCAGTTGATGAAATTCAAAAATTCAATTCTTTCTTTTTTTGCAACATTTTAAAAGTTTGCTGCAGACTTAAATTATCTTAATACCTGGGTATTGTGCATGTGAGTATGTTTAGTTTGAAGAATTTGTGACTGCGCACCTACCCCACAGTGAAGAACTGCCTCATCTCTTGTCGCCGTGAGCGCATCATCTGCTTGTACTCTCCAATGCGGAGTTTTTTGCCGTCTATGATGCAGGTCCTCTTTGGCCGTGGCTTGTACTTGTAATTTGGGTACTTCTCTAGGTGAAGCTTACTCAGACGAGCCTGCTCCTCATAGTATGGCTGCTTGTCCTGGTTAGACATGGACTTCCACCTTGAACCTACACAACAAAGTGGGTTCAGATTTCAGCATTTAGACACAAGTTGGAAGAAAGCTGTTTTTTATTATCTGGACATGAGAAGTCTGAGACCTTTTACTTCACTTTCTGTGAAAAGAACCAATAATTCATTTAAATTCATGTGCTTAAGACCTGTTACTACGTGGGATCAAATCTTTAACACTAAATTGTACTTAGTAGGACGGAAACCTTCTAGAGAAAAAAAAAACAAAAAACAGTTTTATCTGTTCCACACCAACCTCTTAATAGCCTTGCAAATGCTCTTTTTTTCTGAGGTGAGAGACATGCTTCCATGTCAAACAGTAAAGAACAACAAGCTTGTGTTGTAAATACTGCAGCTGTGTGAAGTGTCCTGGTCCGTATTGGATGACAGCACTTTTAACAGCCCTGATCTATGGACTTCAGTGCTGAAGGGACAAGACCCATTTAGCCTCTGTCATTTCTCATGACAAACACTTATGGTAGTGATGGGCTGTAAATCCATTTGTATGCTGAGATGACCCGATGCACAGTGGCCTGTGACATAATCCACCCAACTCAGATCAACTATACTAACTGGAGAGCAATAAGCCATATTTAAATGTATTTGGTATCATATCAATATATATTCATTAATTTGACTTGAGAGTAAATACAGGTGACATTTCTTTATTTGACAGACATAATAAGGCACTGGAAAAACAAAAAAACAGTCACATTGTCTCAGATACTTTGACATATTTGCTAAAGTGACTTGTAAAAATTCTTACCCAAAATCTTGCTTATGTTGGAATTGTGCATGTCGGGGAAGGCCTGGAGGATCTTGCGGCGCTCGTCCTTGGCCCACACCATGAATGCATTCATTGGCCTTTTAATGTGTGGCTCGTTACTGTTCCTTCCTCTGGCTTCCCTGAAGACTCGTGCCTCGGTAGATCCAGCGCCTCCTGTTGGCCAACAATAATAGGGTTGGGGTTTATCTGCAGAGCCATTTACTTCCCTGGACCCTGGAATAGCCAGAGCAGAACAGGAAGAGAGAGCCAGGCAAGACATTGATTAAATGACGAGCCCTGTTTAAACTCTCCTTCATTTACTTTCAGCACTGCTGTCATCATCATGACAATTGTTTCAGATGAGTGCAGGACTGCAGACCCTCCTAAAGGGGGTAGCCTTTATATTAAGTGAAAAACCTGACTTGACAGGCTTGTATTTTATGTGCAATAAAAGTGAATACAATGTCAGTTTAAGGGGGAGCTCAGCTCTTTAACTTAGACTAAGATTTATACAAAACCAAAAGAGGAAGAAGACCTTAGATTTCAATGGCAGTTAAATATTTTCTCAGCAAGTCATCATGCATCTCTACTTAGCCACATACATTTCAATTTGACATTCATAGTGTCCATAAAAAGTGCTAGAACGCCAATATAAATAACAATATGAGACTTGAGGCAGTCTCTAAAATTCATTCCACTGCTTTACTCTTTCTGTCTTTTTCCTCCCTTTTTCTTTTTCGCTCTTTTCTCCAGTCCTTCAAGTAGACACACACACACGCGCGCACACACATACAAATAAACCAGGCACATTTGCAATGAGAGACTGTGCCGATTCTGCAAAGTGCTGTTTCTCAATCAGGGCATTCACAATCAGCATAAGAGAGTTTCTCTCAGTATTAAACTGTACATCAGACTGATAATGATTTCTGTTTGCATGCGCATTTGCTTCCTTTTATATGTAAGATGTGAAAGAATTAAATAAAAGCAGTATGAATATTTAAACAAACAAAAACATGTTGATAAACAAGGCTTGAAAAATAAGACAAAAAAAGCCTTCCATATGCTACGATACATCTTTAATGATCTCAAATCTGGAAAAGAAAGCTTGGGATGACTCATGCATATTTCATCATCCACATGTGAAGCCTTCTCATTAGACCATTCCACTAGCAGCCTTGGCACACGTTACCTGGGGTTTGATTTCTATTATTATTTCAGTTGATAAACAAAATCAAACTCTTAATGAGTAATGGAGGGCTGTGCAGAGACATTAATTCCAAATCCACAGAAACCTCGCTCTGCTCTAATCACTGAAGATGCTGCTGCACCATTTTTAAAAGAGTTTGAGGGTCTGTACTTTGGAAAAGTATGTCTTTGCTTCAAGAATATTAACAGAGACAAGTAGTGAGAAGGCAGTGTATGTATGTAGTAACAGACACAGAAGCTGTACTGAAAGAGCACACAACCACCTCTGGTATAATAGAGATGGAGGTGCGGTGAAAGATGGTTTTGGTTCCTGCTCACAGAAAATGTTTGAGGTCCAGCTGCCCACCAGAAAACCTGTATCTGCCAGTACAAAGACCCTGCAACTCCACTTTCACCAACCCATGTTTAACAGTCAAACAGCCACATTTATGATCCACAGAGGCTTCATTTTGGAGACTGTTGAAAACTGCACAAGTTGCTGCCCAGAGGATGCAGTGCTTATTTTTATTATGTTCTGATCAACAGAATATCACAAGTCAAAATTATTTAATTAGGGGCATTTACAGGTCTCATCTCATCTTGTTTTTTGCCTTCAGTAAATAGACATTCCAAAAAAGGGAAAAAGAAAGAAAATTGAAATAATTAATAATTAATAAAATATTTGAATAAATATATTAAAATTTTGGGGGGCAAGAGGAAAACCTTGTTTTGATGTTAATATTTCTGAAATAGGTTAAAAATGAATATATTATCTTTTAAACTACTTAGTCTTAATCATAAATAAATC
>JAPZDV010000001.1:12815706-12872889 GCA_029814665.1 Acanthurus lineatus | reverse complement strand
TGTTTAATTCATTTTTAGAATATTAAGTATATATCTTTTTTCACCAAATAGAAAATAATATATTAAACTTGAGACATTTTTCTCAGATGCCCATTAAAGGACCTAATCACAAAAAACCTTTACCTTTGCTCAATCTCTTTCTGAATGATCCACAAATACATTGTTAGAAATATATGAGTACAGAATGCACAAAATATTAAATCAGAATGTTTAAGAGGTATATGTGTCACTTTTTAAAACTCCATCTCTTGTTCTGTGTGTTTGCGTCTGGCCCCTAGAATGCGTAGGGTCGGAAAGCCATCGTGAATTCAGAAATAATACACTACCTTTGCGGCCACCGAACCCCACAGTACGTTAATTTCATTTAGCATGCACTCACTGTGCAGGATGAATTGATTTCACTTTGTTTGGTTTTGACAACCATGTTTATTGTGCAATGAAATGTGGTGTGGCGGAGGGCTGACAGTATCCATCAACGCGGGGCAATCTGCTGACTGCCGGGGCCAGATGAAGGTATTCATTAGCTCAGGAGCGCAGCGCTCACTCAGACACGACAGCCAGTGTCTGCGCCCCGGGATCGCTTGCTGTAATTTACGATGCCTCCCGTGCCATTACTCTAACACTGACACTGATTCAGCAATTTATATACTGGTGTGCATGCATACGGGCAGAGGTGAGCTTCTTATGGGGAGGGGGACAAAACAACCGCCTGCCATCAGCTAGTGCCACATCCATAGTTAGCCAGGAAACCAGCCACGTGACTTGGTTCACTGGAGGGAAGCCAGATGAGACATGGTTTTTTTCTCTCATGATGGCACATTGAAAAGTGCCTGTCTGCTCTGTCTGATGCTACAGAAAGCCGTTATATTATGTTCACCCGTACTGAGGCAGGTGCTGCCTGGATTTGTAAAGAACAAAGTGATGAAGGTATCAAGCTGACTCAGATCTACGGCTGCCTCACTGGGTAACCAACAGCGTAACACAGAGGTTCATCCTTAACCTGAAATAATATTTAAGTCTCAACTGTTACCTATCTAATTATAGCACGAACTTTACAGGAAAGTGGCTTTCTATAATTTAAGACAAGACTTCATGGGTAGTACTGGCCCCTAATTCAACTCTTGTAATATATATAAGACTAAATAAGAGCCATCCTGTGCATCAGCAGCCAGTCAGCAAATCCCTAGAAACTGCAACATGCAATTTACTGCAACATTATTTGAGTCTTCTTATTAAAAACACAACACTGCTCTGACATTTCGCAAATGAGCATTAACTATTTTTTTTTCCAGGAGGGGCAGGACATTTAGGGATCAGTTAGTTAGGTGTGTGATTGTGTAAATAAACACAGATGTTTAGCAGTGACAGGGGCAGGCCCCCTGGGTTGTAGCTGGGAGCGAAACAGAGGGAGTGCTGCTTAATAGAATTTATTGTGATTCATGAGGCCCGCAGCTCAAGTGTGACAGAGCGATATGAGAATCCCCTTTTAATTTGTCTCTCCTGGAAACACTGAAGATGAGCGGCATGAATTACAGTGAGAAAGAATGATTTTGTATGTGTGTGTGTGTGTGTATGTTTGCCTGAGGGCAGGGTGGGAGGGGGTCGTATTAAAAAAAAAAATGGAGAAGTGAGAGTGGATAAGGACAAAACAGAAAAAAAAGGTTAGAGAAATAGTGAGAGAATGTAGTGAGGCCTGAAAAGCCTATCACACCTGTGAGCAGCAGGCTCAGACTCGACCATGTACCAAGCCAGAGGGTAGCACTGCCCTGGCCGTCCCCTCTCTCCTCTCCGCTTTTCTCCTCCTTACTCATCTTTGTTCTGCGGGCAGACACATAATGTCACCCAGGAATCCGCTCAGGAGGATGAGCCTCACTGAGCAGGCAACAATCACGCAAACCTGCCAAGCCCTCCCTGTTGGGATCGAATCTAACACCTCTGACTGAAGGCATTTACTGCTGACAATAGAGCCTCTCCCTCAGAGCAGGATCAGGCTAGATTAATGTGTGCGGACAGACAGGACACGGCGCTCAGTGCCCCTGTTCTAGCCTGAGCTCATAGCACGCTAATTAAACCATTACAAATTACAAGTGATATAAGCTCTATTATAAGGTGTCAATCCTTTTTCTCCTTTTCCATTTAGAATGATTCAAGTTTCCTGGAGCACTGCATGCATCTGACTGTGTAAGTGAGTGTGTGTTGAGTGAGTGTGTATGCACGTGGGAACTTGGGAACAAACAGACAACCTGTTTCAACATGCAGGCTATGGCTTTCACTGTTGTCTTCTCTAACCCTTCTCATATGCATTTAGCCTAAAAGTGGAGTCTAATCTTTCGCAAGATCCCGGCTAAGCACACACAAAAGGACGTCCCTGCACACACACACACACAGACACAGAAATACAGAGAAATTTGCTCTATCCAGGGTCATTCTGAATTTGCCAGCTTTGAAACAAAGTTTCCTTATTGATTGTGTTGACCTGTTTAGCTAAAGTGGTTGTGACAAGCTAAATCATTTCATCTAAGCCTCCTCATCTTTGCTTTCTTCTAGGAAAACTCCTCAGCAATAAAAGCCAGACCTCGATTCCCACGGCCTCGCAGTGGAAGGAAAAACAACAACAAAAACCTCTTCAAACAATCAACTTGTATAAAACTTCATAACAGCTCGGAGCTACTGATGTAAAGAAACCCATCACCATTGATCTGTAACAACAATGTAACATCACTGTTCTTCTCATCCTATTCCACAAGGACTTTGTTAGAGATACACTGCTCAGCTAAAGCCATGTCTTTTCTCACTCTGTGGCTGATATTATCACACTGGGCGTTTTAGATTAATTCTGTTTCCTGCCTCCACATATCTCTCAACAACGTCTTTGTTCTCTGCGGACCCTCATTGATGGAGGGGGGGAGGCGGTTAAAACAAACACACAACCTCAGCTACACAGCAACTTCACACTGCCATATGTGAATGAACAAAGGACCTGGCTTAGCTGAGGCCTTTGTGGTATTTGGTAATGTTTTCATCAGAGTTTAAAAAGACTTAATGAATTTGCGGTGGGTTTGTGCGTGTGGCTCGTGGCTTTACAAAATGAAAGAAATCCTATCTATTTTCATTCCTTTGCCACTTTTTTTTTTTCCAAGTCGTTAGGACTTTGGTTGCTGCATGCTATGCAAATATTAGCTCAAGCAACCTAAAACTTTCTGTGAACTGTTGTGATGACAGAAGTACCGCTGTATGGTGAGTCTGCTCAATGTGGCTGCTCTGTTCTGGAGGGAAAACTGCTACACACCAAGGGACTTTTACACCTTATGTAAGGGCCTCGAGGTACACCGAGTAATTTTCCTTTTTAGGATACAACCAAAGTATAAGCAGTGTGTGTTACTTTTATGACTCACAGTATGAATTTCTGTATTCAGTAAGCATTGATTTTGCAGATTTGCAGGTCAAAAGATGTCTTGGTTAGAGGTGTAATATGGAAGAAACCAGCCACCTGTGGAATTCCGACTCCAAACAAATACGGTTGCAGCTTATCATCAGAGTAACCGCTAAATGCTGCTAAGTGGTGAGTGTTGGTGTTTACCACTCGAACAGGAGCTTTGGACTGCTGAGAAGGGGAGATTTTAAAGCCCTGGGTGAGGGGGGACCGAGCAGGGAATGCTGTCGGGTAGCGCAGCAGAATTGGAACTAGAGCTGGAACCGAGTGAGTGGGCAGTGGAACCTGGCTCACAGCCTCCCAGTAAACACGGCTGGACGAGGACCGAAAACAGAATCCAAGACTGACTGAGGCAACAGAGGATACAGTATTTGACTGATGTGCATCGGTTTCAACCAGGACCCTGACTCTTAAATGACGAAGACACGATGGGTTCAGGTGGGGACAGGAGAGGCGAGTGAAGTGGCGATTGGCGAGGGAAGTTGGGCATCAGTCTGAGAGGGTTACAGCAGGGTCAGCCCCACGGTGCCAGGAGCAAAATCCCACCATGAAAACCATACTGGTGTTGTTGGACTGAGGGCAGACTGGATACTGCGGAGACTCACTATCACCTCTTGAGGTACAAAGTGGTACTACCAGACAAGAAAGTTTTTGGCTAGCTGGTTAGCATGCTAACTTCTGTAGATACCTCTGCAACACAATAGACAGACATCTTTAAGATAGCAGAAGAACCTTTATGCATCACATTCTTTTGTTATTTAGATACTTAAAGTTTTAAGTATTTCCACTATGAAATGGAACTAGGTTCATTTAAACTTTTTTTGATGTGTTGCGAACATAACTACTGTTTCAGAAAAATAAAAACTATATAAAAACTATATTTTAATTTAAAGCAGAGATCTTCTACATGTTGAAATGAAATGTTTTTAAATTCCAGTTAAAAAACTGTAACGTATAAGCTTCAAATAAAATCAAACAACTACATTTAGCCAGATTTTGGCCCAGATGTCTACATGTCTTTTGACATGCAAATCAGCAAATACTGAGAATTTACGAAAAGAGCAGACATAAGCTGCTTTTAGTAAGATACTGTATACTGGTACATATACCTCTGTATATTAAGGTATGCCAGAGTCTTGATTGGCCAGGGGAGTAGCAAATTCTTAAAAAAAGGATTTCATTAGTAAACATGTCGTAACAAGAGTAAACATTTTGTGGTTCACATCATAAAACCCTGCTTCACATCACTCAACTGTATGTGTTTTTCTGTTGGTGAAGCTGAGGGAGACAGACAGATATATTTGTATAGAAAGAAGAAATGGTAACTGTGTGTTTTGAGTTATATGCACTGCCCTGGCTCCCAGACTTTTTCCCCCTGGGAAGAGGACCTCTTCTCTCCTTTAACCTCTGCTTGCTCCTAATCCATAGCCCACTGGGAACACTGATGTGAGGCGTCTGGCTCGAGCCATTCCCTCAGCCCTGTGCAGGACATAAAAGGACACAACTGCCCTGGTGTGTGCTGTGCTTCAGTCCGGACTCCACAGTAGCCACAGAGGAAAGGTTCTCGCTGAGAGAATGAGGACTGGAGCCACTTCTGTCCGAGGATTCAGAAGGGTGGAGATGGGATCTGCTGCTGTGGCTCACATGGAAATATGTCAGTGAATCCTCTAAATGCATCTCCTGTTTCACTCCTTAGGATTAAATATGATATGAAACTAGACATGATTTAAATAAAAAATCTAAAGTTTTGTATTCATAAAGAAAAGAAAAAGAAGTCTATTTGCACCACTTACGCAGGAACATTTCTCTCCGGAACTGATGGGAAATGTGTCTGCGATGCTTTTTACATTTGTTGATGGGTTACATTGTCCTGAGAAATATCTATCTTTCTGCCTTGAGACTCCTGGGGGATCAAATATGAGTCAGAACCATTTTCTTCTTCGCTCTGGCTCTGAAGTGCCATGGAAACTGCTACAAATATTTGTGTCGGACAAACAGTAGAGCACTGAGGTACTCCTTGCTCCTGTGTAGGAGTCAGTCCACAAAGGGGGATGACGCTCTGTCACACTGGTGCAACCCAAATTTACACCCTCGTGCCCAGGACCTCAAACAAGCACAACAGCAACAGGAGCCGAGCTTGGAAAAAAGCCAGCTTTGTCCTCAGACACCCTTTTCCTCCGCTCACCTACCTGTGAAAACCTTGGAGCCACGGCTCATTTCAAACGACATTCACCCCAACCCCCACATCTCCCTTACACACACGCACGTTTCTGCACACACCTTTACAAACCTCTCCACCATCTAGAGCTTAGACACACAGCTACATGCCGGAGGAAACTTTATCAGCCATCAAATTCATTTTCCCTTCAAAGTGCACAAGTGGTGTAGAAGGTTTAGATAATCCAATCAACATTTTTAACTCTTAAAGGAAAAATTTACCTTAACTTCAAGTGAATTAGTTTGGACTGTGAAGAAACAACTTTGACTGATATACAAGCACTAAATTACAAATACGTGTGCAAAGAAAGCAAAAACCTAATAATGCCCTTACCATCTAGATCCTCCGGCCTGGTGAGGTCAATAACTCTGTGGCTGATCTTTCCTTCCTCACCCAGCTTGCCGAGGTGATGCCCGATGCTGTCAAAATGCGCCCTCTCCTACGGAAAAAAATATACAAATAATCAGGTACATGAACAAACACACATACACGTTTTTACAGTGATAGAATTGTAAAAAATAACCCCATCAGGAATCTGAATTTTTGAAAAAGAAAAAAAAGTGTCTTTGATAAATGGAGGTTCTTTTGAAGAGCTGCTCTTTTGACATGAGCTAGATGTAGCTTTTTCCTGTCTCATCTCTCTATTCAGCTGCTGCTATAATGGATGACAGGAGGCAGAGAGACAGTGAGGGCCAGGGGTGCTGTAAATAGATTTACAGAAGGATACTTTGTGATCCCAAGCACACAATGGGGCCGTGGCCCTCTTTGCAGTGCTCAGATTTTCCTCTGTAATCTTCTCCTTACAACCTCCCTTACAGTCTACAGCGCCCAGAGCTCAGCGCCCATCATTTATTCAGAGTTCATGCTTTGGAGAACACACCGTGTTTTCCCGTTTGTCATGTCGCTTTGTGCTCAGATTAAACTTGGCATCATGTTTTACTTGATGCACAATGAAACCCTGTCATTCAGCGCTCCGTGACAATATTAAATGTCATGTCCGTGTGCATTTACAGAATAAAATAACAGCTTTCGGGGGGCCTCTGAATAGTTGCTGCACATTACACTTAATGTATTATGCAAGGGGAGAGTGCCGACTGCTGCTGGCTCCATTGTTGAATGACCTACTTCCTCAGTGAATACACAGGACATTAGCAAAGGGCTGTCTTCCTCTCTAAAGACTCAACTAGGAGATGGACACTTTGACTCTGCATGATACAAATAATCTCTCCCCCCCTAGGTTTCGCCTGGATGACACTAAAAGCAGGCATGTTGCCACCATTCAGAAAAAAAAGCATTTGTTTTACTCCCAGGGTGAGCATTCAATCTCTGCCAAAGATGTACTGTCTGCTCTGACCTCTGTCTCTTTCTTTTTCTAAACATGCCTATCACATGCAGTCTGAACAGATACTCAGGTAGAGTCCCTGTACAATACTAACAGCTCCCCTGCCACACACACCAACACCAACACACACATTAATCTTTTAGCCCCTTCTTTGTGATGCATTGTGCCATTTTGTTGTTTCTTCACTTTTCCCCCTCAGGGAAGTTTGTTTGTTTTTTTCACTAATGGAGGAAGGTGCTAAAAAATTAAGCAGATATAACCACCGTAAGTGAAAATATTTATTTTTATGGGTGGAATTAATTCTTTTTTTCCCCTTTTTTTGTCTTTACCTGACAAAAACAAGCCATGTTGGTAACTACCATTAATTGCAGTACATTTAAAAAAATAAATAAATAAAAATCTGTCTTCATTTTTTCTTTTGTATAACCTTTTTTTTCTTAAGGGTTTAAAAAAGATGACAAGATGAAAAATGAAGATAGTTCAAGTCCATTTAGGCCTTTCACAGTATTTTGATTTTCCTCATGCTTTTATTTATTCAAGAACTATTCCTCAAAAGAAAGGACTGCGAGAGAGACAGAAAGAGCACTGCAATTTACCATCATACTTGAAGGAGCAGTCATTATTTATGGCCAGCTGAGTGATTCTGATATACAATTAACCACTACCTGCTTATGGCCTGTGATTAGAGCCTGTCCATCTGACGGCCTTTTGCTTACTTAAGTGTTTTCTAATTATGACATATGTGGTGGTCCCTGCTGGGCAAGAGGACGCTTTGTAAAAAGAAGATGGAATATGGTGCCTTTCTCGGTGTCACATTCTGCGTTAAGCAACACATGCGCGAGCATGCGTGCACACACGCGCACACAGAGACATATTCATCACCCAGCCACATTATTGCTCTTAATGAAAGAAGCTAGCAGCCCGATGACAAAGTGACTGATGTGCGATTAGCTGGATGGGCAACGGTGCTGCTTCAGATGCTACTTGGACAGTCCACTAGGAAGACACAGCGTTCATGGGTACTGTACGTCAGTAATAAAGCAGTCATCTCGTCCCTCTTCTGCACTTCGTTGATCCCTCCTGATCAATCAAGTCCTTTTATAAACTCATGATCATTAAGCATCATGTTAGGCTGAGAAGGAGAGTGAACAGGGGCCATCCATCAATGAATTTTATTAATAACTAGCTGGGTGTTGAACTTCTTTCTCCACTGCACAGAGTCACATGATAAGTGAGCATCAGCACATTAGACGGCAGGGAACAAAACTGAATGAGGCTGTTGTTGGAGGATTCTTTGAGAAAGCTTCATTTTACTTGACATAAAAAGGATTGTGGTTTTTTTTTTTTTTTGCGGGTATACAGACAGCACGTAGGTATACTTTGTACGAGCCAGCATTTTTCATACTTGATATACAGTAAAGGGGTAGTAACACTAAGTACTCCTCCCTTCTGTGTGTAAGCTATGCTAATTAATATCATACTATCTGCGCAATATGGCACTACAAATTTTCATAAAATTTTATATACTGAGCTTAATATACTTATTGGTTATAAGTTTGGTGATTTATATCTGTGAATTAGAATTACAGTTGAAATTAAGGCCATAAATTATCTGCACAGCATCGGGGTTTTGTTTTAAGGCTTGAAAATGTTCAGTGAACTAATGCTTCTTTACTGCCCACGCATCAAGTGCTGTGATAAATTAATTGCACTTTTATTATTTTATAGTGTCATTAAATTTTTACTGATCACTCTGACACAGAGAAGTAGCAAAGGACATGCAGTATCCAGGGAAGCGGACCATCCTGCCAGGAGAGGAGAGGGAGTGTGCACGGCTGATACAAAGAAAATGTGCTGTACGAGGGAATGATGAAAGACGAAAAAAATACAGAAAAGTCCCGCAGCTGTGAGGAGGTAAAGATAAAGAGACAGGAAACAAAAGATGTAACAGTACACATTATTTCCCTCCCTTTTTGACCACGACCGCTGGCTAGCAACCGGTCCCTCCCTCAAATGACTTCAGCATGCAGCTCTCCACCCCACAACTAAAATTATAGCAATGCACTCTGTAGTGGAAAACTGCCACCCACAATAATCTCATCTGCCCTGCCTGTGCAGTCTTTTGTCTTTAAAGTGTGGTTACGGATGTGTTTTGTCGAGGTGCACATGGCTTGCCAGTGAAGTTATGAGTCACTGAGGAAGATAGAGAAGTAGAAAGAGGGTAGATAGCGGAGTCTGTGCAGCTTCTTGGGCGAGGGGAACCTAAAAAGCCCTTGTCAATGTTGTAAAGAGAGCTTTAATCTGGCCGGCCACAGAACATGTGCCGGAGGCCTGCTGCTCTGCCCACAGGGTGTATTCTGGGCAGAGGCGGGTGGCGGACAGCCCTGTGCATTGTGCCTACTCCTGCCCTATATTTAGGCAACACATTGCCAATCCTAACACTCCTTCACTCTCTCCTTTGTAAATAGCTCCAGGCTATAGGCAAAGCCATATGGCCTGGGATTGTTTAAGTAGAGATGAAAGAAAATAAACAGGAGAGTATAGGTGGACTGCAGCGCAGATCAGCGTGCAGTTTTCTGGAGCTGTCTCAGCTTGTTACACGTGTTTAGACATTAAGTTAAAACTGTCTTTATCTACAGGGTTTTAGAGTTTTCATTTTTATAGCAGGACATTGATGTACTACTTACTACATTACATCAAACCGCAGATACAATCTGTGGTTTTTGGTAGTAAAAAAACATGACTGTCTGTTCCTCTTTCAAGGTGAAGAGACGCTTTAATGTACCAGTCAATCTCAATGACAGAGAGGTTCGGACATGCTCTTCTCTGCCCTCCATACAGTATATTGTTTATGAAACAGACAAGTCTGGTCTTGTTGCATGTTGTGTTACTAGACTTTTAACCAGGTCCAAAATATGCTTTTAGTTGAATTTCTTTTATTCTACTTTGAATTAATAATTATTTTTTATAATTGGTATTAAGTTACCAATTTGATTTCCCTCTGTGTTGGATTTTGAAAACAACATGATCTGACTGTTGAAAAGGAATAAGGTAAACCAGACAATACAGGCACAGATTAAGTTGGCATGTGTGCTTGCCAAAACATTTTGACATCAGAATGATCACTTAAAGAAAAGAAGAGGAAAAAAAAGCTTAGTTTCTTTCAGGCAGCTGGCAGACATAACATATTATGTCTTCCAAAAATTTCTAGTTGCCAACTTAAAGTCATATAATAGTCTTATTACCTTCTGGCCATATATGTATGTACTGTATAAATACAGTAAATGACATGTTAAGCCCTCTCTGTGAAATCTGACGTCCGTAACTGCTTTCTATCGGTAGAATCTCATCCACACATTCATGGTGGAAAGTATATGATTGCACTTTTTGAATTTTCATCATTGGGAGCTTTAACAGCTGCAGGACCCTAAACAGTCTCTTATGTTTGATAATGTGCTGAACTGGCTCTGGTTATATCACACACCTGGAATGTGGTGAGGCAGTGGCTGTCTGACCACAATACAGGGCTTTGTGTATCAAGTGTCAGTCATCACTTTGGTCGTCTTCTCTCTGCGAGGGTCTCAGACTAAACCCCCTCAACAATCTGTCCCAGCCCTGATGGAGACAAAGGCTGCACTTTAACATGGCTACAGCTCCTCACAGCTCAGTGCCTCATCTGTTTTGTATTTTCATTGTAACCAATTTCAATGTTATTTATAAGTCTGCAGCTTTCCAGTAGTTTTTGCTAGTTTTGAACCATTTAAATGTTAAGTACATCCAGCCATGCGGTAAACCCACAGTTCCTTTCATGCAGACTGTTGCTCCCTTTTTACCCGAAGCTCTCCCTTTGCTAAAGCTAATGCAGGGAGCAGCAGAATCAACAGTAGCAGCCACAAAAGGCTGGCATCTGTTCTTTAGCAGTCGTCCTCAACATCACACAGAGCAGAGATGGCAAGCTATTCCAGTCCCATTTGTACTGCCAGGGCATCACCTCATTTGTTTAAAACAGAGGGAGGAGAGGCCTTTAATTAAATTAAAGAGCTTAAACTATGTTAAAAAAATAGGTGATGTGACCCTGCTCTGGGCTTTGTGCCAATTCAGTGTTTATTGTTTGTTTTTAATAAAAGGCTATGCTATCGTTATTCAACTTGAGTCATTTTTTGTAGGAGGGGAAATAAGTCAAACTCACAAAATATGACCCTTCAGTTCCAATTTGAAATGTGCATTTAGTTTAAACAATTTCATCTCTTGTAAAAGTTGTCATCTTTACTTTTGGACATTTTGTAAATATTTTTATTATGGTCTACAAATTTTGTTGGATGCAAAATCTTGCCATTCTGCTCCGATGTGCTGAAAAGTGTGTAACCATCTCGGTGCTGTGACACTCCTCTGATACTCCTCTGATGCTATTATGTTATGTTCTTCTTTACTTCATTGCTGAGATAATTTGTGTTTGACATTATGTACTTCAACAGGTTTCCAATCCTCAGTGATCCAGAACCATTTATTAGGTTCTCCAAGGAATACTGAGTTAGGTTGAAATTGGTGACTTATCAGCCCCCCCCCCCAGGATGCAAACAGCAGGATACTAGAAAGTGCAGCATTACCAAAACCTCTTTCACATCCAGACAAAACCTCAAGACTTGTTGGACGCTTGAGTCGTTATGTGCCCACTGCAACAACACCGTAGACTATAAATAGTCCTTTGTGGCCTATTCCTTTACTCGTCCTTTGTTGCATGTGCCTTGTGTTGAGTGTGGTATCACAGGTCTGAGCTACAGAGACCGGCAGCGTTTCTGCTGCAGGCCAGAAATCCAACATGCAAAATGACAACTGTAGAAAATAATGGAGCCACCACTGCCAAATGACCCTAACAAGATGCAGTGTTGATGTCTTTCTGGTGGAGAGGCGAGACAGCGAAAGACCTGACCTGGGAGAGGGGCCCCAGACACACACACACACCCTCACACTCACTCAACACACACACATGCACAGGCACATATTATCCAGAGTCATACATTATTTTTATTCTCTTGGCAAACATGAACAATTGGACAAAGCATTAATGTAAGCAATCTTCACAATAGCACTTGCTGGCTGCAGCCAGTGTCTGGGAGCTGAGCATAATCTAATTTGGATGGGCAAACCCTTGTATGCCAAGGATTTACATTGCAGCCAAAACGCCTTGGTTTGCAATTTCCAAGACAGCAGTCGAAAAGGAGCAGAAAATTGCTTCCAGGGCTGCAGACCAGACAAGATTATATTCAAAGTCTTTGTGAGGGCTTTGCCTGAATAGAGCCCTGGCATCACACACACACATACACGTGCATGCACATGTATGCACACAAAATCAAACACGCACACACACACACACAGTGGGGAACAGTATAACCACTATAACCAATAGGTTAGGAGTCTGGATTTTGTGGAGCACCAGTGTAAGCTCCATTTGAATATTTACAGGATGAGCTTTGGGACACGGGAAATGGACAATTGTAGTCATCAATACTGAGGAGAGGAGTTGTTGCGGGGCACAAAGGGGCAGTTCAATAGGTTAATACACTGGCCTTTCACCTTTTGATTCCAGTTAGGGACCTGTCAGCAGAGGAATATATTTTATCTCACATGACCTCCAGGTCAACACTTGTGCATCATCTGTCGGAACTAAAGTAAGAAAATTGATGCATCAGTATAAAAATCTGTCATACCTGACTGTACAGAGTTCAAAAACAAGGCTCCAACAATGGCCCAGTGCCAATAAACTTCAGATTTGGGTCATATGATAAGTCAGACAGGGGCCAGAAATGTGATAAGACTTTTATTTCTTTCTGGCTGCTTAGCCTATGATTTGTATTTTTCTTGTTGGACTGGACTTCAGTCAAAGAATAGAGGCTTAAATGTGAAAAAATTAAATGAGATGAAAATATTTTATTTTTCCCTGTCACATTAACAACAGTTTGCTGAGGCTGAATATTTAAACAATGTTCTGTTATTTGACTCAAATGTATGAGGCAGATGAATTAAAGCGTTAATTCACAGATATTTTATAATATAAGCTTAAAAAAGCTTAAAACAAATAAAATACTCATGCCTACAACAAGGTTTAGCAGCACCTGTTATGTGTTCTGGTAATACAATAATAATAAAAAAAATAATCTATTTGACTTTAAACTGTGATTTTTGCTTTATGTTGTTCTTGTCATGGCAAACCAGAGTTAAACTTGATTTAGTTAGAGATGAGAGATGATATTCTCTCTGAACACACTGAATACAACAAGGGCTAAGGTCTATTTTTACCAGTTCTATTGTTATATATCAATAAATGTGCTCCTTCTGCATCTCTGCACATTACTGTTTTTGTCTGCTGAGACAGTGGATATTTCAAGTAATATAAAGCACTACATTTCTGATCTACTGGCCATATATTCCAGTGGGCCATAAATGTTGATGACAAAATGGTAACGTAGCTGAGTCCCGCACGCACCATCTGAGGGAAAATATACAGAAACAGATACTTGATATTTATTCAGCCATGACCCTGAAAAACAGCATGTCCAGAAATATCCGCAGTGAATAATAGAGGGAAACAATTCAAATGGTTACAAATGGATTCAGATGTACTGTATTTGACTGTAGGCACATTCTAGGTAAAAGCTTCCATGGATGAGGAGGGGTGGTAAATAATGGAACAAAGTAATTGCCCTCTGCAGACAATAATACCTTTGGATAAATATTTCAAAAAGGTAAATTGCAGAAGGGTTGTAAAAGGTTTTATTGTACTGATGGGATATAGTAAAAACAGACAAATAAAAAGACAAGTAAGAAAATCTGCCCCTGTAAAGCATGAATATTTTAGATGTCCTCAGGTTAAAGGCTTGTATATTGTACAAAGACTCTGGTCTACGCCATGTTCTCCTAGGTCAATGGCCATGAAGGAGAGAGAGAAAGACAGAGAGAGAGAGTCATAGTGATAAAGGTTAGGGAGGGATGCATTGTACTGTTCAGACACACTTTGTATGAAAAGATGAATTGATCCATCTGTAAGCAGCACTTAGACCCACTCCTCTGCCCGGTCATTACAGTGGGATAAATCAATATTTAATATCCCCTTCTAACAGCCGCACTGAATGATCTTAACCTCTCCTTAATCCCATTTATGTTACCTTTCCAGAATCTTCCTCATGCAAGCTCTCACTATGATAAACTTCCAAACAAGAGACTGGGAGGGGTGCTATTAAAGACCACACCATATTTATGTCAGGTGAGGCGCTTTCGTGAAATATTAATATTCTGAAACTGACCAAAGTGAAAGCTTTTATCCGGGACATTCAAACCTTTCTAGTTCGTTGGCTTGTATCAGCAAAACACTCTCCTCCTCTCTCATTTCACCGCTGAATTACAGCCTACTGTTCTTTATTGCGGCCGAAGGATGAAGATGATGGGGCAATTCTTTTAGCTGACTTGATAAAGCGTCCCTCTCATTTCACACCATCCTAATAGGGCCAGTGCCACGGAAACTAAGAGGTGACAATATCTCACTGTGATTTGCGCAAGCCAGCGAGTCAAGCGTGAGCCCGGTTAAGGTGTCATTCAACAAGGCAATAAATGATGTTGTAAAGAAAACAGAAGCATATTACCTGAGGTGGTGCTTTCAATTATTGATATTAGAGGGTCTTTGCGAGAAACACACTCACACGCAAGCATGTGTGTATTGCTTAAATAATTTCAAATGCAATGCAAAAATATAATTTTTCACTTGAACTTTTGCTCTCATTATCATGCAGAATTTCACTTTTTTGCTGTCAGTTCTATGACCTTATTTGTGAACTCATTCATTCAATGGTAATTTAATTTATGGCCCTTTTTTCACTGCTTTGCATTCACTTGCTGTGCACACACTTATTAAGCCTCTTTTCTCTTTCTTTTCTCTTGCTTTCTTAAAAACACCCTCTCTCTCTCTCTTCTCAGGTGGCAAACACAGACAAAAGGTAGATTACAGGTGAAGAGTGACTGACCATTTTAAACAGGAGATCCCTTTATGAATGAAAAAAAAGAAAAACAAAAAACAAAAATGAAAGAGTTCTTCTCCTCTGAGGTGATTGCTTTCACATCGGCTGTCTAAACTCTGAAGGAAACAAAACTAAATCCTACAACAGGCAGAGCAGAGAATTTAAAAAAAACCCGTTAAGCTCTATCTGCTAAGGACAATGAAGCTGTAGGTGTGTGCTGCCTGTTGAAAATACCTTTTTACAGGTATTGTTCAGTTGCTGCCTTCATGTCATGACACATTCGGCTGCTTGGTTGACCACATGCTCATCTTACTGCCAGGTAGAGAGGCAGAGCTCTAACAGCTCTTGTGACTGAGAATGAAAAAAGGTGCCTGCATACTCTTGTTAAAAGCTTCACATACCATGTTGTAACTAAACAAAGGAAGCCAAGAACAAGGCAGGAAGAGATTCCTCTCGAATTTTGAGTGAGATGATTCACCTGATAAAGAGAAATTGTAAGATGGACTATTGTTAACAGCTGTTTATCAGTACAAAAATAGTATTATGGATTGATTCATTAACGTTTGTGACAATATATATTTTTTGTTGTTGTAGTAAGTGAGTGCAGGAGAGGCTCCGCCCCCGTCCTCTCCTTGGGCTGCAGTTTTTTATTTGCTTCACTTCAGTAAGAGCATACTTGATTGCCACCTGCGTAGACAGTGATCTCTTCCAAACACCAAATTAGAGGGAAATCAAAATAGATATTCATTGACTTTTTTACATATACATTGACCTAGTTGAGGCTGTTGGTTGAAAGTGTCAGGTGCTGAAATATTAATGAGCATCGCTCCCAGTTCCTGCCTGCTCCTCACAGCCAACTGGCAACATGGCATCAAGCTGAAGAGAGGAGGACAGCTTTTTTCTCTCCTTGATTGACTCATCGATTGAAGATATTTTTAAAGGGAATCCCTGGGAGTGTGTGCTCCTGGTACAAAGCAGCCCCATCCCATGTCAGGGGACGGAGAGGGCTGCAAGTCTGCTTTAATTGGGCAGAGACTTCAGAGTCTTCTTAACCCACACCGGGCACCACCGTGGCCTGTCACGGCCCTCACACCAACATCAACAACACCGAGCCCTCTAAACACGCACACACAAACATATTTGCACTAATTTGAGTAAACACACATGGACACACTAACCTATGCCAGCTCTTATCAATACGACCACCCTGGACATGGATTAAAGAGAAAAAATGAGTCTTACGAATTATTGCTATATCAAAATTCCCATGTTCTACTTTCATTAATAGTTTCTTTACTCTGTCCTTTGCAGGAAGAGCTGAACCCTCTTTGTGGTTAACTGCTTGTTTTTTTTTGTTTGTTTTTTTTTACTTCATGGAAAAACCTAGCAATGGAGAATCAGGGATAAGGCAGAGACAGACCTTATCATAGCAGTCCTAACCTTGTCAACTCTGCAGTTGTTGAGGCCCACTGAACTGAGGGCGGACAGCTTTGCCTCCATGCCCTGCTGGTGATGTTGCAGCTGTTCCCTCTGGATCTGCTCCCTCATTTTCCGAGCCTCCTGGATGGCCTTCATCACTGTGTCCTGGTCCCCGAACAGGGCGGTAGAGTTTAAGCTGGACAGAATATCTGTACAAACACACACACACACACACACACACACAGTAGAGTTTGGAAATCAGAATTGTTCTGCTATAAAACACAATGCCTTAAAAAGCAAAACTGCCTCACACAAAATCCTAAAGTAGCCTGTATTAGTGGGATATAAGTACCAAAACCTTGCAATAGGTCTCCCTGGATATGAGTGCATGCTTGTAAATACATTTGAACAGAGTAAATCTGTGCATATGTATGGGATGTTGTTTGTGAAGTGGAGATGCACTGAGGTCTTACCGAGAGAAGAGCCGCGGCCCAGGCCTGCTCCGACGGGACTGGGGATACCACCCTTGCCGAGGAGACTGTTGGGGCTGCTTTTACTGCCGAGGAACAGGTTTTGTGTCGGGGATGTGGGGGATTTGACCAGTTCTGTCGTCTTTGGCCGAGCAGACAGGTTGAGCGGCTGTGTTCCCTCCTCCTGTGGCAGCAGAGAGAGGAGTATGAGAGAAGACAGATGTGGATAGGTGCCCCCCCCTTTTTATTTTGGGGCGAGATCAGGATTCCCAGACAGCACAGTTCTCCTCTGTTCCCTGTTAATTATAGGATCTCTGTCTTGACCCCCACCTCCCTCCTGGTTCTTCCCTCTCTTTGCCTTTTTTTTCTCTCTCCTCTCCTTTCCTCTAGTCTCCTCTCCTCTCTCCTCTTCTCCTCTCAACTCCTCATCCATCCTTCCTTAGGAGCTGTGCCACTGTGATCTTCCTCACAGTTGCCCGGCGCCTTTGTTCACACTAATTAAAGCAGATTCTGTCTCTCTGTACATCTTCATCTGTTCTCCCTCTCCTCCTCCCTGCTCTCTGTGTCTGCACTCTGGTTCGAAGAATAAATAATGACCAGATAACGGCGGTGCCAATGATCAAAGACAGCTGTTCCATTCATCAGATGTCGACTTACATTATCTACTTCATTAACTTGTTTTCTAATTTCATTCCTCATTTGTGCATACTTGGTTTTTATCATATGCTTTGATATGCCTATTCCTAAAAAATGTGATGTGTTTTGAAAAAACCCTAAACAGTGTACTTCTGATATGAGGTCAGAGGAGGATGCATGTTTTTGCTCCTGTATTTGCTGACTTGGTTACAGCCTTTTGAGCCTTACTGATGTGAGATGAAGAGTTGTGCGTTTCAAGGTACCAACTTCAGCAGCTTTTCTACAGTGACCAAATTATTTTATCTGTAGGTGCCTGTAGACAAAAAATGAGAGGAGCAGGCCAGGTGTTTAAGAGCTTCCTCCTCTGCTTAAAGTTGCTTTAAAACTGGAAACCTTAAGAGTAGAATAAATCTACACAAAACCAAACTGAGTAATATGAATTAAATTATCTGTGCACTGATGGTTGTAGTAGCACTAAAGATAAGCTAAAAAATGGCTAAAAGAAATAGCAAAAAAAAAATTCTTTTTAAGTTGTCTTAATATTAAATTTTGATTAAACTTATATCAGAATTTCATACAGTAAAGCTTTTATTAATCTATTAAAAAGATACTTATTCCCCTTGAATATAAACAAAAACTCCAGCTTCAAAAGATAAATGTCACTCCACTCAGTATATATAACCCTGTGCATGCAGCAGTCTTTTAAATAGGGTGTGCTGGCAGTAACAGTCTTTTTCAAAGCCCAAGTGTCTCCTTGTCCAAACATATGGCTCAAACATACACTGCCCCAAGGCCTTGTTATTGCTGTGCCAATAACAGTTTGTCGTGCAGTGAAGCTGAAAGCAGACAAACAAAACTACAGGCAATCTGATTCCATTGGACAGAAGATACAGACGGGAAGGATGCCATGATATATTTGCTTTCAACTTGTGAATGATTGATTTCATTAAAAGTCTTTAATTTTTGTGATTTTTAAATAGAATTTGTGTTGTATTAATAACGGGCATCCATCTAATCCGATAAACAGAGAAGTGAATTAATGTGATGAAATGACAGTGGTGAGTCAGTTAAATGGCAATCTTTCAGTGGAAATCCCAGGCGGCAGGAGTTGTGTGTGTGTGTGTGAGTGTGTGCGTGTATGTGTGTGTGTAAAGAGAAAGCCAGAGTGGCTTCCTACCACTTCAAGACATGATTTATGGCCTTTCTCCATTGTGATATTATTAAGCTAACCTACTCCAAATGGGCATATGTTTCTGATTATGGCCTTAGTGAGTGGGGATGATGTATACGGCCTTTCCTCAGCATGGAGGTCTAGTGGAGTCATGCCATACAGAAGCAGAACACACACATCCTGCATCTGGTTTGTTTACAAGACAACGAAAAAAGTGGTCATTCTTACTTTTTTTGCTTTACTTTTGTCAAAATTTGTATTGCCCCGTTGTAATGGTTTTAATTCCATTTCAGTCACAAAAAAAAAAAAGGGGATGAAAAAAAAGGAACCAAGTGTTCCACAAATTACTGGCTTGGAGCAGCCATAGCCATAGCAACCACGTCCACAGAGTTCTGGTTAAGAGAGAGAGGACCTTGTTAAAGCACCACAGATTGATGGCCTGTTAGAGGCTGGGCTCAGCACCGGCCGGCTGCAACACTGAAGATGCTGTTTTATTCAGACAGCACGAGCTAGGCTAGGTTAGGTCAAGTACCACTCAAGGTCTGAGCTTGTGGGTGGGCAGGTTGAAGGAGTGAAGGGTTATACCTTGACTTGAGTGATGGGGCTGGAGGAACTCTTGTCATTCTTCAGAGAGGAGGGAGAGATGGGCCCACTAGTGTTGAGGGGCTGGGGGAGTGGAGGCATCTTGGCTCCGGGAGAGACCTGCATGCTGGCAAGCTGGGCGGCATACAGTTGCTGTAGGGAGGTGAAGAAACCCGCAAGGCGTTAACATCCAAATCCAGCAAACATTCAAAGTTTTATATTCTGTCTTTTCCCCCCTCTCTCTCTCTCTCTCTCTCTCTCTCTCTCTCTCTCTCTCTGCTTCTGTGTCTGCCTTCATCCCCCCCTCTCACTCTTTTACGTCTTTCCTCTCTTTCCATGAGGCTGGCAGAGAACCTCCATCAAAGGTCTTAACTGTATTTCAAAGGCTGAACCCATAGAGAGACAGCAGTCTTAAAAACCACACAGAGATGGCTTTCATTCAAAATACTTGGAGCCCCTATTTTCCACTCATCACAGAGAAAAGTTTGCCGACTGGATGCAAGTGTGTTAGCAAAGATCTCTCATTTCTCTAGATCTACATAGCTTCCTATTGAAGTTTCTGGCCTGTGATTTGTTTCCACACAGCCATGTGAGACTGTCCTATTCCACAATGTAAGAAACCCAACCTCAGCTGGACTGCCATCACAGAATATGTTAAACACAGGCATTATTAAAGCTTAGAAACCTGCACAAAGCACATTGATGTAATCACCGTTATTTTCCTTGGCGTTAAATCAGTAAGATGTCCTACCCTTGGTGACTTTACCACACAAGAGGGCGGTTCAAATGACTGGCGAAGCACTCACTAACAATTGTGCCTGCAACAGTGTTGAACTTTGAAAGCTCAATTTACATTTCCAGCACTGGGCTGATTATGTGGCATATACTGGAAAGGGTGGTTAAAGACACTGATATGAGGGTTTGGAAGTATTTTTTAAAAAAATCTGGTGAGGCACAGGCTGCTAATTCTTCTCTTGGATCAGATATCTGAATTATTTGATTCAGAATAAAGGATGAATTACTAACAATTTAACATTTTGACATTGAGCCTATTTTTTATATCATTCCTGAGCATGAAATAAATAATACCAGACTGATTTGATGATTGTTTTTGTGCTTGTTTTTCTGTGCCTACAGAGCTCAGCTCTCTCGCACTGCTGAGACTTCTTTCTACCCCAGGTCTGTATTGATTGGCCACCAGGTAAGTGATGAAATTGGCTTTTGTCTCCTGCTGCAAATGGCAGGGGTCTGTCAAATAGAGCTACTGTCTGAGAAATAGTGTTACTCCATGTGGCCTTAGACCTCATTTCATCAGACAGATAGCACCCCTTAACTCCCCCACTGGCCTGCTGTCCTCAGAGTTGGTAAACCTTATGGTTCGCTGTGTTATTCAGTCAGATTGTGCTGTCAGGGAGAATCTAATTTCTCTTCCTCTGGCCAATCAGCACACTCTGTCTCATTTCCTGGTTCGACTGGCAACATACAGACTGCATTTGTCTGGTTGAGGAAAAAAAAAAGCGTCCGGGCCCCGCTGGCCTCACCTTCGGCAGCGTAAATGCAGACCAAAGCCAAACAAAGCACTTTATGTCCATGCACATATCTCCAGATTTAAACACATATGTGCTCCTGTAAGAAACTTTATCGCAGCCACATAAGCGGCAGTACAAAAGGTCCATTCTTCCAGGGGGACCTGGGGATAACAACAGCACATGGGCAGCGGAAATGATAGACTGATTATGTTCCCACAATGATAGCACTGCCCCCACCTCGCTTACAAACAGCCTTTTGTCTGTGACAGGAACGGACACAGGAGAGAACCTGACTCTATTTTCTTCTCATCTGAGCTACACTTAGTTAATGTCAGTGGTAAAGACACTCTGTCTTGTGTGAGAGAGAAAAACAGTGACACAGAAAAGAGAGAGAAGGAGAAGGGAGTCTCCATTCACTGCCTGTCACTCCAGGCTACACACGAGTCTTAGTGGAGGAGCGGAAGCGCGGTCTGTTGGACAGATGTTTGCTAACAGGCCTGTCGACAGGCCTGTCCCTGACCTTGAGTGAGAAGAATTTTATTGTCCCAGAAAAACAGCACAATTAGACTTTGCCTGAAATTAGACACAGTCAGGGTGCCCCATTTCAGCACTGATTAGCGGGTCAGTGCCGTTGGGTGAGAAGCAGTGTTTACCCTTGTAACAAGAAACACCCTGCTTCCCAATGCCAAAGAATAATAAATACAATCAGGGGCAAAGACAGATGAGGGTATGACAATCCGCCATGTAGCGCTCAAGGACAGAAAATAAATACCTCAGTGTTTAGTTTCAGTTGTGTGGAGGCTTTTCACTTAGCATTACGGTAAATCTCATTGAAAATCAAAGACAATTAATTTGCAATGGATTTCAAAATTATTGTTTGATATCCACCTAACACTTAAGTTAGAAATGAGAACCTCATGAAACCGTATAGAAGTTGTCATTGTAACAGGCATCACAGTGCCAAAGCAGAGGGGTGCTGCGTCCTGCCAAGACTGGTCTCCCTAAGCCGAAGACATCTGCCTGCTTCCCCTAATTGACTCTCTCATCTAATAGCCCCCTTCTTCATATGTACTTGCCAGGTGGGGGCAGCAAAAGATTCGTGGTATTTAAGGTCAAGCTGAAAGTCAGCGGCCCATATCTGGGGTATTGGAGGAGCTGGTTAAAGCCTGAATGGAGCCCAGTACCCCCCAGTTTCATTTCATGTTTCTTTTTTCCCCCCTCAAGACTCTTTACAGTTTTGCTTCATTTCATCAGGAAAACAAACTGCACATCTTCATAGATACATATTCATTGACACTACCATTTCCATACATCCGAGCAATGGATAGAGTTGCATGCTTTTGCTGTGTTTCCACTTATTTTCCATTTTCAAAAGCTGTTCAGAGAACATGGTTCTTATTTCCTATACTGCCTTTGTCAAGGTGCCAAGCAAGCTCAGCCAATTTGAAACAGTAGAGAGAAAACACTGCAGACCATTGAGTGGTGTGACAATCGTCACTAAAATTGTCACATGCAATACATGGACATTCTGCATGCTGACCACAAATTGCAACTGCAATTTTTTTAATCTCTTGACCGACATTTTAAAAGAAATGGTAGCCCACAAAACCATGCTGTGGTCCATTGAGAAAGTGCAGATGTTCCTCTGTTTGGTTCCATTATCATGAGTATCTACACTTCAGTAATGTTATGAAAATATTGTGTTTGGGGTTTTTTTGTGCTAAATAATTTGAAGGTTTTGCCTCTTCCCCCATAAACATTACTCTTTCTTAACACAAATAAAACACACTTAAATAAAGAGACACGCAAACTTTGATTTTCATTCTGACCCCATCCTTCCCCGTTTCCCAGTAGAGCAAAGCAGATCTCAGCAAGCATGGATTCAAAGTGAGTGCAGCACGCCCAAGGTCAGCCTGTTAGCCTCTGGTAATTAAAAACAAGCCCTCTGGAGGCAGCAGAGGTTAAGCGGGTAGGTTCACTTTTCTGCCTGTGACATTAAATTGAGATTACACACTCTGCTGATGATGTTAGGCATCTCAGAAGTATGATGTGCAATTAAGACAGGCAGCCTGCGTTTGTTTAATAAAAAAACAAAGCTAATATTATGGGTCAATATACAATATGATAAATGAGAAAAAAAACAGGAATTTACTCATAACTTCAACCTTCATTTTGCCCTGTCTGCAAACCCTGGAGCGTACGCCTTGTGGCAAAAAAAGAGAAAACACTTTGTATGGAAAAACAAATATGTATCTTGTTTTCCTCTTTGAAAGGCAGAGTCACTGCATGGCAGTATGTGCTGGAAAATACAGTGGCAGATATTTGTCAGTTTTCTTGCTGCCAGCAATGACGGTGAATTGAACATTAAAGGCTGCAGCCTTCAAAAACATAAAAATAAAGACAAATAAATTGCCTTAAAACTATAACCATTTATAACCAATAAATACCCTCTATTTTTTCCATGAGTTGAGCATTATCTGATGACAACCTCACTCTTCTAATATCAGTCTCCGTGTGCGAGTGTGTCTGTTTGTCTGTCTGTCAATGTCTCATTCACCTCTGCCTGGCCTAGGCGCTGAGCACTGGGCTGGATATGAGGGCATTAACTGTGCTTCAGTGCACCTCACCATTTAAAAGGCAGCACAGCGCCAGCCCCGTTTGCCACAAGGCTTGTACAGGCTCATTGCCCAGGGCGACCAGGCAGTCTGACCCAGGCTAGGCCCAGATGTCAGGAGTGGAGGAAGGCGTCCTGGTGCACTGTGCCGATGCTTTTCAGTATGGCCCAACATCTGTCTCATCTGCTGGCACCCAACCTGCTTTGCTCTAACCCCCTCCTTTTGCATATCTGTATTTACATCTACAGCATACTGTATATATTTAAGTTCTTCTCTATCAGTTTCTCTCTTTGGCACAAACACACACACACACACACACACACACATACAAACACACCCCTTCTTGTGTGAATGTATGAGTCTGTGTGTGAGTTCTCCAGGCCCAGGGGCCCCAGAGCCAGCCCTCCCATTCAGTGCAGCTCACTGCATTATCCACTCTATCTGTCCATCTGTCCCTCTGTTCACGACTGCCTCTATCCAGCTGCTCACCTAGCCGTCCTATTAGCGAGCCTTCCACACACAGCTAGCATTGCTGCACTGCTCTGGGTTACCTTCAAAGACCAAGCTCCTTTGCTCATAAACACAGAAACAGCTGCTCTCTACAGTATGTCTGTTCTCTCTTTTTTCCCTTTCTACCCCTCCCCCCCCCTCTCTTTCAAAGTCAAAAGTGCTTCACTTGTTAATGATGGAAGCTGTTTCTTCACATCTGTACTACACAGACATTTACATTCAAACAAAAGATAATGTGCGGTTTGCTGCTCTCCCACTTTCTTCCTGTTTGTCCCTGACTGTGTAACACTCTTTTCTTATCACTCCCGCCGTCTAAGCCTCTGAGTACTCCTTCAGATGTGTCTGTCTGCTTGAGATCTGGTCCGGATTTGTCGCTGAGCATGTGGGCTGCTTTTCATCTTTACAGTGGGAGCATGAGCTGAGGCTGGGCCCAGGTTTATCACGGGGCCTAGAGAGATGCCATGGCAAATGTGGTGGACAACATTTGTGGGGGTAAGTCTTAACTCGAGCAGCCCAACTTCCACTACTGTGAAACATTTCCTTGGTCTGGACTATTCGCGGAGAAGAGTACAAAAGTAAGACATAGAATGAAGAAAATAAAAGGCGATGGGAGTGATTTGAGCAGAAATTCCCAAACTAAGACACTTAGGGATGATTCAAGATGTAGATGGGAAATTGGGAAAGAAAGGAAGTGAGACAGAGACAGCAGGAGATAGAAATTGGAGCTTTGACTGAGTAAAAACAGAGGGTTTCTATTTGTTTAGTCCTAACAGTGATACTGCATACTGAGAACCCAGATGTTCTGTTTTATCCAATAATGCGTTCCTTAAAACGGCTTGAACCCTAAAGTCTGCTTGCAATGATAGAAAACAGCACTTTTTCAGAGACCCTCCTCCTGTTTAGTGGTTCTGAAGAAAAGGGCGGCGATATACGTTAAGTTCATATTGGCCTTAAGTAAATTGTTTTTCGCTTGGCAACTGATCCTTGGTATAGTGTACAAACAGCAAATTAAATGCTATCCCAAACAGAAAATTCTTTTGTGGAATTAGGGAGATTTCCTTCTTGTCTCTTCACCCAATTGAATATAGTAGATGTCCAGACAGATTGGGGTACAATCTGAGTACAATTTCCTCTGTTCGGTGAGAGGTGTCACTTGTAATCAGGGAAGGACAGGCAGGGATGGAGCCATTGTTTCCTGCTAGTCCCGTGCTCATCCCAGCCCCTGTGTGGGCACTAATGAAGAGGGGCATGTCGCGCTGGGATAGTTTACCCGCCTCCCCTCCTGTGAGTTGAGGACGAGAGCCAATCTGTCAGGAAAGCATTGAGCGAAATTGCCCTGTGGTACAGCAATGCCCGGTGACAGCCACTTGCAGACTGCCAGCCGCCAGAGTGATGCTACCACCTTGTATTGACAAGCAAATTACAGTCTCCAACACTCAAACGCATCCTGGAAGATTCATTTACATCCATCAACTCTAAGTCTTTGTTACCTTGTTGGGTTTTTTCTTCTGTTAGAGAGAAAGGCTGGGGAACGGTGGAGGGTAGGAGGGTCGCAGACTATTATGACAGAGGAGATTGTGAAGAGGCTGCGTGGCCAACATTAAGACTGACGGAGCGGCTTGCCTCTCTGACTGGATGGCTGATCACATTACCCCTGCAGCATTGTGGGAATTAATTCTTCCAATAAGATAATTTTTAAGGATCATATATTGCACAATCTAAACTGAGTAAATTGGTGAAAATTATACCTTGCCATGCAGCTGACAGGGAGAGATATTTTAATTGGGGGGCAGCCTATTCAGCCATATGTGTGTGGGATTTTGTATGTGTGTGCATATGTGTGGGGGAGATGAAGAATGAGCTTGGAGGTGAAACTAGAAAAGCTCAGGGCAGTTTAAAGGTTTAGTGGAGTATTTGGTTTGATCATGCATGAAGAGTATACTCAGTATTGTGAGAAGTAATGAGTAATATTTACAGGGAAATCCTTTGATCATATTTCTAATCCAAATAATCTTATCAGTGGTTTTTCAAATTGTAAGTTGCATCACTGTTACATTGAAAGTAATATGCAGCCGCAGGTACTTCACTGCACCGCTCACAAGACAAAGTATCTACTTATTTTACTTCAATTATAATTAAATCACTTATTTTCTTGTTGCGTTGTACAGAGCATTTTATCCACTTCACTTTTATCCATGACTCCTCTCTTTCCTATACACAAACACACACACACACATTCACATACACACACACACATCGGAGTATGCTTTTCAATAGTTTAATTTTGAGGAAGAGGAAAGGTGCTGCTGCTATTATTGAAATAAAAAGGAGGAGACTATTCAAACTTAATTCCATGTCTGGCTTGATATGATGTTTTTAATCAGAACTGGCTCCCAGTGCTTTGTAGAGGAAGTGGTGGCAGTCACATGGTTTGTTGATCCCAGCCATGTAGAAAAGGGCATGTTTGACTTGCCTTGCTGTTTTAAGGGGAGTCTCTATGCAGGGTAAATAGCAGCCAGCAGGCAGAATATGTGACAGGCTGACAGACTTCAATTAATGGGAAATGCACCTCTTTTTGTTTACTGTGTTCTGTAAAGGTCAGCCAAGTCATGGTCTTGGAGGCACTGTTTTTGCCCATTCCCAGGGTTAGATACATAATCAGAATTAATCACTCCAGACTCGTCTCTCCTCCTCACCCCAACCTTCAGATATATGACTGTCTCATCTGACCTCATACATGGCTATAAATAAACTCAGCGTGCCTATCTGAACTATCACTCCTTTCAAATGAACTTCTTCATGATCTACAAAACGAGCGAAAAACATATAGACCCCCCAGAACCATACTGTTCACTCACGCAACCGCCATCATTTCCTCTCCGAGACACACATACATCTTCGGACTCATTTAAACCTAACATGCTCTTGTCATGGCCGCGTAATGACACACAGCTCTTCAGAGCCAGCTGCATGCATTGTTCGAACTTGCCAAGGCTCGTTAACACTGACAGTGGTAGCCTCAGAAGGACAAACGCCACATATATCAGTGTGTGAGGACTTCCACCCCTCAGGCTACAGCCAAACAACTGTGTTTTCTTCTAAAATTGTATATTTTTAGCTTTTTTTAAAGGCTGGTGTCCACACTATTTCTATTTTTTAGAGAAAAAAACAAGACTTTTAGAAACTTTGCTGGCACCTTTAAAGGTTGCACTGTGGTCTGGACAGGCAGAAACTGATGCTTTTGGAATTGGTAAGACAGAGGCTCACAGGTGCTTTCTGATTTAGACTTCTCTGTCACAAAGTCTCCTTTTCTGTGTGACTCTTAATATATATTTTGAATACTCATGACCACCTTACTTTAATTACAGTTTCACATTATTGTCAGTCCAAGCAAAAGAATCTTTACTCTTAATTGTTTGCTACTGCTGTTCTTTCTCTCTTTTATTGGCTGCAACCATCCCTCTGCTTCCTGTTTAAATTAACATGCACATGTCCAGTCTAAATATGCAATTACGTGATAGGCATTTTCAGTGTATTTGTCTGGACAGAGATTATCTCTGCTCATCTGGATGAAGATTGTTTTAGGCTTAAGACACATTTTTAAAACTGAACTGTAGCAGTGTCTTACTAACCTCAGCTCCTTTTGTTTAATCTTGAAATGTTACCCTGTCGTTTAAACTTACACCGTGCTGCTTTTGGTAACTTTTCCTTATTTTTGACAAAGCAGCAGTGGTCACTCAACTAACCATATGTTAGAAGAGATGCTTTTAATTGTTTGTTTCCTTCTTTTGTTTGAGGAAAACAGTGCTGATTTTGAGTTTCAAATAGACTTGAAATCTACAATTACCCAGAACTGCACAGGAAACTGATAATTAGAGGAGCAATGAGCAGCATAGCAGCTGAACAGTAAAGGTTGTTATGCAGCTTCCACTTGTGTGCTTTATATGTAAAGAGAATCATTATTACCAATTTGGAAACAAAGCTCATCTGTGGGCTGAGAGAAGCCCTAGTTGCTGTAGTATTCATAATAGTTAACAGCTTGAAGGATAGAACAAGGATAATTATCTATATTAAACATTATGGCCTCAGGTTAAGCCCTGACCTGAGTTCAGCTTTTTTAAATACTGTGTGAGAAAAGTCCTGGAGGAGCCTGTAGGGCTTGGAGTCGTTCCCAACATTATCTGTGCCTCAAAACCTCCACTCAGCCTTCCTTTGTGTAACATACCATGAGTCTGCTTTTACACCAGGCATCTATTGTTCCTCCTCTCTTCATATTTGTTTTCCTCACAGAGATAAAAGAAATATTACAGTGGTTCTATAGATTGAGGCATTTCAGAGGAGATTCTTTGCTTACACAGTCCATTGTCTTCTGATAAATTCACTGGAAGGCGATTAAGGCAACCAAAGTGATTCTCATTTCCTCTAATAACTATTATCTTCCTAACTCCTCTGTCTGGCAGAGCTAGTGGGGATAAATCCTCTATAAAACAGGATAAATTACATATGTAAGGTGATAAGCGTGTGTGAGCTGGGGGCCTCTAGGATTATTTAGTGTGCAGCTCATTACTTAGCGTACAGCTGCCTAGCCATCCTTTCTGCCCTGGGCTTGGCGGGCGTCCCTAGCATTCTTTGTCATAGTACAGTACATACCTGAAGCTGGAGGGGGCTGAGTCCTGACGCTGCTGCAGCTGCCATTGTGGAAGGAATGAACTGCACTGGGTAGTTATCACCTGTCAGAGAAGAAAAGAGAGAGAGACAACAATGCATACAGGTTCAGACAATGAGCCGGCCCACAGCGACCAGGCAAGTGCCAACACAGATCCCGGGCCCTTCGCTGCTTTGCCACAGCGATGTGGCACATTGCAACGAGCCCTCGGCTTCAAGCCCAAACATCTGCATTAACAAAAGGCTAAGCAGGTTTGACTGGAGCAGGATTACTTAGGAACGTTTCACACCATTCCCTCTTTCCTCCACCTGCACAGTACTCCTCCTGGGAAATACCATGACAACAATAATGACTGCAGGAGTTCTTTCAAAGTGCGTGTGTGTGTGTGTGTGTGTGTGTGTTAGTATTAAGAATACATGTTGAGTAAGTAAGTATGTAAATGATAACAAATACCTCTCCTGCTATTCAGTTAACGATTATGTAAAAGAACCAGCATGTTCTCTCAGGCATTTCATACAGCTGTAGACTTGTCTGGCTATTGTTCAACACTACATTGTTTGTTTCTGAATGATAGCTTTGGCAGCAGAGTGAAAGCACTTGTACATGAACTGGTTCGAACAAGTGTGCAGTCACAATAACAAGGTTAAAAAACACACACACATCCTTATCTCACATATCACTGTGATGAAGCCAGGGAGAATTGGTCTCCAAATAGCAGTGCTATTCATTGCTATTCACTACTGTTGGCCTGCCATCAGCGCGTTTGTCGGACAGGGATATAAAAATGGCTGCTGTATGAGTGATATCCACGGGGGTGTATAACTGAGTACCAGACGCTTTCACACACTCAGCCTAGTGTGTTGAGACGAACAGAACAGCCCCAGTGAGACAGGGCAGCCCGGCGCTCGTCGTGGGGAGGTTGGTTTGAAGCATGTGTCTGGAGGAGGAGAGGTGGGCTGCAAAGTGGGAGTGGGGAGGGGTAGTTGGCCTTCGCTCAGACCCCACTTCTGCCTGTCACTTCTTCTCACAAACATATGGAGCCATTAAGCCACAGACAAGTTAAATGTATATACCTTCTCTTTCACTTTGCCCTCGCCCGCTCGCCTCACTTTGCAATCTTGTACAGCACAGCACAATGTGATACAGGCCATGGAAATTCAATCCCCATTTAGTAGCAAATAAAATCACACAGCAGAAGTGGTTTCAAATAGCGCTGGGTTGGATGTGCGGGGGTGCACTGTGGTTATTTCTACACCTCCTCTTTTTGGTATCGCTTTCTCTCTGTCTCCCTCTCCCTGTTGCTGTCCATGACGTAGTATTTGGGAATAATGAATGGCTGGATGTCTTTAGATGTCATGTGAAACCTGGGGAGGGTCATGTGCTAAGTGAGTGCACCACGACCGCTGGGGGGGATGGGGTCTCCAGCTCCAAGCCCTGGGTCCTGGGTACACCCAGTCTGTGTTGAGATACCAGACTCCAGCAGAATGGGCCCTGTGCCAGGTTAGCGTCACCGGTGAAAGGGAGTTATGTTTAAAACTGTGGAGGTTTTTTGTTTTTTTTTTAGCTGGTCATGGCTGGTCTCATGCCCAGAGCCTAGACTCCGAATGCTGCGGAGAGGAGGGGTTATGCAGGTGACGCCATGGTCACTAAAGGCTATATTTCCCTGCTCATGTGTTGTCATAAAATACAAGTCATAGATCTGCTGAGGGTTGACAGATGTAGCTGAAAACTTTCTTAGACCAGATCAAATGATGATGAATTAACTTTATGACTGAAACCCCCAAACTTGATCTCCCCCTTTCACTTGCTTGGAAATTTTATTAAATCCCCAGGCTTGCATGAAAAGAGATACACTGGTATAAAGTTATTTATTGTTGAAATTTCATTCATAAATAGATCTGACGAGGCCACACAGTGAAAAAAAAACAAACCAAAAACACTTAAGTCAACGGGCTCATACAGTAGTCAAACTAAGCAGTACTGATCAAATATGAATCAGATCTGCTACTAAATTCTCTGTTTCTCACCTAAATATTTTAAAAAACTCAGCATCAAATGTTTGGTTGCCCTGATGATTTTAAGCTCCATCCATATAAAGGGGCATAGTGGTCAGCGCCCATGATAAGGCCCCTTGGACATGGAAAAATGAACTGAGAGGTACCGGACCAATTCACAAATGAGATTTGGTCTGGGATGCCAGGCTAAAGTTATCCCATTTACACATCTTAAATTGCAAACACTACATTATCAGAAAATCAGTTAAAGAGTGACAACTTAAATGTGGTAAAAATACAAAATTTCAGATAAAATAGCATAAAGAAACTATTATCTGTCAGCAGGATGGCTATAAGGAAGAATGGCAGAGGAACCCAGAGACTATCAGGTCATTCTGCAGCTCCATTAAAGACACATCAGACTAAAGGGAAGTCAGGGAAGTCCAACTTGTATCTATTTGTTTAAAAAATGAGCTGGTATTTCTATGACTGTGCCTTGTCTACCATGCAACACTAGGCCATTGAGCACAGCCAGTAGATGGTGTGATGACTTACCACCACGGTGCCAGAATGACTCTGTTGCCATGTGAGCACCACAGGGCCGGGGGTCATAAGCACTGGTCCCTAGGAGCTGTCTCATAATGATAACATCAGATTAGTGTGCCTTAGTCTTGGAAGTGAATGCTTGGCCACTCACTTCATGGAAGAAGGACACAGACGCATCCTGTATGCCCTGCAGGTGGTGGTGATAACATTACTGGATATATTGTGTATACTGTGCTGGAAGAAGTGGGGAATAATAGAGGTTTTGAAATACCTCTTCTGACTACAAGAGTCATTTTCAGACTCCCTTTGCTATTTCTTCATGAACTCATGAATTATGCAGGAACCATACACATGGCGACCCCTGACCATGATTCCATAATAGCTCCTGTTATTTGAACTAAAACATTTTTCGTGTCAAACCTATTGCAGAAAGCACACTGGTAAAAGACTCCCCCTCAGGCACTTTGTTTAAGCTGTCATGGCTCCATAGTTCCAAAATAGCTGACTTTCTTTTTCATCCTGTGGTTTTATAGTTAATTCATTAACTGCACTACCACACCTTTTAATGTTCTGCAGCGAACATGCTGACTTCCCAGTGTTTCTCCCTCAGTTTTCAGCCCTTTGCCTTGTTCTGCTGGTGTTGAACAACAAAGACGTTCTTTCTTTTTTCTAGTTGACTCATAAATTCTTTTTCCTCTTTGACAGTGAAGGTTTTATCAATGCAACACTGTTCCCTTCTATTTAAATGCATGGCTAAAAATGCACAAAATTAGTAGAAAGTAGTAAACATGCTTGGTAAATGTTTTGTCTCTTGTGAGGTGAGAAGTTAAAACAAAGAAGGGAGCAGGTAAGGCCATTGATGGTTCAATATATGTAGGTTACACAAGGTGACTGCTTTGGCAGGGTGTCAGTCAACATGTTGCAACAATTTTTTAAAAACGCCTTTTTTTTACTAAGAAGGCCGAGGAAAGTTTCTCTTTTACTCAGTTCAAAAGACAAAGAAAGAGAAAGAGGCATGCTGTTACAGGCAATGACAACAGTTATACATGCAGGTAAACCTGTTCTTTGCATCATCCATAAAACTATGCACCCTATAATTTTTTTACTTACTTAATTGCACTACCAAAAGTTTTATTAATTTGTTTTGCACAGGAACGGGGGAGTTGTCTTTCATACATATAACGATAGACAGGCTTTTCAAGCAGGGTTTATCTCCTTTGTTATGGGATCTCTTATAGTGGATACTTAAAAAAACAATAACTGCCAGCACCCGCCTGAAAAGATACTTTCATTTTGAAGACATGTTTACATTCCTATGCTCCTCTTCCCATATCTATTGTTCCACATGGACTAGAACATTCCTAGGCTTTGGTCTCCAGTCCAAGTCCAGACAGAGTGGAGCATGCCAGTATGAGTTGTTTTTTTTTTTTTGGGGGGGGGGGGTTTTGCCAAAAATTTTTTTTGAAAATTTAAAAACTAAAGTTAATATTATTGAATAAAGTGCAAAGGAAAAGACACAGCAAGCACAGACAAAAGGGAGAAAGAGAAAAAAATGAAGACTTAAGTTGCAAGCATACCTGGCTTATAAGACATTCCCGGAGGGAAGAGAAAGCCTTGCTGGGCGGCGGCTGCAGCTGCCAGAGTGCGTTGGTCGTGTGGAAAAATGGGGATCATGAGCGGAGGCATGTGACCCTGGACCTGCTGAACAGATAGGGAGCGGAGATCAGAGAGAGGCCTAAGCACAGTCATGGTACACAGAAACACAGAGCCCACTCAGGGGGAGGCCAGATCACAGCTCTTCCTAACGCGTGCTGACAGGGGGCTCTGCAGCAATGATGGCCCTCGTGTGCTCACACAATACCTGGCCGAAACTGCGCCCAATCTTAATCCAAACCACAATTTCATCTCCGTAACATCAAAAGCCTCACATACGCACATTGTTCCAGCATCAGTCTGAGGAACAACATGCAGGACAGAGAGCAGAGAGGCTCAGACGGTCCGTACAGAGTGATGAAAGAGGCATTCACCAGCTCTGCGTCTGTTGCATAGATGTTAGAATGTTAGCAAGAAGTGTGGTGGATGTATTGTACAGGTGCAGAGACTGAATTGATCAGCAAGAATGAACGAAAGGGGAATGAAAGAATGAAAGTGCAAGCATGAACACTCTCTTAAGGTATCAACTACTCATGTAATCTCTTATGATCACTTATTCAGCTGATAAAAGACTAAAGACAGTCCACTTATTGACTACAAACGTTTTCAACAGAGAAAAAAAAATTGAATCAAGTTGAAAAATGACTGAAAAATGGCAGCGAGCTATATTTCTTTTTAATCTTATTCTCTGACCATCTACTTAAAAATTAACCTTCAGCATCAACTCTGTTGTTGATTTGCCTGCTAGAAATATCAATGCAAACTCTCTGCATGTGTGTGTCAAAGGTGGGTAGTAGCTTATGTCTCAAAAGTGGTGTGTGGGGGTTTTGCACACGTGTTGCAAGGCCCAATCTTACTGTCATTCTCTGCTTCCTGAAACTCTATGATGGGGAGCAGCCTAGCTACTATGGGCCAGCGAGGGTTAATCTAGCACTGAGCCAGGCCACCTCAGGGGAACCTGCCTGGAAAATGGGTTAATAAAGGTCATCCCCCAAAATAAACACTTTACAGAATGTTTCTCCATTCAACCCTCCTTAAAATCAACTCACATTAAAACGGGTCTGGGTGCAATTACTGCTGCTGCATTGGGGCATGAAATCAACCTGCTCTGAGGAATGACTTTTCCCCTGTGTTCTGGCTAAGGCTTGCTATGATATCCACTTTTTAAGCTGGGGCTGCTCCCCCTGTAGACCCTTTACCGGTGTAGTCACACCCAGTTTCTCTCAGAGTTAGCACACTAAACCTACTTAAAACTACTTTATTGATCCGTCCAGAGGTGCAAAGCTAGACTGAAAACTAAATAAGCAGAAGCATTTTATGTCTACTGAGCTTTTACAGAAGTGCAAGTGCCGAAAGTGCATTACAGAAGAATAGAAAAGTATGTAATTCTTCCAAAAGTAATTTTGCAAAATATGCTGTTGCTGTAGAAAAATAAATGGCCAAGGAGACTGCGACAAATGACCTAAAATAAAACGCTGCTTTATTGGGATTTGTATTCCAGGTTTCCAGGCTGAATGGATCTTGGCCTTGCATGTATGGAACATATGGAAAAACACAATAATTAATGTCACAACATGAGGTAGGGCCAGTGACAGGCGGGGGGGACACTGGGGAACACAGCTTTTCTCTGTCTGTGTATTTGGACTGTAAAACCAGATGGAGTCTGCTGCTGAATGTGCAGTAGTCACAGGGCAGAAAAGGGCTCCCTCAAGTCCACATCTCTCCAAGTGTGTTACAAGTGTGTTGCATGGGAGTTCATACATTTTCATGAATTAACTAACATGCATCAGCAGTAAATTAAGAGTTACGTCACGTTTTTTTTCCCTAAATAAAATTATGACTGTCAAAAACTTTAGCAGAATAGATAAAACAAAAACATGTCACTGTTTTTCCAGAGGTGATGAGTTTTAACTTTTAAGCCATTTTTTATGCTACCTCTCTTTCTATATTTTTTCTTACTGCAGAGTTAAAACATCTGTGCGAGGCTGTTGCACATGCAAACTTTAAAGGTATTGGTCTAAAAAAAAATCTTAAATCTTACCAGTAAATAAAACTGAGCCCAACTGCTTGTTCTAATGCTAATCAATTAAAATTAAGTCTTAAAATAGTTTCTACCTTTCTATTAATTCCATAATAATTGCTTTTAATTGTTTGAAAAGACGATGTCACTACATTTATTAGTGTATCTGAATAGGAGAAATATGTACAGAATATACAGGGTATATATCCTGAGAGATATCAGCAGAAGGCATCAGGTACTTGGACGTATTTCTCTCCAGCACTAAATGTAAATGATATAATTTCATCTGGGATATCAGCTTTTATTACTATTATTATTTTAAAATATGGAGCAGAATATACAAGATTCACTGAGGCAAGACAGAGTGTGAATGTGCGTTGAAGGGGAAATAAATGCATTGAGTTTGAATGGCTGTGATTTGCAGTAATGAGCTCCGCGCATTAAAGTTTAATTTACAGCAACTAATGTCAGAGAAAGGCAAATCAAATTTTGAGGAGCTTCAAGGTGGCAACAAATGGTGGAGCTTAGTTGAGCTGTCAATTAACAGCTCGCACAGTGGCTGAACATATAACATTTTCACAAGTACCTTTTTTTTATTATTTTACTGTTAATGTAGCTAAAATATAAAGAAGTGTGTTTTTTTTTAAAAAAAAAAGGGGATAGAATTTTTGTACATATGTGTGGCTTCCCGTCTCCCTCAGTAACTACAAACCCAGCCTCCCCCCTTTAAGAGTTACCCTCAAGTTCATCTATGTATGGGCTGAGTGCCCAGGATATTTCTATTGCCAAGATGATCTTGAGGAGTTGGAGAATGAAGTGGAGCAGATGTGAGCAGGGGCACTTGGGCAGCGTCCTCCCTTCTCCTCATAAATACAGCGGCATTGTTGTGCTGGCACTGCTCTTCCTTTGTCTTAGCACTGCTAAGTACTGGATAATGTCATCTCACACCATCTGCCCCCAGGCTTCATTAAAGATACATGAATGGACTATCTTATGAGGAACAGGTGCTATTGTTTGTCCCTCAAGACCCAGCAATAAGGATCTGACTCAGAATACTTGAAGAGGAGCATCTGTAGTGATCAGTCAGACAGACTTGGCTGAGGCCCCCGTCTCTGCCAGCAAGCACTCCAACAGAGGTTTCTGGGGGAACTCAGCCGCCTTGCAACATGTATCATCAATTCAGATGACCTGATGAAGTCTGTAACAGGCCAGCACACAATCTGTTTGCCTCTCAAGGAGACACTGGTATTTGATAAATAGAACCAACTTGCTGTTCTTCTGTGAGTATGTTACCATATAGATACCATACTACGAAAAAGCTAATGAGGTTTATTTTAGTCCTTGCAAAAAATAGACAGATTATTATTATTATTATTATTATTTTATCATAACTTAAGTCACACATTTTCCTATTGTGGGCTAATGATTTGACCATTTCTTTTTCACCAAAACTCGTATTTAGTATTGCTTCTGGGTTATTTTTAATAACCCTTTTTTAAAATGATAATTTATTTCACCATATTTTAAGGAGTCTAAATCAACCCCATTAAAAATGAAAGCAGTTACAGTAGCTCATCTTACTGTACAATGGTTTACAACAGCAAGCCTTCCTGGGGTCAGACAGCTGAGGACGAGTCAGACAGCTCACACAGACTCTCATCTCTGATGTGTAAATACAGTATGCAAGGTGTTAAAGACGGGGAAGACTTGAAAGAGCTCCCTTTCTTTCTCCCGACATTTGTAACACATGCAATATGCACAGATACACACACTAACACACAAACAAATCAAACAGCATGGACTCTTAATTTGAGTTCAAACAGCAATAACCCATAAATGATATACTTATGCTATTACTAGATTTATCTCTTCCTATTTCCACAAGACTTATTTGTGATGAAATACAGACATGTACAGTACAATTCTGTTGTTATTTTTAATTAGCTGAATTATAAAGAAAAACTTGTGTAGACAATATAGACTTGTTTTCAACTAATTTAACCTGAAGAGATACGCAGCTATTAAAAGAAAGTGGCTGGTTTGGTTTTAGTTCATTGTTTTTTTTGTTCAAACATCCACCTCCAACATGCGAGCAGGCAGCTCCAAAACGCTGAGTGCAAATGGAGATGTACAGCACATTACAGCACTCACTTGGGCTCCTGTCAACACCCATGTTCCTCACTGTCTGTTAGAGCCTCTCTACAAGGCACCCAGGAGTCCTGAAAACCCCGTCTGGTTTTCTCTCTGAACCCCCTCACACTTCCATGCACGGATCTGCACTCACAAGTTCGCTTCTTGTTTGGACCATAATGTGTTATGTGAAGGAAATTAGACTATTTTTTTGCTTTTACTAGCAGAATCAGTCAGTATTAACAAGATTAAAAGACAAAAGGGAGTAAAAGGACAAACTTTTATTCCATCCTATATTTTATGGTCAAAAGCTTTAAAGGACCTGTGAGATCAGGAGTCTAAATCCTGATTAATTTCTACTCGACACCTTTAAGCACACCTTTCACACAAACGCTTATCTTGGGTACAATTTGCACTCATTTGTCATGTAAAAGGTAAAACCCCCTCAAGATTTTAATGAAAACGCTGACAACAATACAACCACAAGAATTCAAAAAATTCTGAGGAGCTCGCAGTGATGATGTTCTTAATTCTGCACAATCATTTAGATTATAATGGGCGCCTTTCCCATTAGGGAAAGATCACAATCACCAGTAATCATTTTGAGGAGGACTCACGTCTCACTGACATCTCATTTTAATAAAATTACTTCCACACTTTAGTAGCTGTCAGATCCGCAGCTCTCGCTAACCTTCTCTTTCACATGTTCCATAGGAGGGGTTGTATAATTTCACTCAAGGAGGATAGACTCCAGCTGTTGCAGTAAGACCTGATAGTTCACACTTTGCCCCCCCTCCCGGCTCTCCACTGAGCTGCAAACGAAACGCCTGTGAGTAGAAATCACCTTTTGTGATCCATCTAAAGGGAAAGTAATCTTAAGGAAGCTGGCAAGTCTGGCTACATCCCAACAGCAGCACACACAGTAAAACTGACACTAGACAGCAGGATATGTTTTAACACCCGCCACTGTGTACACAGCCCACTGGGTGTACACTGCACTGGAGCCTAACCAGGAGGAAAATCACTCAGTGGAAGCACTTCTGGGCTTCTGAATCCTCTGTGTTGTTTCAGGACTTTTTTTTCCACTATGAAACAATCAACGGTTTTTAAGCACCCATTATTCTTTCACTTAGGCCACATTCACACTGCAAAAGCATCTGTGCTTGGTTCCTTTTTATTGCTCACATCCATTTTTTTTGCTTAAATGTTAACACCCTTATAAAAATGAGCCCATTGTCAGATTACAGTGTGTCCTGGTCATGGTCCTGACCTGACTTGTGAGCACAATATAAAACAATAGCAAGTCTTACAACATCACAAGCAGCATGCTGTCATAAAGAAGTAACAGTGTTCATAGTTTCATTAAAAAGTTCTTTTACAGAAGAACAAATATGTGAACAGATGACAACAAAAGCAGAATTTTTTTAATTTTGCTTTTTGTGCAGCAATAGCTACTACTTCTGTATGAAGGTGTGTGTGTACATGTGGGTATACACATGTGTGGGATTGTAAAATGAATGAATTCATAAAAACAAATATTATTCAAACCTGATAGATGTCAAGGACTACCTTTAACCACTTCTGTCGTCTTGCATTATGTCATTGTGTACCATTCACGCTATCTTTTTAAAAAAAAACAACCAAAATTAATATGTCAAATATTACCCAAAAACAGACAAAAACAAAATAAGCAACAAAAAAAATCAGTTTGGGGTCACTGTATTTTGAATGTAGCCTCAGCAGCTTGCTAAACTACCAGTACACTGAGTAGTTTCCACATGGCAGACACACACATTGATCGAGCAGAGATGTGGCGGTGTTTGGATTTGTCTGTAGCTAATGGTAATCAGACAAGTAGATCAATAGATCTGAACCAGACTTTGATGCTCCAGAACTCTGCCTTTAAATAAAGATCTTCATGTTACCGCCCACTAGACTGAAACACATTATTCTTGCTTGTCTGCTCAAAAATTGGGCGCACTGAATTAGGGAGGGCAAATACACTGGAGAGGTTCAGGTCACCAACAAAGGGCCCTTGTCCTGGTTCAGTCTCCGACCTTTCTCCTCACTTCCTTCCTGCATCTGCAGTCCTTGTGCACACTTTCCGCCAAATGTCAAAGACAGACCTCCAGAGCCAAAGATCAACATTGTACAAGTGCAAGCCTTGGAAAAAAAAAAAGTCCCGTAATGTTTTTCTCTGGATTGTTGGGGTGCAGCTCTCGCTCTGACAGCAGGCGCTGTTTGCTCAGGTTGGAGTGTAACGCTGCACATCAGTCATGCCTGTGTGTGCTACACTGAGTGCTATTTGAGATAAAGTGCAGCAAATCCAGACTCTGAGTGAAGTCAGGCGATCCAGAGGGAATAACCAATAGATGACTTCTTGTTACACTAATTCCTTACACAGTAAAACAAGCCTTCTTGGAAAACAGCCATTCCAATATGTCTATATTAAGTCGATGGGAGCTTGAAAGCAGGGTAGTCCAACCCTCTGACCCGCCTAACACACCCCACCACAAATCCCTCCCTGCCAGCCCTCCACCATCTCATCGTTACTCCTGACTTCCTTGGAATTCTGAATAAGACTGCAGGCTACTGTTTGCTTAAATACATTGCCTGGCATTTACAGGATTTCTGCACACAGCTTTAATTTAATATGGTTTCAGTATTAAATGTTGTAGAACTTCAAGCAAGGGCACAGAAAGGAAAAATAGGCAGAAAAAAAAGGGAAATCAGCACATTTATAAAAGGTGGTCTTGATATTAAGGAATGTTTTATTCATCCATTAACATTAGACACAAAGATCTTTATAGGTTTAGTCAAATTGTGTTCATTAAGCAAAGCGTGTTAATTCTTTAAGTGAAAGGATTTATAGAGAAAATATCAAATTCATACCTTAAGGTATGCTCTTCTCGTTTATAGGTTTTTCCTTGCGTAAGTTTAAGTGACTAAAGAGAATTTTCATTCAAGACCTGTATATTATGTTAAATAGTCTGTGTTTCCTCCTTAACACACAAAAAAACAGACATTGAAACTGGTGTAACAAAGAACATTCCTACATGCTGAAACAGTGTGTGTCATAATGTGCTCACACTGCATCACATAATACAAGTTCTTTTTTACAGGAAATTCGGTGTTGTATTTTAAAAGAATCTTATAGCTCGTTATTGAGAGTGGGGGTGTGCATGCAAGTGAGAATGATTTTTTTTTTAAAGGTCTGATCATAAAATTAAAGTTTGCAGTAAACGGGTCAAATCCACGGGGAATCCCTCAAACAGCATGTCTGATGACGGGAAATAAGAGAGAACAGACATAAACAAACCCACAAGTGGGTTTTGGACCGGCATCATTATCGTGTGTATACATCCTGGATATATGGAAATGGGAATAAGTGAAATGCCTCTGACCCTCCTTGCAGGGGGGTGAGTGAGTTTCTAAAGAACATTGGACACGGGTGGGTCAGATAGCCAGTTACATCAATGTGATGTGAACAGGGCAGGGGGAGTGAGAAATAGAGGGATTTAAGTGTATGATGCGTATAAAAAAATGTGCCTGTAAAGGTTTGAAATGTCACATCTTTAATTTTCAGAATATAAACTGTCTGTCTGTCCACTGTCGATTACAGGAAATAATATTCATCATAATTTTTTTAACCGGCAAAAGATGTTTTAATCACTTTCTATTGATTATTTTTATGGAACTTGAGGGGAAAAACCTCTTCTGCCATCTATAACATTAATCATAAACAAGTATTTTGTCTGTGAAACAGGGAGAACACCCCTAATATGTGTGATGGTATTGTCCACACTGAGGCTGGGTTTCCCCCTCTGTCCTGTCCTCCAATCAGGCTCTGTCTTCACTATTATCCCCCAGCTGCTGGGGCCACAGAAAACCATGGAACCCATTCTGTTGTTCAGCAGAGAAAAGGCCAGTCAGGGGGGGCAATAGTCACAACTTTCTAACATGCTCCAATATCATCACTTAATGAAGGGCAAGAGACACCCTGGCATTTTGTAACAAATCAAAGAGGTGTTATGATAAGAATTTAAATATATTTAAGAATATTCAATAAAATCGCAGATGTATTCTTAAGAAAAAAACATGTTTTGGAGTTATTAAAAAACAAATAAACACAAAAATTCTACAATTCTGTTTCTATAAAAAACTGTGTAGGAGAAAATGGCTCATTCATTGTGTTCTGTTGGGGAATGCTTGGACTCTCCTCCACCCCAAAAACAAAAAGCTCCTTTTTTGCGTTGGCCGTGGGCTGAATGCTTTGCTTCGCCACCCCAGCCCTAAGAAAACACGCGCCCCTTTCTCCCTGCCGGCTGCCCGTACACAGTAGAGCCTATTAATGCAGCTCCTTTCCCCTGTGAGTGTGCCCACTGCTGACGATGATGGCCTTGCAAAGCCAATGCAAAGACAAAACAGTTTGCACAACATTAGCAGAGAAAACACAGTCCATGCAGAGAGGGAGAGGAAACTAAATCAACATCACACTGGAGGATGTGTTCTCCCTCAACTGATATATTTTCCTTATGAGGGTACGGGGTACAATGGATGTTAAGTGTAGACGCTCTGCCTTCAACCAGGGAAGGCTTGTGGAGCTCTAAGCAAGCTCTTTATAGTTATATTCAAACAGAACATAAAAAATGCTCAATTCACCCCTGTGTGTAAAGAATAGATGTTCTTTTATTAGGATTATTTAACACCTGGGTTCATTTAAAAGGCAAATTATCATTCCCATATGCCTTGTATTATTCTTTCTTGTGTCAATTAATCTTGTCACTTGTGAGAACTGATAGGAGGCTGGAAGTTAGTTACATAAATTAACTCATCCCATGGCTGCTTTACAAACCCCTCAGGTGACTAATTTTAAGTAGACCCTCAGGTGTGATTTCACACATTACAGCCGTTCATGTGGCACCTCTCAGATGGAGCCTCTTAATTATCGCTGCTTAAACTGCTGAGGTGTCTGAATACAAAGGCCAATTACACAAAAGCATGGCTTTATTGTGTAATTTACATCAATAATGGATCCGTGTTTGTCTACAGTCCTACCTCATTGGCAAAGACACAGAACATGCAAACATATGTTTCATTTGACTGTGTTGAATGAGAGAAAATAAAGCCAGCAAACAGTTGTTACACATTGACAAAGGCTGGATAATTGTGTAGGAGTGATCCATATTTTTTTTATTTTTAAATGACGTTTTCAAAGAATCTACCAATCTTTTTGGTTTAAAGCAGTAGGATTTAATAGCCTGGCCTGCATATGATAAGTGTTAAGTTAATATCTGGTGCATTTCATCCATAAAAAAGGAGATAGACTCATTCCCTTACAGGAGAAAACCCACAGACCCCAGATCATTCAAACAGAATCAACTGTTTATATTCCTGAAGCAGGGATTTGTTTTAAACACACAAATAGCATTACATACCGACTGTTCATCCACTTGGCTTCATTTGCAGACCATCACTGCCATGGCTGAGGTTGTATCTATTACACCTTTCTGTGCATCATTAAGTTTTAACGGGGCTGCAATGGCTTCATTGTTTAAATTGCACATGACTTTGTTTAACGTCAGCATTTCTTCTGCTTCCTGACAAGAAGTCACATTTCATAACTAATTAAATTGATTCCTCCCTCCCCACCGATAGAGTCCGCTAAATGGAATTATTTGTATCCAAGTGTCAATATATTAAATCCCGGGGGCTAATGAGTCGGGTCACTGCTTTCTTTTATCTTCAGTCTTGCATGTGCACATCTTCATCAGCTAACAGTCTCCTTAAATGGAGGATGAACATGCTGGACTGAGCCTCCCTGGGCGAGAGCCAAACCCGTCTGACTAGGCTGTTAATGCCTCCACATAATCCTACTAGTAGGCTAACACGGAGCTCTTCAACACAAGGGAGAGGGCTGGCGGCATAGCATCCACACAGACACACATGTGCACTCAGCAGCACACACTTCCTCACTTAGACGCACACACTTACACACACGATCATTTCCCTGCTCTATTATTCTCTTATTATCATGCTAACAGTTCCAATCTAGCTGTGCTAATTGGGGGACTTACACATTCTCTTTAACAATGTCTATTTTGGTGCTTTTTTTTCCCCTTCTTCTTTTTTTTTTTTTGCCAGTGCATTAATAAGAGTCTCACACTGAGAAAATCATTTGTGCTGGGGAGACAACAAAAGCAACTGAGAATACACAAATTAGCGCTATTATCTTTGTGCAATTACCATACAGCGCCCTGTTTATTTAAACTCATCTGACTGATTTAAAATATTTATCATAATGCTGCAGTTTTGCCAGAATCAGTGCATTAAATTGCTGCACGGGATTGAAATAAATTGCCTATTCCTTTTTTTAGGATAACAAAGAAGTGATTATAAATCAGTAATACTAAAAGCCAGTTTCTCATGTGGATCAAACAATAATTTGTGAGAATTTGTTTTTATCATTGCTTGGATATGTGACTAGATAACTATTTTTGCTGCTCAGTCAAAAGGTTGATGCTGTAGCTTTAGCTTAACAGCCAAAGAATCTCCACATTGAAATTGTAACATTTCATTTGTTGAAAAGCATAATAGAAGAAGCCATGAGGGGCTGAAGATGATGGTAGAAACAGTTAATACAGTCTGTAATACAGTCTAGGGCTTCTCTTCTGCTTCTCAGTGACAAAGACCTCACATTGGTTTGATAATGTACATTTCAACAGGAGTGTGACTTCAAGCATCCCACGCATACAATTAAATCACACTGGAATGATATTAGAAAATGTGAAAGTCAGTGAATGGCACAACTACAGCGAACTATAACCTGAATAAATGGTAACTGTTGGCAAAGCTAGATGTAAGATATTTGTCATCTAGTCATCTTGGTTTTTTGCTCATAAAATCACATAAAATCATACTTTTTCCAATATATCACAGATTTTTCCAGAGAAATTCAAGTTCTAAAAAGGTCTAATATGTATATAGCTGTATAGATAATGACATTGTCATCTCTGCAATCATTAAAAAGCACTGTGTGTAACACAAAAACTTAAGCGTTTAACAGGGCAGACCACAGCCACTGAGCACAGATGATACTTACAGAGCATCCCCTGTGAATTATCTGGTTTCTTTGTAACAGAGGGAAATGGGAAATCCATGTGCAACTGACTAACTGCTAACACTGCGGTCGAGATTTTTTCCTCCTAAAAAATATATTAACTGGAAGAAAACGGCAGCATGTAAGATCATTTTGTCTTTATAAAAAGCAAGTACATGGTAGTATAAAAAGCACTAAAAAAAGAAGCACCCATTCACTTGTGCATTATTTAGTTCAAATCTGTGTTAATAGTAAATCAGGCCTCTGTGTTTGATAACAAACCTTAAATTAGAAATTACCATAACAGGACTCTATTTCAGAGTGTATCTACATTTTGTGTTACATACAAAAAAAAAAAATTCTAAAGTTGGGAGAGATAGATCTGTTGGTGTTGTAGGTGCCATTTTTACTATAAACTGCATGAAGAATTTGTGTCCGTCAGTTGTCCTCTGTTTCATGTTCAAAAATATTCCTTAAAAATTTTCTTCCAGATTGTTCCCACTAAAATGTGGGCAACTAATTGCAGGTGTAATTGAATTTCCTCTTTAATCCCGGGACCTTTAGCATCTAACCACTGAACTCCTGCAAGTCCCCCACTGTTTCTTTACACCATTAAAGACACATGTGAGAAAAGCTCCAAGACTTTGAAGTGCGTAGTAGACAACGATATAATGGCCTTTTCTCTTTTAATCTCTGGTTTCTCTTTTTAAATGCAAGAGATACGCACATTTTGTATGTGTGTTTGCAAGGCTTTGTGGACACAAGGTCAAAGGTAGGGGCTCAGATAATGTGTACATTTAGTGAATTGTATAGGAAGAAAAGGCAGGGTCAAAGAGAAATGAATCATACCAGATCTGTTTGGTGAACTGAACACTCAATGTTTAAAAAAACAGATGTAGAAAAAAAGTAGACAATAGCCTCAAGAAAATTTCATTTCCTCTTACATCTTGGGTCTTGCATTGTGCTCAAGGCTGGCACATCAATGCCACAGCCAATGACAAGCGACAATGTCATGATATTGTGATATTTTAATTGATACAAAACTTAAATTAAATGTTTTGGCTTAACACTGTCCCCCTGTTTCATCTGGGGGGCTCTGCTGTCTCCAGCTTGTTTGTGAAGATAAAGTTCACCCTGACCTTTCTGCCAATATTTATTCTCTTGATGTGTGTATTAACGCGTAGGTCCCTGTGTGCCTGTGCGATCGCCTTCGTGCATGTGTATGAGTATCTGCTGGCCGCAGAGTCAAACCATGCTTTGTATCTTAACAGACCCATCCTTCAGGGATACTGGGGTCATTACCATGTGAGAGATGAGGTGATTGGTGTTTGTGGCATGGCTGTGGACAGCACTGTTACTTGAGTTTCACACAGCTCCACATCTCAGGAGGGCATTTTATTTTGTACCCAGAAAGACTAATGCTCCTCTGTTCTTAGCAACATGTGTCTTTCCTTAAACTCTAATGTACATCAACTAGAAAATGCATATGAAAGAACATGCCAGCTTGCTGAGTCACCAGTCTGATGATCAACGTGATGCTGTTTAGCTGCTTATCTGCTGCTGCTGCTGGTCTTCTATTAGAAAGAGAGTGTGGTTCTGATACAAAAAAACCATGAAGAGGCAACCAAAATAATGCTCAGTGTGCCTGAGTGATGATGAGCCAAAACAAATGAGAAAAAAACAAACAGTGTGCTCATTATTTCCTTTTTTTGTGATCTCCCAGTGCCTACAAGAAGATTCAGAGAGATAAGCAACTTGTGTGAAAACCACTTCTCTGCTAATATATATGTTTAATTGTCACATGTGTTGTGGTGGTGTTTCAAATTTTCAACTAAATCAACTCAAGAGTTAATCTCATCCTGGGATTGAATTAGTGCCAAGACGATTTTCAACAACGATGAGGATGGACTGAAGGAATACAAACAAGCTGAGGGAAAAACACACAAAGCCTTGAGCTTTAACTTTTGATAAGCCCCCCAACACTGCAATCAAAACATCTGCTATCTTAAAACAAGTGACATTGTAATCCCGAAGGACAAAGACTAAATCTCTCTCCCTTTCTTGCAGGAATGATGAGAAAGGATAAAAAAAAGAGAGAGGGCTATTCAAAAGGAAAAACTTGATTAAACTGCATGCTGCCTTGCTCCAAAACCTCACTAACCAAACCTCTGTAACTACACACTTGTGACAAATTTCCTTCAGTCCGCATGCAAAAGCCCCTTGAAGTACACACATGGCGTGCCAGCAGCGGTCTTCAGTAGCAGTCCCCATGGTTTTATTGTTTGGACAGTTTACAATGTCCACTGATGTGATCGGTTACATCATCAATACGAGACTGAAGCAAGAGGCTTTTTCCTGGTTTTCTCCCTGAAGCCAAAACAGAAGGACTTTGATGGCCGGTAGGGTCTCCAATAAAGTTTAGTGCTCCCAATGTTGATAGCAGAGTAACTCAATCCCCCAACACTGCTTACCACTTTGCTAAAAGTCTGTGACATACAGGCTGGAAGCTTGTTTACAGAACTAATTAAGTCGAAGCTGTTGTATATTAAAATGGCCTGGGCATTTTAAGAGGCAGCAGTAATGAAAACAGAGTGGCAAAAAATGCTTCACTAACTTGCTCCTGATTCTCCTTTATGGACTCTCCTTGCTACTTCAACTCGAGAGGATATCAGAGGAACTGGGTAAGAGAGAGAGAGAGAACATCTCCTGCTCTGAAGGTCTTGCTTTTGGATAAACAATGTTGCACACGATCAAACTTATTTGAAGTCTTGAGAGCGATCCCTGTTTATTCTTGGGTGGTGTTCGGTCTGCAAAGCATAGCCAGCAGAGGCTGATTGGCAGCGGAACAGATAGTGAGCCGAACATGGGAGTCTTTTGTTTAATTGTGGATGTGTGTGTGTGTGTTCTTTTTTTAATTTATTGGGAAAGATCTGAAGATCTGTGGCACATTTGGTCAAGGGAAAGGGTTAGAAAGCCGACTGGGCTCCTTAAGAAAAGACTTTACTTGTATCTCTGTTCAAGTGTTTGAAATGGATATTTAGAAGTATGTTACCATACACACTCGAACTGCCCACCCTCCTTTAAAACTATGCATCAAGCGGAATTTTCAGGTATCATTTGCCTTTAACTTTGTGATGAAAGCAAGGGCCTCTAAAAGTGAGATGTATTAGGGCTATGCCCTTTATGCTCAATGAGCATGAGTAAAGGACCCTCCATGTTATGAGTATTACTCGCCTGCCAGTAGTGTATACGCCACTTCATTTTAGAGTGTTTTCTAGAAAGAGTGTCAAGTCCTGTGCTTCTCTTAAGTGGCATGTAATATGGAAATATTTTTCCGATAGTCTGTCCACTGTTGAAGTGAAAAGTCCGGGCTACTGGCTTCCCAAGAACATTTTAGAGAGTAGTGAATCTGGTTGTTGTACTGACTGCTGTAATGAGAAGGAATGCAATTTTACTTTTAAATGAAAATGGTGCCTCAAGTGCAAATATTAAGCTCTAAAAAGTAGTTAGTTTGCTACACTGTAACTTTAAACCAAGTTTTTGTCAAAAATAAAGTTAAAAAGTATCTTTTGTGAGGAGCGTTTCAAGGTGCTGGAGGAACAATCAGTTGCAAGTGAAGAGCTGAAAAAAGGGAAACCGAAGGAGAGGATAGGGAGTTGACGGTATGAGGAACAAGCAAAGGAGGAGGAGGAGGTGAGCGGAGAAGAATGTGCCTGACACCAAGCGCAGGATAACATTAGCTTCACACAGGCAGCCAGGCTCACAGCCTTGACCGGTGCCAATGACCAACCCTGGATTGCCTAGCACTGTCTGACCATGTCCAGCTACATGCCGCCTGGGTGGTCCTTAAATGCATCCCTCTGTACTGTATCACTCAGGCACACAAACACACCAACAAGATGCTTAGGTTAAAAAAAATAGAGCAATACCTAATGCAAATATAACAGAATGGGTAAGGAACTGCAAGAAAAAAAAAAGAAAAAAAAAACAATTCCAGCCACACGGCGTAATGACGATGTAAGTTTCAGTAGTTCTTGTGCTGTGCAAAAGCAAAAGCATGCCACGTTGCCCGTCTGGGACCGACTCGTTTCAGAGGCATTTACCAGCCTCTTTCATGTCCCCCACCTCCAGGCTCTTCTCCATCAACAGGACTCATTAACTGTTGTTACACCCCCCACCCACTCCTCTTTTTTTGTTCATTAAAATGTGCCAATTATTCTCCTCCATATTTTAAAGCCCTCCCGATTACCAACAGGCAATTAACATTTGATGAGAGTGATGAATGTTAGTGTGACACAAAAATTAAAGATAAAAAGACAAGAAATATATATAAAAAACAGAAAAAAGATTAAAAGGGAAGGCTAACAGAAGTTACCAATGATATTTACTTTAATGTCTAATTTTTATTAATCTGTGCCAATAATTTCAGACATTTGACTCACGGTGACAGCAGCCCTGCACCAATTACAGTGAGGAGGAAGAAATGTTGCAACCACTGTGGAAGGAGTGAGACGTATAAGCTGCCGAATGTTTGAGGCCCAGCAGAAACACATTCACTGACCTGAATCTGTTGCTGGAGGAGGTTGATTTTGTGCTGCTGCTGCAGAAGCTGCTGCTGTTGTCTTGCAATCTGGAGGGGAACAGAAGATGAGAAATTAAAATTGTTCTCGGTAAAACTGATATGAAAAAAGAGAAGAAACTAACAGACATCATTATAAAGGAATTGTGCTGCAATTGTAGGCACACCACCATTGATATTGCTCCCTAATTCAATTAAGGCCAGTTTCATTACATTATAATATGTAAAAAAAATAATGGTAATAACAAAGGGAAGAAAGTAGTAGATCGATAAGTAAGAAAACATTTATTTCCTAATAAAAAAATAAGATTTTAAGACCAAATTACTGCAAAATCTGACAAAAATAAACATTTTCACTTTTTCTGCATGAACATGAATATTAACTACAAGGCCAAAATTAGTGGCTAAGAGAATAAATAATTTACAGTACAGACAAGCGCGGTTATGATGAGGATAACTGATGCAGGCAGTGTGCGGGTGACACAGGTCCCTGCCGCCCCTGAGTGACGAGCAGGCACACCGCAATCCTTCTCATTCCAGCAGTCCCCCTTTTCTTCATGCCCACTTCATTGAGCATGACAACCTAGTTTTAAGTGTCATTTAATTTTCATTTTTAAATATAATTACAAAGTGTTCACTGTAAGATATCGGCCGTCTGCAAATGTGTCAAGATTAATTTGTGCTGGCTTCCTCACGAGTGTCAACAGTTAATTACTGTGTTGTATCTTGATGGCTTGATGACATTCTAGCTCTCAGCGGGCTCCCTCGCTCTCCCTCTCTCTCCCCCTCTCTCTTTTCCATTTTATTAACATTTTTTCATTTTAAAATAAGAGCAAATAGGAAAAAAAAACTTATATTATTGTTCATTGGTGCTGCAATGTCTACAACACCTACAAGAGTGTAGTTTGCAAATGAACATCATTGATTAAAAAAGAAATCAATACAGTTAATGTGTTATTAGTGTACTATGACCAAATGCATCACTCTAAGGTATATGGTCTATCTCTTCATTTACCACATGAAGGTCTGAGAGTGTGCAGAGAAAACTCTGAATGAACTCCTCGCTGATAATTGACTCACAGCCATTAGGGTGGCTGGTGATAATAAAAGTGTTGCCCGTGTGGATAGTTTGTGTCCTTATTTCTTCCCAGACATTAACACACTTCATGGCCTCTGCTAATTTGCTGATTTGTACAATATGGCTCATTGGCCTGATTCACACTGCAAATCTAACGCCAGGCTTGTTCTAATAGGAGTCGATTTATAAGATATAGAGGACTTCCATGTTTAATATAACGTTTAATTCACACATTCACTTGCATTTGTTAGTACAAGTCATAATAACATTTTTCCGACCACACAGCATAAATGTGGTCGAGAGAGCATGACAGAAATATCTGAGGTAATATAGAATATAACATCTCTTAAATTTAATACTCCAAATTCTTTCGGAGGAACAAGATTTTATTGGCATATTTCAGGCATGAAATGTAATATACAATAAGAGTCAAGTCAAGTGACGGTTTGCTGCAAATGTATTTAAAGGGGTTTATTACAGAAGGAAGGGGAAAAGAGTAAACAAGATTTAAGGAGGAAGGGGAATTAATATTTTAAATATTAAGAAAGAAAAAAAGGAAAAGAAATATCTGAGAAATGTTGAGTGTGATGAGGGAAAAAAAAGATTTTTACCAGGGGTGCTAAAAGAGACAAAGGGTGATACTGTGAGTGTAAGAAGAGAAAACCGTGAGCAGTTACCTGCTCCTGCTGCTGACGAGCTAACTCCATTTGCTGCCTCTGTTTCTCCATCTGTGAGGCGGCGAGCTTTTTCTGTTCGTCGTGGGCAGCCAGAAGCTGCTCTCGCAGGCTGATCAGCTGTGTGATCATTGTGGAGAGCTGGTGTTCCTTTTCTGCCAGGCTCTCTGGAGTACCTAGTGAGGGGGGAGAGAGAGAGAGAGGGGGATGTCAGGAGTGGAAAGGATAAACACAAAGTGGAGAACTTCAGCCATAAACACAGATACAGGTATGTGGAATGCATACCTGAAAAAAAAAAAGAAAAAACACACACACACACACACAAAATGTTTCATAGTAGCCATGAGTGAATAGCCAGGGCGTAGGCTTTTGTAAGGAAGCCTGCAGAAGGCATTGGTCATTGTACATTGCTAAATATAGAAAAGTGACCATGCTGCACACACCGATCATCATATTCTGCTATAGTGCTGCACACAATGTGTCGTACAAAGAAAACCACACAGGCAGCAAACCAACTGCAGAGAATTCAAAGAGTGTTAAGGTCACACACAGCCTGGAGTTGTCTATTTTACTGTAGCTGGTGTTCACAGCTTTCACAGGAAGAAAGGGAATGAATTGTTCCCGGAACATAGACAAAGAGCTGCAGGGAACTGTCAAACTGAGGTGGCAGCTTATGTCAGACTACCAGGCGTGAATATAAGAAAGTGCCCGCGCCGGCCTCAGAACCACACAATTTTCATTATTTGTCCATTGAAGCAAACACATTGAGAGAGAAGCTCTGGAGGAATTATACATTTTTTTGGAAAAAAAACAAATGATCAAAAAACATTGTTTAGACAAAAAAATGCTGTAAATACACCATCACAATCCTCATTTACAAGAGATTTGTATGTAACGATCACCACTTTTTTCATTTTATCATCTTTGTAGTTACTGTTTCCAATGACAGACCAATAGGCTTCCTCCTCTCTCTACAGTCACATGTCCACAGTGTGTGTGTGTGTGTGTGTGTGTGTGTGTGTGTGTGATAGAGAGAGCGGCTCTGCTGCACTGCTCTCTCCCTCCGCCTAATCAATGCTAAGTGATCCTACCATTGACTTACACCGCCAACATAATTGCCAGTGAGAGGCTAGACAGTAACTCACTCTCCTCCCACTGCACTCCTGTGTGACAAGCTGATCTGGGAGAACATAGAAAAAAAAAGGGGATGGGAAAACCGACAGAAGAGAGAGAGAGAGAGAGTAAGAGAGAGAAGGATAAAAGCATAGAGATCCAGATAACAGTACAGTGAAAACTGGCCTGGGGCCAGCTCGAGCTGAATTCTTTCCTGGGTGTCTTCCTCTCGTCTCTGGCCACATCTGTCTTGAGTTTCTCCGAGAGCTCCCAGGGGCCCTCTCCACTCAAACTATTTTAATTTGACTAAACACCTGATTTATTTTATCTCTCCGATGAGGAAAGCCGTTTGTCTTAATAGGGCTTGTCAACCTCCAGAACCCATTCAGGGCAATTTACTGGCAGGCTTGTCTGAACCTCGGTTCGCCTCGCTCTGCCTCCGCTGCCTGCTGCAATGGAAGAGAGCTGCAATTCTCCATTTATCCTCCTAACGAAAAAAAGCACCTAAAAGCAGCTATTCATTGGGCCTGCGTGCAGTTTCCAAGGCCTGAATTGACTTCTTATTCACCCGACTACACTTGTTGTGAATGGCTTATCTGTAAAATTGATACAATCAGCACCAATTTTATTAACCTTTGGCTGCATCCATGAAGGAGCTGCCTTTTACAGGTCACCAGCAAGATACATCAGTCGCTGTCACAATAAATCACTGCTATCAATATTGTAGTAGGTAGGAGGGAGGGACTAAAAAAAGGAAAGAATACAGAAAGAATAGAGGGAGAGGAATAAAGAAAGGAAAGAGGGAGAAAAAAAAGGCCATAATCATCCAGATGAGGATGAGAGCCATCAGGCGTCAAGGCCGGCATAGATGACCTTGAGTTGGGAACCAAACATCTGGACTCAATGACGCACCCTGCCTAATTACACATTTCTGATGATCATTTAGCGATTTAATGTCAAAACTGCAGGGAAAAAAAAAACAAAAATCACAACAGAAAACTTACCTTGAAAGCTGAGTAAAAAATAATAACATCAGAATGTACAGCACATTTATTTTGGGCATGTGTGTATGAATGTGCAGGGCGACTTGGCGCTAAGGGCCCACTGATGGGCTAGTCTGACTGTGGAGTGCTCTGCCCGGACACCAAAAGAATACTAACAGAGGGCCCATTGTTGGGATGTTGAGCTGAACTGTGGGAAGCCCGAACTGCCCTCTGTACTGCAATTTGGGCCTTGCCTCCAATTTTAATCTTTTTTTACCACTTTGTTTTGTCTGTTTCTTTCTTTTTTTAGTCAAAAGCAATGCTAAATAACAACAAAAAAAGGGATTCCAAGATTATTCAGATCAGTGATAAATGATGAAGACAAACAACTAAAGGCAACTTATGGTTTTTAATATCCGATTATGAAAACAAGGTGGATGAACTTCACCTAGAGACTGTATACAGCTTAGAGGAAATTCGAGCGCATATGTTTTTTGTTGAGTGGTTAGTGTTAAAATCTCTTTCTTCCTGCTTTAAATTATGGATCAGCTTTAAAATGCAGATAAAACTTTTATTGGGTGGTGCAGAAGAGGAGAGTCGTGGTCTGCGCCTGACCAGCCTGCTGACAAAAGAGGCCGTTTCCTGCATATTGCATGGCTTTTAACAGCGGTGGGGCTGGGGTCTGCCCGTTAACATGTCTCCTCACATTGCGCTTCCGATGGCAGACAGACAGCCCAGAGATGCCTTGGCGCTACATAAACCCCAGCAGTCGGCCCAGACCTAACATGTTGTGACATCCTCCTGTTAGACGACTGAAGCCCAGTAGGACAATAACAGCCTGACACAGGAAGAGGATCCCAGGAGTGAGCGGTCAAGCTGTGCTGGCACTTTTCTTGTTTTTCTCTCAGGCCACCGTGTTAACTTTAGAGTTGCCAGATTGACACATAGGAGGAGGAGGTGGAGGAGACGGTAAGACGACGTTGTTCAGTTTCAGCCCATTCAGCATTCACCTTTTGAGATTCCTGCCTCTTTTAAATGTCACAAAGTAGGGCAGAAAACATCAACGGGTGACTAAATAAATGATAAGAGGAAAACAAGCAGAGCCATGGTTGCTTGGGGAGGGATGGGGGTATTCGAGCCTTGGGGTCTTTGGATAAAAGGCACTTTGTAGGGGTGCGATTTGTTCTGTCCAATACCCACATCTCCCTCTCTTTTGGCTCCCTCCTCTCTGCTCTAATCAAGCAGTCTCTAATTTGGGTTCCAAGTCCAGTACCGGGGAAGAAGAAGGAGGCTTGTTACTTTGAAGAGTCCCGAGTGAATAACACAGATAAAAGATTCAGGCACAAAAAAAGAAGAAAAGCGAGGGAGGGCGAGGGTGAAAAGGGGGAAAATCACAAGGCACCCTATTCTCTTCCCTTCCTTTGGTTACGACAGCTGAGCCATTATGACCAGATCTGAATTGAGTTTTTTAGCGCCAGAAGACTGGAATTTCTTTGTCTCTCTATCAGTCAGCCATTGTTGATGCTTCCATATGCTGCAAGCCCATCCTAAGTAAATTAAGACTTGTCTAAATGCTGCGATTGTACCAAGCTGTATCTGCACACAGGCTGTACATAGCTTAAATGCCTCGCGTGCTGTGGCTCTCTCCCTCTCCTCTGCTCTCTCCTAAAGTGTGTGTGTGTGAATGTAGACATGAGTGTGTACAGATGTTGCCTGTTGCTTGAATCGATAAAAGGTGCATGCCTCTGAGTAAATGCACACGTGTGTGAACTCTGCGGTCATCTGACCCCTTCTCCGATCTTTCCCCGGAAAAAACACAAAGAGCCAATTGAATACAAGCTAATGGCCTATATTGGTACCTTCTTTAGTGTTTAAAATAGGATTTTTTTTTTTTTTTGCTCACAGTCCTTTTTTCAAAACCATGAAGCCCTCAACAAAAGCATGAAACAGAAGTCAATCTCTGTACCTAATTCATTTTTGTGATATTGAATATGACTGAAAAAATTTGATCCTCTGGTCAAGAAAAATATGTTGTACACTGGCAGAAAACCAAGCTTGAATAACACGAGCTAGTTTTATGGTATCCCTTTGCTTTTAACTACCGCCGTATATACACTTGTTCAGCAATGCTACAAGGCCATATGTGTTTCGAGTAATATGGTGTTAACGCGTCTCCATGCACTACAACCAAGACAATATGAGCAACAGCTGTTTTACCTGGCTTGCTGCCTCTGCCATGATATAAAAGCTGTTAATCTTGCCAATAAAACCCCATTAACAAGCATGAGCAATGACTCACAAGCACATGTCATCTACTGGCAGCAATGAGGCTCAATCTCTAAGCTTTCCTATGCAGCATGGACCTGTGCACTAGTTCAGACTGATGAACTGCCATTATCTTATGAAAAAGATCTTCTCAAAGTTTTAAACCACTTTAACTTTCATGCTTGAGACTTCACAGATTGTAACTTTTTATAAAATGTTAATGATACTCTGGTATTACAAGCTTCTTACAGTGTAGCTATATGTCTGCACAGATATTTGAGTATTGATGAGATTTTAAGACACTTTTACAGAATCAGAGTCATTTAAATTGCTCAGTAGATGATTTTTTTTAATAAATACTCTGGTTGGCATATGGAGAGGTTATTAATGAAAGCACACTTCATCTACGACGGTTTGGCTGTTCACGCTGAACACTGATGGAGACTAATATTTTGATGATAGAGGAAGCTTCACTCTTCACTATAATTATGCTAATGTAAAAAGCTCCAGCACTTCACTGTCTATCCATGACACTGGACAAGGTACTTCATCAAAGCCAAGATAGAGGCTCGACCTGAACATATTACTTCACCCAGAACGCCAGTGACCCTGAAATTCACACTGAAGACAAAAAAAAAAACTCAAAACAGAAACTTCATTTCTGTCCTTTCAGTACTTGAATATATCTTTTTTTTTTTTTTTTTTACTCTCTAACACAAACCAAAGATCCTTTCGCCATGGAGGATGTTGTATGCATGCAAGGCCGCATAAAGCAAAGATCATTACAGGAAAACAATTTCTAATCCTTCTATTCATCTCTCGTGGCCTTTATAATGATGAGTCTGACCTCTGTGCCCTTAAAATAAAGAAAGCATACACAGTTTTCAAGGTCTCTCTCATACAGACCTCTTAAAGCCAGGAAGACAGTGATGAAGGCAACCGCTTACTGTCTGCAAAAAACCTTGTAGGTGAATTGGGAGTTAGATGTTATCTCATTCTTTTCACAGAATATTTATTCATTGGTCTTATCTATACAGATGATAATTAAAGAAAAATGTGCACGACAAGAGATCTTTCAAAATTCTTTCATACTGTTGTCTTTGATGGATAAGTGTATTAACAATGCGTGCGTTTTGTCTGGATTTAATCCAGATCACAAGTGATAGACTGAAATAGCTGTACAGATAGCAAAGACAGCTTAGACATGTATTTGCAAAGTATATAAGAACCAAGTAAATGCAACTAAGAACTGCTTAGTTCACTTAAACAAGACATTTGCAGTCAATAGATCCAGCCAGAGATCACCAGTGTTTGTTTAAGACTTTACTGTTATTACATCAGAATGGCTCTTGGTAGGCGGGTGAATTAAATACACCAGGAGAGCATTTTAAGCTTCAAATGAAGATGTGCGTCCAGAACTAACTGTGGTTGTGATGCAAAGCTGCTTTATGTATTCGTATCTCTACAGGTCACACGTGTATCCACTTCTGTAATGGAAATGGGTTGGCCATTGAAAGCTGTTAGCAATTCTATATAATGTTTCATTTTCCATGTTCACTTTATTTCTGCTAGAGCTTTAAGTCCCTATGCATATGTCTGTAACTTTATTTGCACAAAACAAACAAAATAAATAGATTGACTTATAATTTATTAGTGTACCTGACCTAATCAAATAATAAAGCATGACTGGTATTTAAATTAAACCTTACAGAAATAAAAAAAGTGGAAATAAAAGCTGTGTAACTGGTAATGTTAATTGTGACATAAAAAAAATGTTTTTTCCTCTTGTACTGGAGAATGTGCATAAAATCTACTGTGAGAGAGCTATTGATACAAATTGAAAAACCTTTCCTGGCCAGATTTTTACTTTGGAGACAGTTCCTTTGTTTCAGGTTTTGTCTGATTCCCTTCATCTGTTCATTATCTGTGATTTTCAGAAAAGTGTATTCACATTCCTTTACATCCATGCCTCTAGTGCGGGTCACTTTTACAACGCTGTCGAGCTACAATTTCCTTTTCTTTGCCTTCCTTTGTTGTAAATGAGTGTTTCAAATTTTCTTCAAAGGAAAACAGACTAAAAGTGCTTGTTTGCATAAAAATGTATAAAAAAAACAACTTAAAATGTCATTAGTGAAACAAACCATGACAAACCACTGCAATATAATTCAAAACATTCAAAGCACAAGCGGTGAACTCTATCCCTATCACACACACAAAAACACACACGAGGACAGCACTTCCTTCTTCTTTTTTTTTTTCTTCACCTCCATTGCCACAAGCTAAATTCCTCAATTCATTAGAGGAGAAAAACACACAGTCCAACACTCTCATACATTCATCTGGCAAATGTGGCCTGAGGAATAATGATTTACTGTGGCTCATATTTCACCTGAGTGCACAGGGCAAACAGTTGACTGAAGTGTTGTGGAGAAAATGCTAACTGAGGCTT
>JAPZDV010000001.1:12795374-12809880 GCA_029814665.1 Acanthurus lineatus | reverse complement strand
TTGTGTTTCTTTCTTTTTCTGTTATGCCTTTTTCTTTTTCTGAATAAATTATGGGTATTCAAGGAGAACACTTACACATGGGAAGACACACAAATGTCTATTCCCTTGTGACAACTAGACTTCTTTTCTTTTCTTTGTCTTTGGGCCCTTGTATGTTTTTTTTTTTTTGGACTGTGAGAAGAAGGGCCGGCATAGAATTGGGGAGGGGAAGAGCGTAGCCAAGTTTCATGTGACACGTCAATTGGAAAATCAAAGCAGGGGTAGTTCATTTGCTCCACCCAGATGAGGCCATCTAGCAAAGCCATGATGAATAGGGGTCAGGCAAGCCACACCTCAAAGATTTATGATTAAGGCTTATTATGTTGGGAAACTGACATTGATTGCTGATTTAAACCACTGAAACCAATTAATTTGCCAGTGCTGAATAGAAAGCATGGTCAACAGTGTGTGTCATTCTGACAGGTTGGACGGGAAAAAGCCGGGCAACACTGAAAGACTAAATGAATGGTGCCAGCTCTGTTTGGAGGTGGTTAAAAGTTACTACGAGTGATTGACAGCTGATACAAAAAAAAGAGAGAGACTGGAAAAAAAGATGAGATCTGAAGAGCGAAACCAGGAACCTCAGCCACTGATCTGAGTAATTGCCCAAAAATTTGGTTCACAGAAGACATGTACAAGCTGCTGCTTTAGCAATGCTAAGATGGTTTCATTCATGGGCCGGCACTGAGAAAACCTGAGTAAATGAATGTGAAACATAGCCCTAATAAAATCAAAGAGCTGACAGACATGGTTGAACAGGAAAATGTGCTGTATTTCCACTCCAGGGAAGCGGGCACTGTAGTGGATTAGACGCTGACTAAAACTCAAAATGCCCCCGCAGCCTGCTGCTAACCATGTGTCTGACCACTCATACTGTGCTTCAGCTCTTTTCTGCATTTGTCCAGAGCGGTGCTGAAAAGGAAACAAGTGATATACCTACCACAACCTATCACCCGAGTAATTTTTGTGCTGTGTTCACAACAAATGCTACATTACACTCGGCCGCTCAGCTGCATGTTATTTTGCTCTGTGGTTGTCGGGGGGGAAGCTTGTGTTTACCAATACCTTTTCCTCTGTGTTAGTTTCTTCTTTATTCTTTTTGCTGGCTCGCTCAGAGGGCACATGCATCCTGACAGTGCTTCAAAATGAAATCATTAACTAAATTGCTTTCTTAAAAAGCCACAAGTGTGCGGCAGGATTTGTGTGTGTGTTTGGCTGTGGGCCATGGGCCTCTGGTTCCCAGGCAGCCTCTGCCCCGGCTCTGTTGTGGTTCCCTGCCACCACACTCATTATGCTCAGCCTCTGCACAGCACGGTGCAGAGCTGCGGCTCGCCTCACTCACTGGGTTAGTAGGAAATAATCTGGTAATCTCAAACTACTCCTCCATTTCAGCTGGGGCCGAACACAAAGACGCCTTTTGTCCTGCAACATTTATGGCCATTCTTTAAATCTCAATCAGGGAATCAATCAAAAGGACATTAAACAAATATAGTTTTGTATGTGATGTTTAATGCTTAAAAAGGAACTTTCTGTAGAGCTGACCTGATTTTTTAAGCTGGTATCAAACAGCAATTCCTGCTGTGGCTTATAAAAATGCTAACAAACTTAAATAATGTGAGAAATATCCATATCTGTTTCAAAAATATATAAATATAGATTTTATGTAAGATTAAATAATAAAGGCCTTGTGAAAATTTCACACAGATACAAATTAAGATGAATCCCTGCATAAATATTATGTAACAAAAACAAAAATTAAAACAATTTCCTGGAAACTTACTGAGAATCTGCTTGAGATAGATTTCAATACACAAAGTAAACAGAATGGAAAGCAAATAGTAAGTGAAGGCCAGGCAAATATTTGATAAGAGGATAGGGACTGTAGCCGAACTGTATGACAGGGTGGCTGAGGGTCCCGCCTACCCACACACACACGAACAAACACACACAAACTTACCCAGGTTACTTAGGGAAACTACATGGACTTAGATAGACCACTACTTGCCTAACCTTAGCCTTAAACAGTGACCCAAAACTCAGCCCCATTTCCAATCGGGGACATGACTTTTTGTCTCAGGTTAACTGGCTGCGGGTCTGAAATGTGCCTCTGAAAGTCAAACCTCCCTCCCATCTCCTTCCCCCCTCCCCCCCACACACACACAAACAGGGGGCACACACACACCCACGTACACACATAACCCTCACCTGACTGTCGTTCTGCTCGCCACTGAGCTGAGGATAGCAGATGTGTCTTTCACAGCCTGTAGAGTGTGTAACCAATCTAGAAACAATAGCTGGAACTTGACAAAGGTCGTTGCACTTGCAACACACTCTTTACAGCAAAGGGCAGTCAATTCCCATTGGCCACTAAGGTTTTTGTTTTGTTTCTTTTTCTCTTTGTTGTTGTTGGGTTTTTTTCCCTTTACAAACCTCTAAGGCATTTTAACATTGAACACTAGCACAGTCCATAAACTGTATATTTTCTGTTGGTGTCTAAACCCATTAGTCAGCCACTATAATACTATCTGAGCCGCTATGTAAGCCCCTTTACGAAGTTTAAGTCACCTTTTTGACCTCTTGTTAAGCTAACAGTGGGTGTAAACATGTTCAATCCTATTAACCTAATAATATACATGAGTCTGGGTAGAGTGCCATAGCTTGAAGCCCGCTCCGAGTCTTTAATTACAGCAGACAACCATGACAGTGAAAAAGATACAGCATCAGCCAGACTCTCTAGTACCTGCCATTGTGACCAAAGGATGTGGGGAAACAAAAGGCTTACTATGTTTCAAAGCATACAAGAAAGTGCACCTTTGTTTTAAAACAATTAAAAGCTTAATAAGTATTTTAAGTAAAAAGGCTCTAAACACATTAATATGGGAAATTACAAAAATTAAAAAATGTGCTTATTTTAGAAAGCTCTCTAAAAGCTATCAAAAGTTATAGAGGTACACATGTCTATCAGGTTTACAGGCAGATATAAGTTTAAGATTTAAGTAGGGTGAACTGGTCCCATTGTTATGGAATAAAAGCCTTCACTCTGACAAAAAAAATGACCTTTTCAGATGCAGAAAGTGAATCAATTTATTTCATATCCAATGAGGGACAAAGGAAATTAAATATAAAATAAAGGTGAATATTTGAGTTGCAGGGATACTGACAGCAGAACAAACAGAACATGTGTTTCAATAGACTTAAATATTAATGGCCAACAGTAAGAAAGGAGGTAATAGGCAGAATTTGTTTGCATGTATTCATCAAATAGCTAGATGTGTTAAAAGAGAAGCTTAATGAATGCTATCATGCAGACGCCTATGCATCAACATAAAACTGTAAATCTACATTTGATTTGCTTATTTTTATAATGTATGTTACTTTATTAATTAAATATGTATAATGTGAGCTGTATACATCACATATTTTGAGATTTTTGAAGACAGCCGAAGCTATGTTACTGATTCTGTATGCATGTCTGTGCATTGGAGATTGTGCTGTGCAGAGCTTGTGTAGCCTGTGAACCCTCCTCTCTGGTGTCAGCAGGGCAGCCGTCCAGCATCAGCCTGGCATATCAGCTACAAATGGCATCTACATCACTGATGCTAAGGCTAAAAATACAGAACCGGGTTTCTTCCGTTTCCCTGTATTCTCAATTGTGTGTGAAACTTAAGCTGAGAAACCCCGCAACACTAGCTTTATGTGAAAAAAAAAAGTATTGGTTATGGACCTGTTAAAGAGCAAATAGCTTTACAAATCCAACGTATTGTGACAGCAAAATGCAAAAAATTATGGCATGAGACCTTTTTTCTCTTTGCTTGCGAGCCAGGTTTTAAGAAAGCTCTCTAAAAGCTATCAAAAGTTTCAAAATTTCCCACAACCCTCTCCTGTGGGTGTGCCTGTAAAGTGCTTCACTCCCCGTCTCTTGAAAAGCTCTAAGGGATTGCATCATGGGACGGGGTGTAAGACGATGGTAGCAACATACTGTAACATTGGGGAAATAGCTCACGTTGGTTGATTCATAAACACCTTGTGCACTGGCTGGCTGGCTGGCTGGCTGGCTGGCTGGCTGGCTGGCTGGCCTCTCAGACTGGCTCGTGTTGTGCTGGTCATAATGGTAGCGCTGTATTGAGCCCTACGCTGGTCTAAACACTGTGCAGAGGTGCACACACACACATGCACTCACAGAAACACACAGATGTGTCACACAGATTACAGCGTGGCTCTGTTTTTAATTGAGTCTCAGCCTTTGTGGTGTCTGTTATCTCAGACTAATAGCATACATTGGCCCTCTCTCATTATCAGAGTGGGTCTTTATCAGAGACCCTTGTTTGATACAGTTAGAGTTGATGCATTATGAACCGCACACCAAGAGTCAACAGTGATCTGCATATTCAATAACTTCCGTAATTATATGCGCAATTCATCAGATGGGATGTGATTGCAGGGGAAGTGGAATAGAGTGGAATAGAGAGGAGCAGAGAGGTCTGATTCCTGGAGGACTAAAGTCTAATCACAAAACTAACATGATAATTGAAATCTAAATTGAAAGGCTTAGCTCTCAGGGAGAGTATGTCAGACGTGGAGTGTAGAGGCGCTAGTGAGAATGAAAGAGAGGGAGAGAGAGAAAGTGGCAGGAAAAATAAGATTTAAACTGTGCATGTAGTACACAAGCCGCTGACAATGCGCACAGGAAAAAAAATAGGGGTTCTTCGCACTCATATTATATTAAGCTTCAAAAAATGTCTCCGTAATCCAGTTAGGAAGGAAAGCTTGCTGAAGGTGGAGGGGTTTTAAGCAGCTTGCTGAGAGGCATTGTGAACATAAAAATCATATAAATTTAAACATACTGCAAGTCATTAATCACAGGTCATATAGGGCTGTGTTGCCATTACTCTTTAGACACTTAGGATAAAATACATCACTGTAAAGCGGCGTAGAAAATAGGGAAACTCCCAGCTTTCCTAAAAGAAAATTGTCTCAACAATTTATCCTTTAATAACATCCTTTAATGAAAAGTACAGGCAAGTATTACAAATCGAAATAGAAATATTTACATATATATTTTGTTCAAAGCAACAAAATCATGGCCTGGTTTTGCAGAGTTTGCACCAGAGGGCAGTTCAATAATAGCTCAAAATGCCACACTGTCACCATATTCCCTCTGTGCTTTAGTGCTGTGCAAGTTCCTATTTTCAAGTTCCTATTTTAAAGGAATGAATGAAATAGTTGCTTTTGTAATAACTGTGTGAAAAGGGACATGAAAGTGTCTAACTCCAGCGGTTTGTTTATCCTTTAAACCAGCTATGTCACAGCAAATGCAGAAATGCAAATTAAATCAAAAAAAAAAAGAGCCAAGTAGTCTGCTTTTAGTTTTGGAGGTAATGTTTCCTTTCACACTGGAAAATAAGTGTCATTTCTTTTGCCAAACATCATTCTGTGGAGTTATATACAATCATGTAAACAATTTTCTTTTCAGATGCATCTAATCAAAGAGAGTATTGTGTCGGGGCATTTCACTGAAACAAAGCTGTCCTCCATTTCACCTCAAAGGCTGCTCTGCCTTCACATTCACTTCTCATATTTTACTCATAGTGAACGCAACCCTGCAGAAAAGTCCTCTGTCTCATCCCCCCCCCCTTCTCTGCTGTCCCTCCCTGACCATAGGATTCATATTCATCCCTCAATAACATTTAATTAGTAATGCCAAATTCATTAACCTGTACTGCTGTTACGCTGGCCTCAGCCATAAATTAGCTTAATGTGAGCAGACGTATTGCAGCCGTAATAAGGGACATAAAACTCAAAGAGAAACACATACTGTTCCTCCATAGTCATGGATCATTATAACTCAGCAGTGTTTTAGAGCATTCCTTTTCAGAGCAGCACCTCTTTAGCAGCTCTAAACTATAAGCCCATCAAACATTTTTTTTTTTTTTTTTTTTTTTTGGTAATGCGTTAGAACTTGTGTTAGAGTATGTTGTGGAAAATGCATTACTCATCTTCAATGCTGCAGCTAAAATCCATGTAATATCATTGAGAGTTTAATGGCAATGAAAAATTGAAAAAGCTGAAAAAAAAATGCTGTTAAGCACTGGTAAGTGCAAGTCAAGAGTGTAATATTAAGGTGTTTTTAAGATTCATGTAAGAGTTCATGTTGTTTCCAGCTGAACCGAGGCGCCAGGTGCCGATGCAAAATAAGCTCTGTCAGTAAAAGAGATGCAAGAGACTGTTCCAGCAGCCTCTGACAGCTCTGTCTAATTGGTCCAAACTCCTTGGCGTCTTGTTTGTGTTTATTAAATCAGCTGAGGGAATGTGTACATTTTGGCTGTGGGCTATGTTACCCCCTTTACCGCGAGGAGATATGCTACATGCAGCTTTTTTTCTCTAAATCTTGTTTTCCTTTCAAATCTTTCAAATGGACAAACTTAAGGTTTTGTTTTTTTGAGTAGACAGACATGTTCAGGAAAAAAAAACCCTGCTATTGTTAAAACCTCAGACGACCTTCACTGTCCTAGGATTACATGTTGACCTTCCTGCTCCTCTATCCCCCAGTGATCTCGCCTAACAACTCACACCAAAGAGCCTATTAGGCCTTGATCCCACTCTGTTGTTAAAAAGGGTCTTGTCCTTTCAGAACACTCACTTCCTCGTTTTCTGTTTTTTCAAGCATAGGTGCTGGAGGAACACAAGTTCATTGTTCCCTCGCAGATGGAAGTTGGAGTTACTAGGGTAACAGCTCTAATCCTCCCTTTTTTTACCACTTTTTTCATATTAACAGCCTATCGAGTGCTACCTTTTAAGTCACAGGCAAGAGCGCTCGCTCACTTTTAATTAGCTGTGATTCTGTTTGCCAGGAGACAGCATGATGAGCTAATCGAAACTTACGAAATAATGACGTACTGCAAGCAGCTACTTCTTTCTCCTGAGGCCTGCTCCAAGAATAACAATAATGAGGCCATTATCGAGGATTGCACTTTAAAATGCTGCCCTGCCACCAAAACAGAGGACATAATTGTTCTGGTGTTTTCCATACAATCAACAACCTATTGTTGACGACTTGAGAACTAAGGGAGCAAAGAATGGGTGCCATAATGATTGGTCTGTGCTGCCCTGAAGATCCTGAACAAAGTGTCCACTGAGGAAGGACTTCGATAGACTACTGATTCGCTTGTAAGGGCTCTGGATGAAGACAACTGTCTGGCTTTGTAAAGGAAAAAAAAATGTTCTTTCTGCTTTTTGTCTGTCTTGCCGCTCAAATAGCCCCCAAGCCGCATTAGGGAAGAACCATTCATATGGTGAAAGGCTGGGAGTCACACAGGCTCATGTGAAGGGGCCACATAGTTACTGAAGAGAATGGCCATTTATATAACCTCCCTCCAATCAGAAAAAATATAACTGATCTCTTGCGGAGGAGCGTAAAAAGTGTGTTTGTTATCTATAAACCGGATTCTAAAAAAGTTTGAATGCTGAGTAAAACTTGAATAAAAACACAATGCCATCATTCGCAAACAATGTTTACCAATAGTGGCTTAAAAAGTCTTGCTGAGCCCAACTGAGGACGACTGAGTCTTTCAATGATGCCTCTCAAATACCTGCTGATGATACAATCACCTGATCCTGATAAACCTGTTTACCTGTGATAATGTTCCAAAAAGGTATTTTTGAAGCATCCCATTACTTTTCCAGCCTTTTGTCTCCCCCGCACTAACTTGTTTGAAACATATTGCTACATTAAAGTTAGAATAAGTGTGTATTTGCACAAATCAATCAAGTTAAGAAGGTAAAATATAAAATGGATTTTTCTTTGTAACAATTTCAGTTACACATTGACAGAGGGATAATCAAATTATATCAAAGGATAATCAAGTCTCTTGCTGTTTTATTTATGTTTCACACTGTGGAATATATTTTTTTGGAATCTGGATTAAAACTATTCAAAACAACAGTACATTAACCTGTGTATTGGCCATGTTAAGTCCATGAAGTTCACTAGTCATGTGCTGCATGTCAACTGAACTTTATCCAGTATGTCAGGATGACTCAACTGGATAACTGCTAGTTCATATATTTGCTCCAAAACCAACTGAATAACAAATGCAGCTCAGCCATCTGGGAATGAAAAATATCCCTGTGAAAGAATATGATGAATAGAGGCTGAATATTTAAATATTTTGTCAAAAGTTTCACGAGTAAACTTGTTGGGTTGAGACCTCAGTGGGTTCGTACAAACATGGTGCTGCACCTTTTAGCTGTGCTCTATTGTACAGGAGTGAGAGAGAAACAGAGCTCGAGGGCAGGAAAATGCTAAGTGGGCCCCTTAGCCTAGTCAACCTTCAGTGGGTTTCATTTATCTTCATCTTGTTAGACTAAATTAATTAACAATCTCAATGTTACACACTTTCTCCTTTCATTACATCAAATAATGGCAGAAATGTAGGGGGAGGTCCTGCCCACTGGGAGTAGACAGAGACTAAAGACATCTCCCTCTCTCTATTTCTCTCACTCTCTGCATCTCTCTCTCTCTCTCTCTCTCTCTCTCTCTGTTCACATCTCTGTATTCTGTCTCTCTTCCTTCCCCTTTCTCTCTCACACTCACTCTCATTTTCTCATTCTCTTTGACTGCGCGAACAAAAACCTGTTAAACGTCTCCCATAAACATATAAAAAATTGATCTGAAATGAAAACACATCCTCTTTTCAACAAAGATGGAAACTCTGACGCTCACAATAACATGGGCATGAATAGTTTTCTATTAAAGACGCCGTGCACATTGTATACGGTAGTTCAGAGAACTTTAGCGTTAGTTTTAAGTTACCGGGATTTTTAAACTGACTGGCTTTATTTTATGAGACAGTACAAAGGCTTTGATTTGTACATAAACTATGAAGAGTTTGATGTATTTTGATGTGACGGTGGCTGTGTAACAGGGGCCATTAGGAAACACTTTTACAGCTATTAAAACTCACTGTATGTACAGTGTGACTCAAAACCAAACTCATGACTCATTACAATAATGAAAGGCCCATCTAGTTTGTGACTTAGATATGACGTACAGCGTAAAAAGTCAATAACATCTGCACAGTGGAGCAGAAATGTATGAGCATGTTCAGAAAGCCCCCTTTGACCTAATTCAGTAGGTTGGGAAAAGACACCGTGATTCTTCGCTGGAGGAATGCCCAACTGCCACATCCATCCACTCCTGTTTCCATCCTTTTCTCCCCTTTCACCCCTACCCCCAACCCACTCCAGGACACAAGTCTTATCCAAGCAAAAGGGCTAACCCTGTAGCAAAGCCTGCCTTTAATCTTGGCCTGATTGTCTCCAATCTGCAGCCAGCGTGCGTGATATCTTTCTACTGGCCCTTCTCCTTTAATTAAAACAGACACTGACAGAAGGATGTGGATTAGCAGTGCAATAATGTGTTTACTTAGAATAATCACAGTGTTTTCTCACAGCTCTGAGAACAAAAGCAAAGTGCATAGAGCCAAGGTCGAGGATTGAGTTTCTTTTTTTCCCCCTTTTTCTACTGTAGCGAAGGGATTGAATGCATGATATGCTTCAACCAGACTTCTTCTCTATTCCACCCCACTGCAGCATTAAGCATACAGTACATCTTTAGTACAGTTAGTTATCCACCAAACTGGTTTCGACAGGTGCTTAGAGTTAGAATGCTGCCATCCACTTTGTACCATTACTCCAAAAATAAAAGCGGAAATGAGCAGAGACAGTGCGCTCTCAAAAACGTAACATGCTGTATGCCTGAATAATTTCTGTCAAATTTTAGCAGATATATCTCACCAAATAGGCTGGTGCCATGCCATCAAAGATAAATGAGATACTGTTTGTTTTTGTGGTACTTATGTTATTTGTTAACAGGAGCTACACCGAGTATTAATATGTTGTAAATATATGTAATTTATATGTAAATGATAACTGGCGCTTTCACTTTGGTAAATATAAAATAAAAAGAACTGTTTCAGTGAACAGTCACAGTTACATAAATGTAGGGTTCAGTCTTATTTTTTTTATATGATTCTGAATGATTGAATTCTACAGATAAATAAAATAAATTTAAATCCATGCAATATTTTTACATTTGAATTCCTGAAGGACATTTTGACTAGCGAGAGTAATGGTATCAAATTGTCCTTTCTTTTTAAAATACCCCCAACAGTTCTGAGAGAAAAAAAAATGCTGTTAATTTAATCAAATAAGTGACCTTTTGAAAAAGAAATCAAAGAGGATTCATTAGCTTTAGTAAAGTTTGGCTGACAGCAGCTTTGAAAGGCAGATGCTGCTGCTGTGGCTTCTAATGAGCCAACCCTAATTAGGGAGCAACGCTGCAGCCTAGAGAAGGTGGCTGACTAGGAAAGGAGCCAATGGTAAATACACTCTCTTATTTACTTCCTCTGTGTGTAATGACAGCACAAATTTTTAATTAGAATCACAGGAAGGGTAAAGACAAAAAATGTAAATCTTTATTGTGGGTTGAATACAAACACTGAACACAACAGGAAACAACAGCACATCACAAAACAGATATGCCAGCCACTGTCTCACCCCAACATCCCTGATTAGGGTGGTTAGTGAGGGAGGGCAGATGGGGAGCATGCAGTGTAAAGACACAGAAAGCCTGATCTGCCGGTTCTCTAAGCTGGGGAAGGGGAAGGAAAGAAAAAAAACAGAAGGGGAGGGGGTGGGACTCATCATCTACATGTGTCCCTTAGGTTGTTGATGTGTGCTTTCAGTCTGACTGGAGGCTATCAGGGTGAGCATGCCAGTCAGCCACACACTACATGAACACAATCATAACACACAGCTTGGGTAAATATGTTAGAATCCACGTTCGACATTGTTCAAATATACAGACACATGCGCACACACAAACATGTGCACACGCACACACAGGACAAAGTCTAAAGCTAACAATGTGTCAGAAAGCTTAACCCCTGTTAGCCCGCTACCACCCCTGCCCGACCTGTGATCCTAAATGGCAACAACGGAAATGAAACTAACCTCAGTAAAAAGCTGCTACGAAGAAAGCCCTCCATGTCAGCGTGTGGGGTTCTGGCAGGAGAAATCACAGAGAACCATTTTCACTATGAAACGAGTAATAATCAAGAAGAAGAACAAGGAGCAAAAGGGAAAGAAAGAAAGAAAGAGAAAAAGGAAGAAAGAAAAACACATAGAGCATACATCTTCCTCCTATAATAAGGCATGTCTTTAATTAAAGCAGAAATATGGCTACGAACCCATCCTCTCTTTTTATGAACTGACATCATTAATTATACCTCTTTTCCATCGAGGGAGTGGATTTGCATACAACATTGGTTTCAACTGAGAGCCTGATGATATGTTTGCATCAAATAAACTCTGCCTACTGATCTCTATACAGTCTTTTTTCCACGGCTGTGTGCAGATATATACATGTACATCCAGCACTGTAACCGCAGATCCCAGAGCAGTCCCGATCTGTTCAGAGTAGCCAATGGTGGTCCAGCTGCAGCCCATGTGTGGCGAGGGTGCTGTGGCTTCTGGGAGCCCGGCCACAAGGGACCCAAGCTGGGACTCACAGCGTCAGTGAGGCAAAAGGATGTGGTCATGATGTCACCGCTTGTAGGGGTCGTTCAGAAGCCTTGCCCACAAAATACTGGAGACACATGGCTAAAAATGACTTACAACAGGTTTCCATTAGCCTCCGTTATTGGTCTGTATAATATGCACTTTTATTGTGTTAAGATTGGTTGAAAATTGATTAGGATTTCCATATGCTTTGCTTTAAGGGGTACGAATGAGCAGCTATTCCAGAAAACAGATTTGCGAATAAGACTTTTGTCTGTGGTTGACATTTAAATGTCTCTCAGATCTCACAACTAGCCTTATAAAGATATTCAGACACTGATATATGGCAAGGGTTTCTCACAAAATACATTTGGCATCATAACAAGTCATTTCACTTCAACATTTCATCACTCCACCATCATTCTATTCAATTTCGTAACTTTATAACTTGAGAGCTTTTAAGTCTGCAGATCCAGATGCCTGCTGTGAAAATCACTGCTTTTTTAACACAAATGGAAAGAGAAATACAGTTTCCTTAACTTATGTTATAACACTCTCTCATGCACAAAATCTTCAGTAACACAAAACAACAGAAAATGACATCTTAGCCCTCAAACACCTTAAGTTTTAGAGACATGGGTGTAATTTGGCATTTTCTCCCTTTGCTGTCGTTGCTTATGAGACAAAGCCTCTGAGAGAATGGAAAGAATGAGTTGGGCCCAAGGACACCGTGCCTTTCAGTCTGGCCAGCACTTAGCAAGGCAGTGGATCCACAAGGCCCAGAGGGCTCAGCCGAGACTTTTCTCACAATAAGGTGTCTGGGGAGGCGGGAGTGGCAGAGCTAGGGGCGCTGCAGCTCTGCTCTTTTCTCCACTCAGCTGGGCCCTGAGCGCATAATACCATCACCACGGCACAGCACACCGAGCCAGTGACAACGTGAGAAAACAACCGTCAAACAGTGCAGAGCAGATCAAGCGTGTCTCCTCACTTCTCTAAGTGCAAAAAGCACACATCTTTTCAAGTGGGGACACACAAAACTAAAACAATTACCAACATGAATGTGAATTTTCTCTGAACTTACAGTACATGCAGACAAATTCTGGTACACATTTACATATGCAAACTCTTAGTTTAGAAATTAGGAAGAGGAATAGAAACAGTATCGACTTTGATGCAGGAACTTAGCAAATTCACACTTAACCAGGACAGGATGAACAGAGAGAGAGAACACTCTTTTTTTATAGATAAATTTGTATTTATTCAGTTTACTAGCATCTAAATCCTTCAGCAGGCTTGCTAAAACAGCTAAACACTAAGAGAGAAAATGAAACAGATCAGTCTGTACTCTGGTTCAGTCTTTATCTTTGGTCTTCTTCCATAACTCTTGTTCTTTCGCTCTCTGTGTGCATGTGTTTCCTCAGCTGTGTTTGCTGTCTGCAGTCCCATTGTGGTCAGAAACAACTGAACTTAGCCTATGGAAGCAAAGGTGCGGTTTGGAGCGCAAATCACCAAACTCAGGAAAAAGTGACTGAGCCACATTGTATTTGCTCTTCTCTGAACACAAAAAAACAAGAATGTATTTAAGCTACGGCTAGGCCACAATTCAAGGGCAGGCTTTTTGGTGAAGGAGAAGCAGGGAGGAAAGACATCACTAAGTTGGCCTGGACCAGTCCGAGCAGCACAGCAGCCCTTTCGAAGAATGAGCCTCTGCCAAGAGCTGCCTCTGCCTAACCAAGTCTCCCACCATCTGCAACAAATGTGCTCTATTAAAGCAGTACCATATGGACAACAAGCTAGCTATTAACACGGCTTCAGCACATCCCCTTAACCTAGCCCAGATTTCAAACTTCCAGTCAAATTGACTGCTGATTTAATGCACCGCCAGCAGCCATGTGGGTCTTGGCACAAGACGGCACACTCAGCCTTCAGTCATTAACAGGCTCACGTAGAGTGCGGTGCACAGCAAGACACAGAAGTTAGATACACAAATCCCACCAGTGACTACACCCCAGGTTATTCAAAGCCATATGAGAAAAAGTAGCAACATCCAAAGAGTGTGTGCTGATCCAGGAACACCAACCTTTTTACGACAAGTACACTCGATTGTACAGAGTGGAAACAAGCTTATAAGGCAGATCTACCCACAGAGCTGCTGCAGTTGCAGTCTAAGTGGTGGCTCAGTTCTTCCACAGTGATGGAGAGTGCATTTGCTCCCTCTGCATGGATCCAAAATGGCAGTGATTAACCCTGTAGGGTGTGTAGAAGGAGGGGGGCACTTAAATCCCTGTGGGCCAGGCGGCCATGTTGACGCCTCTCCCCTCTCTGAGTCATGGGAGGACCCACCCACTGTTCACAAAGCCATGCTCTCTTCTCGTCAACCATGACACCACGGCTTTGAGCCCTCTGTTCTACAACCCAGAGACAAAACACACACCGAATCAATTACACTTCTATGGCTTGAACTTGACTCCAAAGTTCAGCAATTTTGCTTGTTTATTTTTTTTTCTTCTTCTCCTGTCTAAGCTGCTTCAGATACTGTACATAATTAAAGTAAAAACACATTTGTTCTCTCAGAAGCATGGATGCATGCAGAGCTGTCCATTTACAGAGACAAAGTCCTGGCAAAGTCAGAGTACAGTTTGTTTTTTATTTCACATTTTGATTTGAACAGTTAATTATTAACTAACTTTGTTCTCTTTTACAACAATATGTCTTTACAGGCTGTCACACCAGGTCGGTGAAGCCTTTTTTTTTAAGGGAAAATTCTGACTATTTTGCAGATTTAATCTCAATAACAGGCTTTATTATTATTATTATTATTATTATTATTATTATTATTATTATTATTATTATTATTATTATTATTATTGTGTGTGATTTACACTGTAAACATATAGATTTTTTATGT
>JAPZDV010000001.1:12744715-12781506 GCA_029814665.1 Acanthurus lineatus | reverse complement strand
CTCTCTCTCTCTCTCTCTCTCTCTCTCTCTCTCTCTCTCTCTCTCTCTCTCTCTCTCTCTCTCTCTCTCCCTCCCTCCGTTCTCCCTTTCTCATCTCACTCATGTCTCCCTCCCTCCCCCAATCCCTATTTCTCTCCTGTCCTAATTTACCCCCCCTCCTCGTTGGCCTGTAGGGGTGGAAGGGCCAGGAGTAAGAGACAAGGAGCTGAGAGCAGGGCTCTACTTGGCTTGTCCCCCCAGAGGAAACAAATGTAGTGTTTGAGCCACTGATCACTCGTATAATTGAGTTTAACACTCCTTTTCTGGATTAAAAAAAGAGCCTTTGAAATGAAAGGTCAAATTACCTTTACAGTCAGGCAATAAATAAGTCAAACAAGGTAAGAGGTTCCTGCCAGCATATGTTAGCGGCAGATTTAATTAGCAGGAAAACAGGACGCTCTTCTGTTGCAGACTGCTTTTAAAAAAAGAGCAGTGTTGGAGTCCCAGTTCTATAGCAAATGAATGAAAACATATCAATCATCATTTAATTAATCTTATCATTTTAAATCATCTTTCCTAAAGCATGATTCCAACTCGCTTTACCAGTGTTAATGCAGGAGTGCCCAATAATAAAAAATCCAGCTTTGGTATTAAAATCACCAAGATTTCCAACTTTCCAAATTATCAGATTTCATGGAGGGAGAACAGTTTGAGTCTGGTTAACATTCTTGGCTATTAGTCTGCACATTAGTCTGCACACATTGGTTTTTAATGCATAATTTTTTACCTATTATGTAAGGTATCCTATGGGCCCATTGTCCATTTATTGCAGCAGAAGGAAACCAAATAGGCATAAAGTAAGACTGCAGTCTGGACTGGAAGAAGGTGGCCGAGCAATGCACAGAACAAGAAAAAGAGAGGGAGAAAGAGAGAGAGACAACACTGCTCTACACCCAACTAGCTACAATGTGGCCTTTGTGACATAATGCACTCCGCACAGCAGATTGTGGAAAATAATCCAAAATTTACTGGTTCACATATCCAGCAATAACAACTGACATCACAACCTGTACCATATATCCCATGTTTCTGGGCACATTTTACATTTAGTGGAGAATGAGGGGGGTAAGAAAAACATCGCCAAGCAGTTATTATATTCCCATCATGTCCTGGGAGCCCATTACAGCATGGCGCAAGCAACGGTAAAAACTGAGGAACTCAGCAGGCCGAGTCTAAAGGCAGAGAGCTGGGGAGCACTTAGACTCCCAGTACAAACCTACTGCACACTGTTAACTGCTGGGGAAAGATGTAGTTTAAACAAACACTTTGCACCTACAGATTATGTGTATTTAAATTCTAGTAGTCATTAAGGGTTAGTTTTTCCCTTCAAGTGTTTAGTTGGCTTCCGTGTGCTAACATTAGTGTTGGGGAAAGCACCTTCAGGTGTCTTTGCAGAGCTTCTCAAGAAGAATAATGAAGAGGAGATTGCAGCAGGAGCAGGAGGCTCTTCAGCGTGACTGTCCGGACAATAGTGACATGTGGCTGGTGTAGACTGTACCAAAAGCACTACAGGTGGGTCACATGAAAAATCACTGGGTTTTTTTCACTCGCTGGACACATGTTTCTCATTATTCTACAAGAATAACTGACACTGCTCCAAGCAAAAGAGAGAAGGCCACTACCACTCACCGCAAACTAGTTTTCAAGTATATCTTACGTTACATATGAGTACACATTCTGAAGCTGAATATGCTTTGAACTTTCCGTTGGGGCAAAATGAAAATGTAAATAGATTAAATTGTGTGTCTAAACATGCAATAAGTGCTGCAAGGTAAGTATGATCTCTGTAATAAAAGAAAAACACTTTACATGATTTCGTTTGAGTGATCCGAGCAGATTTTTAAATAAAACTAGCGGCCCAGGTCCCACAACGGTTATGAATGTGACTTAAAAAGTATCCTGAATTAAACATAAATAAATGTGCTGAAATATGTGACTTCCATCCAGCTAAAAAATCCACAGCTGTACCATTTAAATTTTTAAATGGCAAAAAAAAATATTTTCAAAGACCTGCCATGGACAGAGTGTGTGTAAGAGTGTGTGTGTATGTGTGTGTACCTTTGCTTGTGTCGGTGCATGCATGTGTCCATATATCCATGTGTGTGCATGCTTACTTTCCACAACAGAACGCGGTTTTGGGCAGACTGTGGCCTGACAGTAAAATGTTGAAATTGGAAAAAATATTACCCTTCTTTCTTTTGAATAGCCGAGAGATAAGCACCCTTTAGCAATGAAGCCAGTGGAGTTTAAGCTTATTATGAATACCTCTCAGAGCGCAGAAGCATGTACTGTGGAAATCAAAGGGAGTAATAGGCAGGTAAGCCTGTGTCATTTTAAGGAGGAAGTCAGTTGTGAAATTGTAAAATCGCGAGGCCCTTCTGACAATCTCCTGCCCTCAGAACACTCCCATAAATGATTTCTAATAGCAGTGGCTATCACATATCTGAAAGAGTCAGAAGTTTGTAAGGTGAAAAGAAAGAAAGTCCAATGCTAATCTCTCCATTGCCAGGGACTAATAATAATAAGACCATTTATCTCTTTGATTAAACAGCACATACTCTGAAGTTCACAAGAAGGTGTGATTCTTTGCAACTGCCCTAAGCTTTCCGAAGTAGACCGGGCTTTGCAGAACATTCCTCATGGTTTCATGTTCAATTGGCTGTGAACGTCCACCGCATAACTCTTACATGCTGGACTTAAACCATTTCAAAAAAAAAAAAAAAACATGCAACAAACTGATGCCATGTTCAGTTTTTTTTCTTGATATTATGGATACAAGAGCTGCTCATCAAATTTCTAAAATCCTACATGAAGTAGGTGCTGTTGGGTTTTGGTTGCATATTCGTTTGTGCATTTTTTTTGGCCTAATAGGTTATGTTGCAAAGCTCCTCTGCTGTAGATCTGCTGTGAAGATGATATCATAACACAACTGCTCTGAGGCAGCCAGGACTCTGTGGCACTCCATATTCTACAAAGACACACACAGACACACACATATATATATCTATATACGCACACAGGGGCTAATACATACTGTGCTTTTTCTCCTCTGAATATTCATCCATGTTTCCACATCATCTGCAGGTCTCCTAATCACAGTCACTTCCCCTTTAATCACAGGGCTCTAATTAGGTCCTAATAAACCATTTTGCCATCCTCTTGGAGCGCCTCTGTGTCACTCACACATCAAACCAAGAAATACTATATTAAGGGGCCGTCAACCTCAAAGGAAAGCTCCTTCAGCAGCAGTGATACAGATACTGCAGGCACACCCTCTTACACTAATTGAAATTATCGAAAGCTCCGCTTACATGTGACACTTGGCCATGTCTGAAACCATGGCCTGAAGTACAGTCAAAAGCACGACGGTTTTGCCAACACTGAGGCTCTGCTGGGTTCTCTGATGTCTGCTAATTGTTTAAACCTGAGTGGATATGGCACAGGGCCTCACGCTGCCTGTTCTGCCAAGACAGGGGAAAAAAAATGTTCTTGCTAGCACTTTTCTCTTCTGTTTCTTCTATTCTAATTCAGTCCAGCATGAGCTTCAGGGAAAGCCTCAATGATTCCATGTTCATCTTGGAGAACCAGTGTTGGGGATGATGATCACTGACCACAGGTTGATAATGATGACTGTTTAATTAGAAGCCTTTCTTTGGCCTGGCCACAACCCAAACTCCTCCACCCTACAGATGGTAACCAATAAATTTAGCATTGCTGAGGATGAGGAGGAACATTGTACCTTCCCAGTTTACCCTCAACCCCACCCCTTACCAAGGACATAAAGCCTTTCTCCTAGCTAACACAAAAAAATGCAACCATAGCCCTGCTGTATGTGCTTATATATATGAGGAAGCATCTGGTTGTGATGGTGAAGTCCAACCATGTATTCTAGAGTCTGCGTTAAGCTAAAGCTAATTTGTAGTTGGTAACACGCATATAGGAAAATGTACAGCTGTCGGATGAAACTGTAATTCTTTCCTTTTTTATGTTTCGTCTTTACAAAGATGTTTTAGGTTTTTTAATCAACATTACAAAACCTTTACATCGAGCGTTACTGTTAACGTTTTTCTAGTGTTTTAGCTACGGTATCCCCTCCTTGCAACTACATCGCGGTTATACTTTTCATGGTAATGTTGAGTCAACTCTAAACACTTGGTTAGAGTTAGAGAAACACTGTGGTCGTGGTAAGCACATTACGGTTACAGTTGGGAAACTAAAACACTTCGTTAAGGTTGGCAGAAACACCATGAGCATGGTAAATATTTTAAAAAGTCAACTGTGATGGGACGCAAACCCAAGTCTCCAGCGTAGAAACCATGTGCCATGGCATCCACCCTGGCCTCCTCCCTATGACTTTACACTGCGGTGTAAGAACGTAACTCTGCGAACAAGCTTTGACAGTGAACGTAAATCGCGATTGCAAATTAGTTGCATATGAATGCGATGTGTAGGAGGGAGTGTTTTGAAGTCATTTGTATATATTTGTATGCAGTCTGCAGGGTCTTTAATTGTGGTCGCAGGCTAAAATCATATTCCAGCAAAAAAAAAGTATCTTTCAAAACCTGGACTTTTTTTCGTACTTATTAGTCGTTCCACAATGTCACTTCACTCTCTACAGCAAAGTTCTAGATTTTATAGACAGTCATGTCTACTGGAAAAAGAACTAGTGTTGTTCCTCAGACAGGACGGCCCCTCCCATCATCCTCTGTCCCCCCTACACCCACCTCCTGTCAATCATCCTCCCTTGGACAAGCCTCCTCCCAGAGGCTTCTACACCCATACAGCCAGGCAGAAACAACGCTGTATGTGTATGTGTGTGTGTGTGTGTGTGAGTGTGTCTTTTTGTGTGTGTGCGTATATTGTATGTGGGCGGATGGCGTGTGCCAGAGTGGCTATCCCCTCAGATTGTCAAAGAGGCTCATGGGAAATTTACTGCATTGGCCAAACCACAGACCTTCTCTATCATTTCAGCAGATTTCTCTTTTTTAGACCCATTCAAGAAAGTGATTATCACAGACACTACTTTCTCTCTCTGAGCCTCTGAGCTTTCTGGGCCTTCTTCACTGTAGCTGCACTTTGCTTACAAATGTGTAGTTGAACCAGTCGGAGTTTTCTTAAGTGCCATTTTCGACTTTACACTGCTTTTAGCAGTTGTTTCCGAAACATATATGTTTATGCATGGACCTTAGAAGAACGTGCAGATGTTTATTGCTTTTTCTTTCCAGTTAAAAATTTTTATTTCACAAATGAGCGAATCTGCTGTGGTTATTATGATACAAATAGGCAAAGTGATGGATCGAGTTGCTCCAGTACTCCACCATGAACCAGCGCTAGTGAGAGTAGGAAACTTTGCCATTTCAAATGAAAGGGAAAAAGTCAGCTGCTTTCAGCTTGCTACTACTGCTTGTATTCACCCCTAATAAGTCCAATAGGTCTTCCCAACTCTCTTTAAAAATAACTTGATTTCCCCTGTGAAAAATTCCCCATCTGTGGTTCGAGGGGTCTCAAGAGGACCAAGTATGAACTACTTACACATCATCAGTGGGGTCTGAGGCAAAATGAACACTTAGACCATTATTTGTGCTGAGTCTTAAGTCTCATAAAGTAAGAAAATGTGCACTTAGCCCATCTTTTCACCAACAGGGTCTAAACACCACCCCCCACCCCAAACCTTTACCCAGACAGAGAGAGAGAGAGAAAGAGAGAGAGAGAGAGAAAGAACACTTGTGGTTGAGTCTGGTGAAGCCATTTTCTCATAATGCACATTAAGGCAAAGCCTTGTAACACATCCAAGTCAGTGTAAAAAGAAATTATTCAGGGAGGAAACAAAAGACCTGGGCAAGAAGAGATGGTTAACTTCATCAAAACTTCAGCCGCAAGGCCCTTTCCATCTATTCCCTCACCCTCCCTCTTTGTCACTTTGATTCATTTTTGGCATCCTACAGAAGCATTTTCCAAAGGAAAAACTGTTGGGAATCTGATTTCTGGCCCAATACGTCCTTTCTTTTCCATAACTTCCCCGCCTGTTTTAGATGTCTCAGTAGATGCTCCGTGATGCAAGTGGTTGATAATTATGGTTTTAATTCACATTTAAAAATTTGTGTAAATGTGCAATGTACCGTATGGAGTCTCAAGTTTTCTTGATGCAGTCAGGGCCTTTGGTATGTCATTTTAATGCATGCCAAAGAGGAAAATACACGGTATCATGTGTTCAAATCCAATATTTCTAATAAGAGTGGCACACATGCGGAAATATGCATTCTGTGTAAGCACACACACACACACACACACACACACACACACACAAATATTCACGCAGAAAATAAGTTGCCAGTATGATCCGTAAACAATTTTATGCCAACAAAATGACTCCCAGCATCCTAAAGGGCTGTAACACAGAGTTAAGAAGCCAGATTGGCTGGCTTAGTCACAGTTATGGAGCATATTTCACATCTCATGTCAGATCAAGCTGGTAGATACCAAGCCGACTGTCAACCTCCACCAACTGGCTAATGTCGTATCATTAAGCTTTTACAGACTGTAGAGACCTGTGCAACCTGGATGCAAAACAACTACTGCCATCTGAGACTATGGAGTACATAATCTTTGCAAAACTAGATCAAATATATTTTCAGTCAAATATGGTCAATTGTTACAACATTGTGGCTTTTTTTTTTTTTTGGCAATGGGATTACTCATAACAAATAATAAATTTAAACATGGTATGTGCTCAAAGCACTGCTGCTTCTCCCTTAAAAAGAGGGTTTTTAAAAAGCCTTCCTTCCCATTATTTTACATAAAAACTCTCAGTGTCACAGCTGCCCATGTTGGCTCAAAATGATATTTTCATAGAGTCCTTTAACGCTTCCTCCAAGGCAGTGGCTTGCCCATGAGACTTGATCCAAACACAATGGGGGGGGGGCGATCACAAGGAAAAGGCTTGTTGTGATGCTTTTGTGTGTGAGCAGCGCAAAAGCCCACATTACACTAATCTCTTTTCCCTTGTTCACTCACAAGACACAATCTCAGGTCTTCAGAGCTTCTCCAATTCTAGCAGGAAAGAAATCACTCGGGGAACAAGATCACAGCTTCTTCTTCTGCCTTTTTTTGTGTGTGTTCATTTATTTATTTTTTAATTATCCCAGTAATTTTACAGCAAGGTCACTCACACTTAAACACATAGACTGTGTATCTACATGACAAGTGTATAGATTGATAATTAAGAGTCATTTCTCTGAGACTTGATTTAAAGGTTAGTATGAATACAGTAAGTGAAAGCTGTTAGTAAGCAAAAAAGTGGAAAAAAAATCCCAACAATTAATGCACAGCTCAAACTGTAGATATCAAAGTGATCACTGTAAAAGAGAAACCAAAATACAACCTGACTTTGGTTTCAGCACCCAGACGCCTTAAAAAAGGAACATGGAACGACGCAAGTGTTTGTTTAAAATTCAGTTTCAACCACCTGCAGTCTTTTCACACAACCTGACAGTTCTCAGCCTTGGTCCATATGCAGCGTGTGTGTGTGTGTGTGTGTGTGTGTTTGTGCTTGCACGCATGTCCCCATGCCTGTGAGGGAGAGAAATGTGTGTGTGTGCCTGTGTGTGCGTGTGTGTGTGTGTGTGTGTGTGTGTGTATACACATACGCAAAGACTCCAAAATCCACCACATTTTAATTACTGCCCGGCTGCACTGTGTGCCTCTTTGATATGGAAATAAAGGCAACCGTCTTCACACAGCCACTGTACAAATCTTCATCTGATTCATAAAAAACAATGAGCCCGACTAATTCCTCCACCTGATTACAGTCTCAGACCTGTGTGAGAAACACGCGGCCACCAAGGCCCCTCCAATTAATTCTACATATTAATGTGTGACTTTAAAAAAAAAAAAAATCAACAGAGGCTACTTACCATGGCCAAGACTGTTGCATTTTGAAGTCAAAGTTAATTATGCACAACTATGCTATGGACTAAAAGAAAATGTCCAATTATTTTGAGAAAAACATTTTTGGTGGGAGAGTGAATGATACAGATCAAAATGGGCCACTTAGGTTACTCGTGCAATTATGCAGTTCCTGTGAAGATACACATATTTAGATTTTTTTTCATCTGTAATCCTTTAATGTCAGCAATACTGTTCACTTACAGCAGCCAGAGGGACACAGAGAGCTAATAGAGCGACAAAAAACAGTCGCTGCCCTTGTCGTTGTTCACTTAGTGTTGGCGCACACAGGTGCTATTTGTTTCTGTATAAAAAAAAAAAATGACATGTACTCAAGTTTAATCTTTGACATTACAGCATACCGTGTTCAAGGAAAATATGATCTTGATGAAAGTCTTTCAGTAAGATTGTTGCAAACCAAAAGCGAAAGCTGGGTAAAATTAAAAATGTTAAAGCTTGAGATTCTTGGTCAAACAGCTGCTGAATTGCACTGTCTTCTTTTAATCTGTCTGGCTCCACTTTCTCACAGCTTTTCAGTTAAGACAGCGACTTTGTGGAGGTGATGCCCCACTGTCTGCTCTTGATGATTCAGTTGACCACTGATTTCATCAGCATTTTCTCCTCTAAGAGAAGTGACAATGGTGCAGAATGGAAAAAAAAGCCAGAATTTCCTCCTGTGCGAGCACAAAACCACTTCACACAAACAGAAAGCATTTGCACCACACTTACTTTCTCTGGGCCATGAAGCACACTGCCGTCAAAGACCCGCTCCCCCCTACCAAGTGCTGCTTCGGTGTGCGAAGGAGGACGACTCTCTGTCACTGCATGCATGCCTTCATTATACACAAGACTGTGCATCGCCTAATCACATTGTCCCATGGAGGAAAATCAAGCGTCACGACAGAAGTGACAGCTACCAACTTGTCAGGAACTTCTTGTTGAAGGGGACAGATTACAAAAAAATAACTCTGCTATCCCCATCAGTTTTGATAATTGTTGAAATATTCGACACCAAATTAGATAACACTTAGATAGACAGATGCCACAACATCTGCTACCCTCCCTCCTCCACCTTTACCAGGCCTTCTGTTGTTTACCTCCTCTCATGTTGTTTATCATCAGGTTTTAGCCGCTTCCTCCACCACTACCACAAAGAGAGGGAGACCTGTGCCCGTGCCCCCCTCAACTGTATCCCCTCTTCTGTAGCTCCTGCCCACATCCAAGCAGCATCCAGTCACCGTCAACAAAATAACAATCTTTCTACAAAAAAACACTATACATGGGAAGATAATGTGGTGTGTGAGATCTCTGTTAACGCAGCATAAATGACATCTGGCAGGTTTTTTTGGATTTTGTTGTTTCAAAATCAGAACCAACAACAGTGTAAAAGATATTCTCCACAAAATATGTAGAAGAGGGTATCATTCATGCATGTACAAATGCCAAGGCATAGGGGCTTAAAGGCATGCACACACACGCACATCACACACACCATGAAATTAAAATAGACAATTCTGCAAGATTTTAAAATATCGAGATCCAGAGAGACTAACGGAGCCTCTTCAGAACTCTGAAATAATCTAAATACAGCATTACACACACTTTTAACTCCAATATTATCTGCAAACAACAACACATCACTGTTATTTATAACCCCTTTGCAGAATTATGTTCATAGTATATTGTTTTTCCCCCTTTCCGACTGTGAAATCAGCTTATCATGGGTTGGAATTGGTTGTAATTTTGTAAGAATTCTGTTTGGCAGGGAAACACACTGAGGGTAAAACTGTTAGCAGACGAGTAAGGCCATAAAATCTACACATACCAGCACTTTCATTTTGCATATCTGTACGGTGTGAAGACAGAAAATATTTGATTCTTAGCAGCGAAATGATGAAACACTTAATGACTAGCATAGATCTGCAAGCTCGACCCTGACGAAGAGACTGCATTTTTTTACCCTCTTTTGAGCATCTGTATTAAAATTCCTAGTAAATAATATCTCTATATATTATAAAATATTCAAACAATATCACATGAAGTGCATTTCTTTCTTCCCCATTCTCTCCTTCTGTCCCTTACTCTCTCTCTCTTTCCTTTCCTCCCTCCCTCCTTATTTCCCCCCCTCTTTCTCTCCTGACTTTTCTTTGATCTCACTAATTGCTGGCACAAGGGCTTATTTTAAACCAATTCTACCTTCAGATGATGAGGACAGTTAAATGTAGAGCTACAAGTAAATTCACCTCATGGCACTTAGTCAAAACAAATTTTAATATTGTCTCATTTACAATATTTCTCTTCCACCAAAAAAAAACAAAGAGCTAAAAAGGCTCAAATCTAATATATGATTGTAGGGGATATAAAAAAAAAAGATCCTAAGCAACAAAGTTGCTCTTGCAACACCGGAGACATTGGACTTGGACAGAGTGCAGGATATGTTTAGACAAGCAAGGTGGCTTCTACCTTCATGCCAAAATGAAAGTCCTAAAATCTTTAAACTTACTGGCACATCAGCGTCAGCGAGTCTATATCTTATGCTGAGTCCAGGTGGGAAATGCTGTCTTTCTCAGTCTTGTAAAAAAAAAGTTCAAGTCACCCCGAGATCCACCCGCAGATTAGTCCTTGAAAATACAAAGAATGCGCAAGGCCAGTGAGTATGAAATATGAAAAATATATTATAGCCTTGCAGTTCTGTGAAGTATCATTCACAAACAAATTTGCTGTCTTCAGTTTTATATTAATGTTAAAATCAGCTACATTTACTGCGACTTGGAAGCGCATCTGGCCCGGGTAATATTGATAAAACAGCAGGAATTTTTTAAGAGATCACATTGCCAAAAAAAAAAAAAAAATGCTGACACTAATTCATTTCTCCAAATTATGAAAATGCACACACAAGCTGTGTGTAACAACTGCAAAGAAGTGTATAAAAGAAGAAGGTGATTAATTAAGACGCCGGTAGTTTCTGTGCGCAAAAAAAATAAGTGAGAGATGTTAAATAAGAGCCAAGTGCGGTTCTGTGGCATCAAAGGGTTGAAATGCCGCTTTTCACTCTTTCCTCTCTCGCTCTTTTTTTTCTTTTTTTGTGAGCGACACGCTGAGCTACACAAGCCGTCAGACACAAACTCATATAGAGACAGAGCCGAGTGTCCCTGTATAGCATTTAGGACAATGTGCTGAATGGGCAGTCTAATTATAAATGTGCCATTTAGACTTGCATTTGGTCTCCTGAATCGCCTTACCTTATGAGGAGACCTGCGTTCACAGCCACACTAAAGAGCAACTGTCCAAAACAAAATGCCACAAGGATAAAAAAACTTTACACCTCAAAGAACAGATGACTCTTTTTCTCTTTTTCCACTCTGGAGGGGGGAAAAAAGAACCCGAGAACGTTGTTATTGTTTGAGGGGTTTTTTTAAGGAAAAGAACATGTGAGAGATAATTTTGTTTCCATTAATTGGCCACAGGTGTGTTATTTGTGTGGTCACAAAATGCACGTGCTCAGTGTTTGCTAAATAAAAGAAAGACACAACTGTACAAATTGACTTTACAAAAAAAAAAAAGTTTCCAGTGTTGTCACAGAGGAAACTCCTCTTGTTAAAATGTTATCACAGCTCCCGCAGCCGCCTCAGAAGGCTGCTTTTTCTAACACAGGGAGTGTGTCGAATTTTGGAAAACATCTTAAAATGAGGGGCCAGCTCCGCGCGACACGAGCTGCCAATATCATGTTCAACCAAAGACATTTCAGCTTATCTTTCATTCAAAAAATATTACATTAATTTTTTTTGTAAGTTTTTGCAACAAATACTTCTTTGTGGGCAATGTATTAAAAATGTGTGTTTTTCAAACACTCGCAAAAGGAGCAAAGTTTACTTTATGTTATAAAACACCTTAACAATATTTTTTTTAATTTCAAGGTCAGGTGATAATTTTTTCTAAATTGTCTTGCCGCAACAATCGGATCATATGCAAGAAAACAATTAATCCTCATTAAGAACATTTAGACTTTTCACAGGCGAACCTCTGTGTGCAGCCCGAGAGCGCCGAGCTTCAGACCCTTCGGCTTAAATGGAAAACTGTCTGTTCAAGTACATCTTCTCTAAATGGACAAGCGCTGCGATTGTTGAATTTAATTTATGGCTTATGCATTCTTTAGAGGTCGATTCCCCTGACCTCCCGAGAAAGTTAGGGAAGAGCAAAATTCCCAGGCTACACGGTGGCCAGAGACCGTGTGTAACATTAAAAATACTGACAAAAACTACGGGTGAGAGGCAGTTTGGAGGCAAAGATCCTTAGAATGTAAAAAAAAAAGGTGTAATGAGACATAAGCGAAAGCTTCAAATAAACTTGTCCACCTCACATGCAGAGAGAGGAAACCTACCAGGACGCACGTCATTGTCAATGAATAGTACCGCTTTGTGGACAGAAGTGAAACTGCCACCAGCAGAAGAAAGTTACAGGACATGTAAACACAAACACTAAAGCGCTGTCAACCTCTAAAAACTTAACACTTCGGTAAGATTCGCCACTTATTTTCGGATGTTTGGTGAACATGTTAGCGGTGACAGCGCTCCGGGTCGGTCTGAACGCTGTGGTTTACTCCGTGCAGCCCGTGTCCGCTCGCACGGCTTCACGCTGCTGAAATAAACAAAGACAAAAAAACGGGTGATTTCAAACCCTCAGACGACGGTTCATGTTGTCCCAGAATTAACTTGTGATAAATTTGGGCGCTGACTTTCGCGCAAATTTGCCGATTATTAGGTGAAGCCGAGCGCCTGCGAGACAGCACCGCGCCGCTCTCGCCTCGCGTGCACTCCGCTTGTTTTGGTGAAAGCGACGCATCAAATAATCGCAATAATTAAAGTTTGACAGTCACTCTCCCCGATACCAAATGCGTGAAACCGTGCGAACTTAGTAAAGACACAACTTTCTGAAAAAAGATTTTGAAGCTAAAATGCGCGCAATGAGCCCGAACACTTCACTGACAGCGCGTTCGACTTTCGGGAGTCAGCAGTAAAACACAAGGTGAAAATATCAGGACAACAGAGAGCATGTTCAAAAGTACAGCAAACGTGTTGTTTACCTTGATGATCTGAGCCGTGGAGAAGATATTTATGCGTCCTTTTCCGTGCGTGTACAGACTAGGACACTAGACTGGGATACTTAGAAGAAAAATGATCACTGAGCTATCTGTTGAGCGAAAACTTAAGTCTGCTCACACGGGGCCATATGAGGGGATCCCGTATACTCTCTGTGAAGTTCAGCTGTCCAAAACTACAAGTACCTTTTGTTGTTCGCCTATCTGTTCTTTATCTCCCCCCTCTCTCTCTTTCTCTCTCTCTCTCTTTCCCTCTCTCTCTCTCTTTCTCTCTCTCTCCCCCCCTCTCTCTCTCTCACTCAGACAAGAGAAGACGATGGGTAGAGCTGCTGTCAATCTTGGCAATCAATGCGCGCAGCCATGTCGCAAGTATTCAAAGCATTTCCCGTCGTGCAACATCAGAAAGTGAGTGGCCAGGGCATTGATCTGAGGAAGGCAAAGAGGCAGGACTCCCCCTTCCTCCTCCCAGACAAGAGATGCGAGAGAGAGAGAGAGAGAGAGAGAGAGAGAGAGAGAGGGAGAGAGAGAGAGAGAGATTTGTGGTGAAATAAAAGTGGAGGCAGGATGGTCGTAACTGCCCGTAGTTTGGGTCTGTTTAATAAGCTAACTTAAATGAACATCACTTTCCAGGCGAAGGACGGCAAACTTAAATATGTCTTTTGCCCTGAAGAGATGCAGTGCATTTCCTTTAAGCGGCAAAGTGACACTTTTTTTATTTACTATGTTAGAAGACAAATCGCGCGCTGACCTCTCCAACTGAAATAAACGTGTCTCAAAATCACCTTTTCTTTAGAGGAAAATAAGTTAAGCTTTTGTGACACCGTGAGAGCTCGGCGAGAGGAGTTCAGGGACCATGAACCTGTAAAACAACTGCTTCTATGTGCATGAATTTCATTGAAACTTAAATTCACATCACCTCGTTCTATATAGACTATTTTAAAATTGTCACCTATGAAACAAGAATTTTTGATTTTGACATAAATCAGAGGTGCAGTTTAATATTAGATATTTGCAAATTTTGTGGACTTGAAGTAACCCTACGCACTTTGGTTCTTCTAGAATTTAAAAGAAACATTTTTTATTGATTAACCCTAAAAAATGCGGCAATATTTTTATTCCTCTCGTAATGCAGAGCGTTAAACACATAATTTCAAGTCTTCTTTTCTATTAGATAATTAAATGTTCACATTTAAAGGACGTGTCAAAAATAAAAGGCTTATCCTTATAACATGATCACCCAGTCATGCATATTGAATTAATACACTGATTTCAGAAGTAAAAATATTTTGCATGTGATTGTTTTTTAAAAAAAATATGTGTAATGTGGACAATGGTATGAGAGAAAATGTTACTTTGTATCATAAAATTTAACTTTGAACTTTTAAAGACTGATACATTTTTTTCACTTTTGCATAAAAATCCATAAGTGATTTGAACACAGAAGCAAAATAACAATCAGTATGTTGCATTAGAACGTTAATACGCATTCAATTAATATTATATTGGACCGATTATTTTCATTTAAATAAACCCCATTTACTGTTTTAAAACAGATCCGGGAACAGCCTTTTGACATCTGAAATTAAAACAAAGGTGCAGCGGCTGCAGGCAACACGCAGTTTGAAATTATCTGCCACAGCAGAAGCTTTTGACAACGAGCCACTTATCTGTATCAAATGAACATATGTTTAAAATTATCAGCTGAGCTTGGAGGAGGCCCACATATGTCAAACACACAAAACAAATTACAATAGGACAGTGCACAAATCAGAGCAGAGTAAAAACAGAAAGACAAGCGTGAGACAACTGACGCAAAAGTTGTAATCTATAAATCAGCAGCTGCCTTTTGTGACAAGCACAAAAAAGGACATGACACCACTGAGCCACTAAGACTCCTCCACTGAACGTGCCCGGAGTGTCACAACAGTTGACTATCATGTATCAGACAATAAAGAAATAAGAAAGTTACTTACAAAGAGAGAAGACAGCAGGAGGAAATTCTGATTGTTAACTGCCGTCATATGGAGCTTAAAGAAGAGGGAGGAGAAGCACAGAGAGAGAGAGACAGAGAGAGGGAGAGGGTGACAGGGAGAGAGAGAGAGCGAGAGAGAGAGAGAAGGAGAGAGAAAGGGGGAGAATTGGCTACACAAGTCACCCACAACATGGCATCAGCTCAGACTCCTGTGCGTCTCACTGTCCCTCTCTCTCTCTTTTTTTAAGGTGAAGTAAAACGCACAACATCTCCATTAAGGAGCACAATGTCAAGCCGCGCAGCCGCTCAGCTCCTCACGCCTCCATTTATTTATTTCCTTTTTGGTGTAAGTTTGAAGTCTGTCTTATTTTATCTGCACTGTGTGTGTGCGTGTGTGTGTGTGTGAGGGAGAGAGGCAGAGAGAGAGAGAAAGAGAGAGAGGGGGTATGTTACCGCTGACATTTGCTTAAAAGAAAAAAAATGAAAGATAGGCAGACAGAAAGACGTACCTTGCTGAAAGAAACTTTTTCCGTACTTCTGCGGACACTTTGAGCCTGAGCGCCTCCTGAGATTCAACTATTTAAAACTACCTTGAATCTTGATACCTGTCACCGATTTTTACCGACAAAATAACGCACAAGCAGTGAGGTGAAATTATACACCCTGCTCTAAAGCTGTATTTTTCAGATCCATGCATAATGATTGTGTGTGATATGTGCTCTCAGTGTGTAGGAGTCTTCTGAGGAGCGGACCGGGACTGAGATGTGTGTTTCGCGTGTCTCATACGCCACCCTTTGGACACTGCTGGAAACACTTACACATGCCCTCCACCCCTCAAAAAATCAGAAAAGTCTAACAGAGACAAAATCAGAGGATCTGGGCCACAACTCTTGCCTCTTTTAATTATTAACTCAAAGAGACTGTAAAAAAAAACAAAAAACTGTAGATCAAATTTGTCCAAGTTCCCTGTTATGAGCTTATTGTAAAGCAGATAATTTCAAATACTTGCTGCTTTTGTGCTACATTGTCTCTGCTTCAATATGACAATCTCATCTGCATCAGAAAGGATAAAAAAATGATGCAATAAGACTCATTGTATTTGTTTAATGTGGCATTTATTAGCAGGCTTTAATCTGTGCAGTGAAAGGTGATTATTTATGGGTGCAGCTGAGCAGGTGCCAGCGGGTGCTGGATAGTTCTCAAAACACAAATATAGATTACTATTTCCATAGAGGTGACTGTAATGGCTTCCTCTTTATAGCTCAGATGGCAGTGCATGCGTGAAGCCTGCATGAAGAGCAAAAGACAGTCCAACTTGTTGGGGGGTAAGGCAGACACATTTGCATACCCTGTGAGTCTTTGATGCATCTTGAAATTCAAGTCTAGCCCATAAATATTTGAAAAGGAGAGTGCATGAAAATCAACATTTTTGTTACATTAAATTAACATGTGTTCTTCTCCTGTTCTGCATGGTTAATTAGAGAACACCATTCAGTCAGTGAGTGAGGATGAGTGTGGGGGAGTTGGGGGACTTCTTTGATTACAGTGCAGCCAGAGCAGGTTTCGGAGGTGTGCAGCTGATTCATGCTTAGAGATACAGTGATTTGTATGCTCAATGAGGATGCACAATTATCTACATTATGAAAGTAGAAGATTATAGAAATTCTACTTTAGAGCTTTGAGCTTGACATCAAAACGGTTGTACAAGTTTCAGGACAGAAGTAACAGTAGCACTTTTGTTTTAAGTCAGCTATTAGGCATTCATAAACAATTATTATTATACACCATAACACAGGATAATGCAGTTGCAAACAGATAAAATGGTATTTATGTTATATCTAAAATGATATTGTTTGTTTTGATGTCTTTGTTTACAACGTCTCTTCTTTTAAATTGGTCATTAATAAGTTATATATGACTTATAAAACAGCATGATGACATGCTTTTAGTAGTTTTAAGTACATTAATGAGCAGTCATAAGCATACTTTTAAAAAATATGTTACTAAGTGGTTCATCTAAGTCAGTAAAATTTTACAAGTCAGTCAGTAAATATCATAGAACTGTTATTCATTTTATCATTTTAAGCTATAAACATTCATACAAATAACAGACAAATCTAACAGAAATAACTAGCAAACATGCATAAAAACATTATCTATATTCACTCTTAAAACTGGGATATATTATCATTCTGACGTTACAAAATATGCTGATGAGCAGACACATCTTTGTTTTTCACTGATTATAAAGATGGCTAAAAACATTTTTAGCGATAAAGTTATGCGGTGTTTTGAATGTGTAAGGATGTAATTCTGAAGTGTTTACATCTAGCAGCTGACTTTACCTCAAGGTGGTGGAGGCTTCTGGGAAAAACGTTTTGAATGCTTGGCTCAACATTTACCCCCATGACCAGGGGTACAAAAAGTGACTTGAAAATATGAGGAAAGCTGCAGGCAAAATGTGTTTTACATACTGTATGAAGGTCTTCAAAAACAAGAAGTGACATAGCCCTTGAAAACTTCTGCGAACACCCTGACCCGCCATCAGTGAGACCACTCTGTCAGAGGTGACAGCCACGGACACGGCCCACTTGTAAGGGACCGACATTCACAAATCCAACACAACTTAGTCATTATTCAGTGCCAAGTCATGCAATTAAGTCAAACACTATTTGCATACATGCAAATCGTCTCACTCCCAATTGGACTTGCAAAGTGGGACGCTCTGTTCTCATTAGTTGACCCAAATCTCTTACTTGTAACTCTGGATTTCATCAAAGTTTAGTCAGGATCTAATATTTCCTTTCAAGTTAACAGAGAACCACTGATTAATCATGTTGAAATAAGTAGTGCAACATGCCAATTCTAATTATATACTTATCAGGGACACCATTACACAGCCTCTGCCAACACTACCATAAATACAGACCCTGTAACACCCATGAATACACTTTGACCAATCACTAATGTTATTGTATATGTAACATATATGCACTATGTTATTTTAAGCCCAATTGAAAATCTGGTTTGGTAATTTCTTTTTTGTTTTTAAGCTATGAGACAATTCATGATTGAATCTTTGTTCTGCAGCTACAATTTTACATTTTTAGTGTTTAATCAAAACATAACTTGATTTTTCTGTATTGATTTATTATTGATGTATCTAAAAAATGACTGATTGAAAAAGCCTGGTGTATCACCATAACCCGTTCGGCGGATGCTTTTAAAACATTTTCATTTGAGTCGTTAAATATAGTAAATTCCACTTAGACTTGTGTGTGTATGTGTTCATGGAGCCGCTAGATTAAAGAGGAGGCCCAGGGGCATTTGGTTCATTTACAAAGCAATTGCTTTTATGTACAAAAAGCCCAATTCACTGTAGGTATTGTAAAAGCCTTCCGTTTAAGGGAAATGAGATTAATTCATTGTTTAATGTAACACAGCACCTTCTCAACACACACTTAATCATTTATGTTGAAGGACTTGTGTTCTCCTGCTGTTAAATATATTAAGCCTGTAAACGTATTATACAATATTTAATATTTGCACATTTGTATCGTCTCCCATATGATGTCGCAGCTGTGAAATCTAAACATGATTGCATTGAAATAAAAGAATACACAACAGGCATTGTTTTAGTTTAGTGCAAATACTTGGGTCAGTGTGGTGCAGCATGACTGTAATTCAGCTTCCCTTTATTCTTTTTATAGCATGCACGCACGTTGGGAAGAATATTCAGTGATTCCTAACTCTTCAATTATTCAACAAATCACCATTCCATTTCTTACATATTAAAAAATGTACCATATGTGGAGCTTGAAAATGATAAAACAGCATAAAATACTCTTTTGAAATCAAAGCACCTATTGCATCGGCTTCCTTGGTTTTGTATTTGTACAATTGGACTACAATCTGGATCCCCACAGTGTGCAAAGGAGGCGCTGGCTGTGTTTCCACTGTAGTCTAATCCTCAGACATTCACAGCGAGTAACAATAATATTTATGTGATGGAAATAGGTATCACTGGGAATCGATGTAGGATTCTCCTTTCTTTTGCTCCATCAGGGGAAAACTGTGAATATGATACAAACGCAGTGTGCAGAGCAGTGAACAATATAGACCTGAGAACAAGGTCAGACTCCTCAGCATGGTCTCAAAAGGCTCTTCCTTTCAACCACAGATCTGCGAAAAGGAGACCTGACAACAAAAAAGCAACAAATGTCAAAGCTTTCACCTGATCATCACTTTCACCTGATCATCACTTGAACCATACAATGAAAGGTAGTTTTACTTTTATGATTAAAGATGAAACATTTCATTTAATTTATATCTTTTATCTATCTCTGCAAAAATTATTCTTTATAAACATTTCTGTCAGGAAACAGAGCAAAATGTGTCTTAGTCTTAGCAAAAAAAAGCATTTCTGAAGCCAGTAAGTATTTAGTAAAGGATTAATGCGGGAGGCCTTGATTGCGTTTAACAGAACAGGACCCAATTAGCATAATAGGCCCTCTTTCATTCTCTTTGAAGTCCAGAGCATAGAATAACAAATGTATATGAACCACCAGCCAAACGTCAATACATGGAAATGCCACAATCCTCAGAGGAGGGTCTGGGGTGAATTTCTGCAGGAGGAGGGAAAAACATCCCATTTTTTATTGCAAAATAAGCAGAACAGAGGATGTGATGGGTCTTCTAGCCACCAGGGCCAGCAGGCGCTGTGGGGCCCCTGATCCTGGAGGAGAGATGGAGGCAGAAAGGATGTGGCTGCTGAGGGAGGTGCATCCTCCTCTCTCAGGTGTTTTCAAAGTGCCACGATGCAGATGAGTGAAAGTAATTACTCCCCAATTAAAGATAAAGATGTCACTTGGGAGGGAGCTGAAACACAACAGCTCACTGTGAGACAAGCAGGGGAAGGCGAGGGTGTTGCATTTATTAAAAATATAAAGCACCACATCCTATCAGTGAATATACCTGAGTGATTTATGACAAATGTAAAATGATAAATATTTGTATTGAAAACTGGAAAAACAAATTCTGATAACCCCACCATTGCAATTTCTATTTACATTCTCTCTGTATTCTTTTCTTACATGTATTTCTTAGAGGTTTCTTTTACAATTGCAATGGAGACATAGTTCATGATTTAAAGATATGAATTCTGTACTTCAGAATCCAGAGTTATTAGTATCCACCTTCTTGGTTGAAAATACACGGAATTAAAAATGCCCTTTTGAGATGGAAAAAGCTTTGAACTTAAGAAACATTTCAAGAAGCCTCTCTCTTCTTTTTTTTGTATTGAAAGTTCACCTCCTTTGAGCATGCCATAGTTTGGTTCCCTTTCCAAATAATAGAATGAAGTCTAATAGGTCGGGGCAATCAATGTGGAGGTTCAAACAGAATCTTGGAGCTATGATGAGAGCACATTTTGTACTTTTTCTTTGTACATGATTAGAATAAAGATACGGTCAATAAGAGCTTCAGTGAAATATAATAAAGAACAAAGGTTCTTTTAGGTGAAAATATTTAGTAAAAATTGTATGCCTCAGTTTAAACTGATCTGAGTAAGATTTATCTGAGTCTTTTCAGTTTAGTAAGTTTAAACATCAGTGTGATGACAACAAACTGTTCAGCTTCAGCACTGAAAACCAATGACAAAGACAAATAAACCTGCTGACTCTGAAGCCACTGGTGTTTCTAAAACTAACAATAAGCTTACAATTTGACTGAAGTGTATTTTAATAAAGCCTGTTTTAGTGTCAAAAGTTAAAATAACTAGTCATTTTTAGGTGTTGAGTCACGAGTAAGTCTTTGCTCTCAACTTCCATGTCAAGACAGGAAAGTCTCAAGTCCTGAAGCCATAATGTGCTCTTCATCAAACATGATGCTATTTTAACAGTGGAGCGTACTTACTGTTCATTGTGCAACTTTGAATATCAAATGTAGTTTAAAGTTGTTGTATCTACCGCTATATTTGTTCAACCATCATGTTTCACAACTGCAGTTCAGTTTTTGTTGAACACCACCAACGTTTTGTTTGAGAATAAATTATCTTTGGAATGATTTTTTCCATCTTGAGCTCGGTAATGAATGTTAGCATGTCAAGTTCTCTTCTGTCTTGTTTGGATGCTGTCAGATCAGTTTAAAAAAAGAGGATCTGGGCATTCAAGTGTCGGCCTGACAACAAGTAAGACTTTTACGCTTCAAATGCAAACGACACCTGGAACATTACTGTGGCTGCAACTGAATTTGTTGGTTGAACACGGGTGATTTCTGACTGTGACTGGGAGAATGTGAATGTGTACTACTTCAGTGAACTATAAGGCAGTGTCATTAACACCTTTTTTTAATAATTAATGCAGCAGGAGACCATCAGATCATTGAATATACCCTTAAATAAAATGGAATTTTCTGATTTTTTTAAACTGCTTTAATTGTCATCAGACAACTGAGCCAATATGCTATTTATCCTACTGAAAAAAAGAAATGAATTCAATGCAACAGATATGTACCAAAATAACAAAAACAATAAAATAAATACATATGTGATAAACCAGATATTGTGTTAATATCTTTAATATTGACATTTTTATAAATTTCCATAATGCGACCTTCTGCAGTCACACAGAAAATATGTTAAAGGTTATTTACATCCCGATGTAAGCAAAAATAAAACTCATTTTGGCAAGCTAAAAGAAGACTGGCAGTGCTACAGGTACATACATATGATATTTCAAGTGGTTTGGTGTAAGAATATTATCTGAGCTTTGACAAAAATACTACCATCATGACACATTTAGTACCTCTTGTTATTAACATTCTGTACCTGACGAAGAAACAAACAAAAACATACTAGTTCCCAGTATCGATCACACTGCAAAAAGCAATTCAGTCATACCTTGAAAACATGATATAGTGTACAATTCAAAGTGCGCTGACTTGTAGAAAATATGATTTTATTGTTATGGGATTAACATTTGTTAGACACGTCCATAGTTGATTAGCACAGCAGCTCCCATTGCAAAGTCCTCCAATTTCTTTGTTGCTTTTAACAACTAGAAACACTTTAAGAGTCAATGCTGCAGTTAAATGTTGAGTACAGTTCTTGTTCTGCTGAATGGAAGGGTGTAAATGTTTAAAATCAAACAAAATCTCCTTTTCTTGCACAATCCAGTTGTCTGTTCTCTTCTCCGAATAGCACCTCAGTGTCCAGAAATTGCTTGAGCTGAGAAAGACAAAGTATAAGAACAGTAAATATCCAAAACACAAGACAACCATGACAGCAGAATTCATCAAAATGAATTAATGCTTTATTTTAATGTTTTGGGGGGACAAGAAAATGAATCCTAAAAAGTGTAAAAGAACTAGGGAGTCCATGCTGTTGTTGTTTTTTATGAGGTTATTCCCGTTCATGCACCAGTACCAAAACACATATATTACATTAACTAAATGTTTTGATTTTTTTCCCCTTGACACAGAGAATGTAAAAGTCAAGTAAATGGGGGCTTACTAGGTCATATAGAATATATGTGCAGTTCTAAAATAAATATATGTGTGGAAAGTACCTTACACATGGTGTCCTGCCATTATAATCTATTGTGTGCACTAAGAAATAAACTCATACTCTCCCTCCAAATGCAAATGTCCACTTAAAAAGTTCTTCATACAGATGCATTTCCACCCCTTGGTGAACAGTTATGCAGACGAAAACCTTAAGCTGTTGAAAATCTTGATCCTGTATGTCTTTCTTATATACAGTGATATAAAAAACTGTCAATCAGCAGGGCAACTTTTAAAAACCAACCACCTGCCACAGCCCAGAACAGAAGAAACAAGATCACACACGGCACAAAAATACACAGTAATGCATGCAGTCATACAAATTCTCAAGGAATGAAGATGCCTCACACAGACCGAGGTCAAAGGTCAAACACAGTTAGGTGGACACTTCGCTACTGCATGCCGGAAGAAACCTTCAATGATCCTGAGCTTTTAAAAAGGTAATGCCTTAATCATGAGGGTATCAGGACGATAGAAAAGCTTGTCCAGGATGCAGACGCTTTATTGTCCAACATAAACAACCCAATAACACAGAAGATCATTTAAGTTTATTGAGGATTTGAATTTTAGGGCCATTGCTCCCTCTGGCCCCACTGTTGCTTGAATTAAGCAAATCTCTGCCCTCAGCTGAGATGGCAACAAATATCACTGTTATTCAGCCGCAGTTATTTCTAGACATTTCTATAGTTTCTATAGTATCCCAAACTTCCCTTTTTCAGCTTTTATCTCAAGGCAGAATTTTTTCCTTTAAAAATGTCCCTTCTTTCATACACAAATTGGGCAAGAAGTAAAAGCTTTACTTGCTTTCAGTTTTGTTGTCATTTTTTGTTTGCATCTCTCACTATCAGTCACGGATATTGTAGTCTGATAACTATAATGACTTTAATATGGATGCCCACTAATTTATATAGACCCAATTGTGGTACATTTTATCTTTTTTAATCAGCACTCTTCCGGGCAAATAAATCGAAGGCAACTGGACTCAGTATTACTTCAGCATTACTGAGTCCAGTTGCCTTCGATTTATTTGCCTGGAATAACTATGACCTGGATGAATGAGAACATTCACAGATATTTTTAATCAGCAGTTTATTTGATCCTTTTTGTCCCTGGTGGGCTAATGATCATAATAAAAAAAAAAAAAACAGAAACAAAATTTAGTAATCAAATAACTGTTAGCTTTGGATGATGCATGTTTTTTTCCTTTAATGAGGCACCAAAATGACACATATCCTCTTTTTACAGTAACAACAGTGATATCTGGTGTTTTTTTCCTGACTTATTGCTGCCAGGCTGCAGATGGGGAGCTAATTGGTGCTGTGGAATGCAGCTGTGCTGACTGCTGAACTGTCAGGGCGCTAAATCAAAAGGTGTCTCTTTTGTTAATTATACACAATGCTACAAACAGTTGTGTTTGTTTGAGGTTTTTCTTTCCTCAACCATCCATAAATATTTTGGCAGTGGTACAAAAAAAAGAAGAAGAAGAAGAAAAAAAAAACAATTTACACACAATTATCACAGTGGGATGAGCAGACTGCCAGCAGATGTTTGTTTGGATTATAATGGGAGCAGAGGCAGGGCTTCCCTAAACCAGACAAGATGTGTTTCATACAATCACAACAGAGCTGTAAGCATGCAGCGAGGTGCAAGGCACACGGGAGACTCCTGTTAGACAAAATTAGTGAGGCCTTGAAAACATTAGCACCGTTAAACATGCAGTTAGGCCTTACTTTATTTCTTGGATTAGACAAACGTGTAGTGAATCCCGTTGCTGATAGGAGAGGGAGAGGGAGGCGCCAGAGATACCGGAGGAAGAGGAGGAGGAGGAGGAGGTGGAGGAGGTGGAGGAGGAGGGGGCAGGGGAGGAGGGGTGGGGATGTTAGCCTGTGTTGGAACTATGGAGGAGGAGGTTTGGGAAAGAAGGGCAACAGAGAGGAAGAGAAACGACATTGGTTTTTAGTCAAATGGCCAGTTCCTGCACGGCGCAGTTTTTAAACCACAGTGAAGGAAAGAACTGAGAGCCACATAATATTTTTTGAGGGGAAACACAACTGTGGAAGTGTTCATGGTTTGTCGACCACACTTACACTTCCTGTATTCTGTAACCATTGACATCGACCGTGGAAGTGACGAGTGATGAGCACACTGAAAATTCTTTCCTTCCAACTTCTCAAATGTGAAGATTTGCTGCTTTTCTCTATTTTATATTTAACTGTACTTGAAATGTTTCTGGACATAATCTAAAAACAATTTAATGATGTCACTTTGGCTACTGAGAAACTGTGAGTTTCTGTTTTTCTAGTTCAGTTAATTTATATGAATTTTTCACTATGACACTTTAATAGGTCAATCAAAGAAATAATTAATAAATTACTTTAAATTCTTTCGTAACTGACAACTGCTTGTGTCTCATGGTTTATTTGTCATATGAGACAAAAGATACTTTAAAAAATAATTTAGATAACAAGAATTACAATTAAAAAGCATTCAAGTAATAAACAGTCAAAACAAGATGCATGTTGGTTGGGCACCAATAACAGTTACTTTAATTATGGAATCATCTGCAAGTTATTGTTATTAATAAATGTGTGTGTTTTGTCTATAAAATAGTGAAAATGCTAAAATATTTCCTGATACCCAGAGGTGGCATCTTCAAATGTCTTGTTTTCTCCAACCATCAGTTAAAAACTTTAATATACTCGTAGTAAAACTATCATAAGCGTATTAGGTTTGCTTTCCTAAATTAAATGCATTAAATCCTTTCCTTTTCAAAGGAACTAGTAAGCTTTTTTTGTCATTTTTACTTGAAAAAAAACCCAGTTAAATGGATTTATTGATTAACAAAGTAGTTGCCAGTTAATTTTTTTGTAGATAAAGGTGCCCCTCCCTTATTCAGAAATGTAAAAAGACCCAAGAGTAAAAGCATACAGTGTTAGTACAAAACATCTCTGATGGCCTTATCAACAGGATCTTCACATGTTTGGAAACTTTTTGTTTTGTTTGTATCTTTGCTTCAGTTTCACTAAAAGTAAATGATTTGAAGGTTTTTTTTAGTGAGAAGGAAGTCATAAGGACGGTGTAAATGTCACCTGCACCATCAGTCTTTTGAGGCTTATTGTGATGGGAATGCAGTGGTGTGATTTGTGCTTTTTTTCTTCCTCATTTGAACTTCTCATCAGCTTAAAAGAAAAAAAAAGCAATGAATATTTGAAGAGGCACTACACGAGGAAGTTTATTTTGTAAATCACTAATACTTTTTTAGATAAATTAGAGATTCCTTTCATTATTTCCAACAAGTAATTATGAATTACCACATTTAGAGTAACAAATTCAACAACCAAAAACACCTTTTTAATAGATACTGTACATCATTTCAGCGCTACATATTCTTGCTTTTATGGCAACATTAGTGAAGTCTCTCATGCATAATACTGTGAAAAAGACTCTTCTTTTAATTCAAGGATTTGAAAGTGCACCAGCATACCTTATTTTAACACCAAAGGCAAAGAAAGTCATTGATTCAGTCTCTGCTGACAAGATGCCACCAGTTATATTCCCTGACATTTCTCTATGCTGGAAATAATGTTATAATTGTTGACTTTGCCTCACTGTGCATATTAAGCTTCCACACACACTGACAGCTTGAGTGTTACCGTGTGTGACAGATATATGTGTGCATATATGTGTGTGTGCGTGAGAGGCAGACAGACTGACAACCTGCTGCAGCTACAGTGAAAATGAACTTGCCTGTCTGCTGTTGAGTATGAAAAAGATGAAAAGTGAACGCAGTGGCTTTTATGCAGGTTCACAGCTACGTTCAAAGCAGCAGCAATGGTATGCAGAAGGAGAGTAGAGTTTGACTGGGTCATTGATCAGCACACAAAATGGCCTCATCAAGTGATTCCTCCCCTGTCTGAAAGATTCTACACGGATTGCAATTAGAGGCTATCTGCGCTCCTAAGAAGGAATAATGTTCAGTTATTAGGAAATGAACAGTCTTATTGCTTGACTCTGCACCTTATGCCCTTCTCATCTCTACTCCATCAATCCAGAATCCTCCCTATTATCCCATCTTCATTCAAAAGATGTCAATTTGATGCCGGGGGAGAATATACTGAAACTGTCAGGGCTGGTACTGGCCTTTTATTTTTGTAGATACAGTAATTATTTCTATAAGTTATTCTAAAGAAAAAACGATCTTTACACCACTTACAAGGTAAATATATGTAAACCTACAACAACCTACAGGCTAAAAAAAGACATAAAATCATATCAAATGATGTGAATGACCGACCTGCAACTAGTTTGCTCTTGAGCGAAGCCTCTGAGGCGAGTGCGTAGGACATGGTGATGATCCTCTCCTGCTCCTGCAGAGCTGAGTCCAATGCCACCAGCCCCACCTCTGGCTTGTCCACAGGCACCGTGGATGCTATGTTTTGCACACTATTGCATGCAAAAAGAATAAAAAATTAAATTGACTAAGCATGATGCCCTAACTAAACATGTGAAATGCATTGATTGTTGTTTGGCCATTCTTGCGCCACATGTCAAAGAGAGGCCTGAGGTACTGTTCAGTGCCTCTGAAGATGCTACAATTCAACATCTTGCCAATGTTTTTACCTGCAGTTGCCACAAAAGGACTTGTTTCTCTGTTTATGTGGTTGTTTGGCAAACTACAAGATCTTCCTGAAACTTCAAAGTTCACCCTCATGAGACACATATTAATGAAAACCAAATTTCACTTTATTACATTCACCTGGACTTTGCTAAGATGCTCTTGATGCGCTCCACCTTGCGATGACGATCCTCCACCTCCTGGGGACTGAGCGGCTCCTCAGGCTCTGAATCCACATAACGCTCTGGGATCAACACTTTCTGAGGCTTTGAAAGCTGCAAAAAAGAAATCATGTGTGTGATGAGATCCAAGATGCTTTATCACCATCCCTGTTATCAAGTCATTTCCCCGAGAACTATCCACATGCACAGCTGAAGGATATGCAGTAAGCAAAACCTACAGCACTGAGTTAAGCTATTCTTGGACACTAAATTGGTTCAACTGCAAAAAATTTAGTGACTTACTCTCACAACATGAACCTCAACCTCATTTATCGGCCTTACAGAATTGGCACATATATACCTTTGTTCATATATATTTCATTAGCTCACATATCTGCCAACAACTCAATTTCTCTGGACAGAGGTTAAGGCCAGTGACTAACTTCACGTTATGGGTGAGTTGTGCTCTAAGTTGGCCCTGAATTATAAGAAGAGATCATATGTTTGTTGTTTTATCCCAATATTTTTTGTACTGGCATTCAACTTATCAGCTGTATCTTTTTGCTGAAACATGGAAAAGTTACCTCTTTGTTGAGGTCCAGGTCATAGTCCAGTGGTTCCAGGTCGACCTCATGGGTGCTGGGGGTTGTGGCCATGGAGCGGAATGTCAGCCATTCGTCAGAGTGTGAGCGGGGTCTTTCTTTGTGCTCCGGAGGTCTTTCCTCTCCCTGAACGCTCCTTACTCCCTGCGCCTCCTCCCCCTGAACAGCCCTCTCAAGCAACTGCAGGTCAAAGTCCTGCTCTCTCTTCCACTGGACAATGTACAGAGGAAACAAAGGATACTGTGACACAAATTACAGGATGTTACAGTCAAGTTTTACTATTCAAACAGAAAATCTGAGAACTGCATCACACATCATTTCAGGTAAATAACAAGTACTGTACTCTTTAGTCATCACTGGTTACTGGCTGCAGAGAGAGAGAGGGTGTGTTTGCGTCAGTGTGTGGGTGTACATTTGTGTGTGTGCACAGGTGAAAGGAACGAAAAGAGGGAGCATGCATCATTACAACATATGCATGCCAATATGAACATGAAATCTTTCAAATCACAGCATGCTGTAAAATCTCCACAACAGTGATAAAGAAGAAAGCACATTAAACACCGAAAAAAACAGGAAAGATCACTTCACTCATACTGACAACAGCTGCACCCAACACGGTCACACTGCGTGTTCTCAGAGAACAAAAATAAATAAACATGGCAATATAAGTTCATTAGAAAATAGTGTTTATTTAATTGCAAACATTCACATTAGAAAAAGGAACGGATCTTAAAAACTAACAGTTAATTAGCAGATAAAAACACTAAGCAAACACTGATATCACTAAATGTATATGATTTGGCTGTCATACACTTCAGTACTGTCTAAATAAAAGGTTTCCTCTCAATGACACCAATAAAAAATATGTAACAGGACAACAGTAGGCCAGAATCATTAACACTCAGACTACTTTTATCTTAAAAAATCCAGCAAGTAAAAAAATGCCGTGATTAGGTTGAAATGAGTGAGCTTAAACAAGCTTTGTTGCATGTATGTTGATGTTTGAGTCAGTAGAAACTGAGAAGGCACTTTCTTTCTCTTTCTCTTTCTCTCACACACACTCACAGACTCACACACGAACAGCTCATTTAGAGACAGCAACAGTTCTGAATGGAAGAACAGCAAGCATTAAAAGACAGACAGGACAACATTAAACAGACAACTGGGTGTTATTCTGAGAGCACAAGCCATGCTTACAGTGTGGAGAACAGTATGATTGTGAGATGAGAGTAGGAAATGGAGAGACCATGAGAATGAATGTAGAAATCAATGATGGCACGGATGGGAAATATACTTATGAACTGATGGATGTGAGGTGTAGATGGCAATGAAGGCCTGTGAAGTCATTAGTGTGTTATGTGTCTGATAGGCAACATCTATTATTTGTAAAGATTTTGAGCAAAAGTAAGCAAATCTATTCAATGTAAAGTCAATTATTTCCCCTTATTATTAAACAATTTTTGACAAAGATATAAGTATTGAACACAATTTTTTTATGTTAAGTGTAAAATAGAAACTGTTATCCATTTTTCTGTCTATGTCTTTTCACAGACATTTTGACATTTCACAGTCGGAGAAGCACAAGTTAAAATAATAAAAACACTGATGGCTAAGTTCCATTTCTCTGCTTCTGTTTCACGATCCCAACACTCACTATGTTGGTTAATTAAAGGTTGAATAAAGCTTTCTAAAAGTCACACTGGAGTATGGGATCAAAGGAATTGTTTTAAGTTTAAGATTTTACACTCACCGAAACTCAGTGTTAAAAAAAACTTACATGTACAGCATGGATTCATTCATTATTTAATAAATGACTTCACAAAAGGAGAAACAGTTATGTTTGCTCACAAATCAAAACTGTCAAATATGCACTGACAGGCAAAAACCCGCTGCAAAGAGGCATGTTGATGGTGTAACATCATTTGGCCAAGCGAACACGCCCATTGCAGATATGTTAAGTATAAATCAGGCTTTATATGAACAAATAATAGAATATAGGAACAACTAATAGAGCCATCATTAATGCAGTTAGTGTTTTTAAAAACACCTGTGCTTGTCCTACCATGGCAAGTCAAAATATTTGCTATTAAAGTGACTACTGAAGTCTGAAATAACATGCATGATATAAGGACAGACAGTCCTAATGTCAATACTGCAATATTTCAATGTACTGTATTGCTACCATATTTTAATATATTGCTACCATATTTGTAGTTTCAGGGACAGAGAAAAGACAGACTACACTGTGTAAAGGCATGCATGACTACCGTAGATCGCCACTCTCGGTTTGGTTGCCGTCATGCATTAGAGTGTGACATGTGATACTGTTCTAGTAACATACTGATCCCAAGTCTGCTGAAAGGGGTCGTGTAGATGAAGCTGAGGTGCGCGGTGATGGAGAGGCGTGGCGGTCTCCGTGACTCAGGGTGCGTTTGCGCTGGCGGACGAGGGCCTTCTGGTGCCTCTTCATCCTCTCCAGCTGCTCATCAGCACTCATCTTGCCCCTCTGCTGCTGCTGCTGCACCGGGTCCCCAGAGTACAGACGCTCCAAGGCACTTTTTGGTCTCTCCTGAGGATGAGTGGGAGGAAAAAGAGTTGATAACATGGGAGAGGAATAAAATAAATACTAAACTAACAAGAAGTTAAAAGCATACATAGCAAATGTTAGAGGGAGGTGCAAAAGAAACACAATACAGAATTGAGAGGTTTCAATCTTTGACGTTATAACTGGAGCATATGAGAGAATCAGTTGCACTGTTTACATTATACCACAATTTCTTTTTTTTTTTTTTAAATAATGCTTGTTTACTGGGATTTTGATATATTTTCTAGATGGTTGTTTTTTGATATATTCTCAAGATGCTTGTTTTAAGATAATGCAAATTTTGTCTATAGTCTACCTGTATTAAATTAGTTTTGAGATGCTTAAAAAACTTGCTTTTTTTAAATTAAGGATTTTTCTTGTGTAAAGCACAAAAAACAGTTGACTCAAGGGGATAAACAGGTTTGTACTGAGTAATTTTTTAGTAATAGAAAATAAAAATATCAAAAACTGATTATAGATAATGAGATAATGCTGTAAAAAAAGATAAAAATAGCAAGTTTTAAAATCACACTTTATTATACGTGCCATACATTTTTTAAAATGCCACAAAGTTTAGTAATCATACTTTAAATCACTTCATTAACATTATTAAAACCATTAAGCAAGGAGGTTTTTTAGATATTTATCACATTTAGAGCTTACATTTTCTAGTGCTGCGTTAAAAACAAGATCCTTCACCGATTTCTCAACCGTAAACATTTTCAGCTGAGTTTGATGGAGGACAGAAGTATTTATATGAGCATCAAATATCGAAGATTTAAATTTTCCACTACATCAGTCATGGACTTCACTGATATCATCTAAAACTGGAGTTACATATCACTGTAACTGTGCTTTCTTTCTACTGATTTATGTACTGATGACTCACTCTTTACTATTTGATTGTGAGTTGGATCTGAGCCTCACCTTCGCGCCAACAGCTGAGGTTGCTCTTCGAAGGGTCACATATGAGGAGATGCTTGAGGACTGATTGAGCCTAAGCGAGGAGCCAGCCACTCCTGATGGAAAGCCAACAAGCATTACAATAATCAACCTGGCAATAAAGCAAAACACTGGTGTCTATTTTTGACAATATGCAGTCTGCTGGCTCTGTCATCTCCATACCTCTGCTGGGTAATGTTTGATAACCATTATGTCCGGATGCTAATACACTGATGTGGCTTGAGCCGTCTCCAGCTCCCAGTTCTGGATCACTCAGGAAAGGCCGGAGTTCCACCTGTTTTCGGCAGACAGAGGTTAGAAACTGTGTGTTTTTGTATTTGTGCTGCTTAGACGCCCACATTTAACACACATTTTGTACCTTACTGTCTCCATTGGTGCACTGGCCAATCTCTCTGTCTCTTTTGCGTTCATCTGACTGTCGTTTGAGGCCACGGACAGAAGTGTGTCTGATGACCGTTGTCTCTCGAGGCAGCGGGGGCACAGCAGGCGGATGCTCATCAGGACTGTAGAGCTGAGGTAGAGGAGGTCTGGGAGGCACGTCATCCTCACCCTGTTCACAGGAAAACAATGAACCACTGAGAAAAACTTTAAATTAGACAAACAAGGATCAACTCACATGCATTTACTGTGACATCAGTCCTTCCTGCTGGTGTTTTCACACCTGCAATCCCACCTTTGATGCAGTTTAACTTCTAAGTAAGGTCTGCAAGTTTAAGCAAAATGGCTCCGGTAAGTGTGCTTTGCATAGTGGGATACAAATGTGCAAATTTAAGAGATCCTTGCAAGTTGCTGGAGAATTACAGGAGGCTGGACTGAACTCTCATAACATATTGAATCTTATTTTGTCTGTGGAACTCCTTCCTGTCTGCAGGTGCAATTGAGTATACGGAGGTGGGACCCAAGACATTTGTATGTTGCATTACTGCTGGTCAAAAAGCTCACATGGGACATTTAAGTACCAGAAGCTGAGGGCAAAAGTTCCTGTGTTTACTCTTTTTCTCCCACACCTGCCACATCTGATCAATGAGACCGTAATCTCATATGGTTGCACTCTTGCTTGCTTGGTTTTTCCACTGTGTGAAAAGAAACTAAACCAAGGGGAAAACACACTGAGCTCACCAACTCATAGATTGATTCAGATTGAAGCAAACAAACCATAGGTGTGAAAACACCCTTTAAATAGCACAGAACCACTGATTAATATCTGATGCTTAATGCAAATTTGTGGAAATTCATGTTAAAAGTTCCCTGTGGAGTTAATGACCGCTCATAGCCCTCTGAGGCTCCTTTTCTACAGGTTTCACAACACAAAGTCAAAAGTTTGAGCCCATACACAGTCCTGCTGATGGTGTTAGAGTTTACTACTGATCAACAGGAAGCAGTAATATGCCAAGATTTGCTGGAATAAAGGAGAAGAATGTCTGTACAATGAAATGCTGTTGTAGTCCCCTAATGCTAAAACTAAAACAGAAAATTATTTTAATGTATTGATAATTCAAAGTTCATTTAAACTGTCTTTTAATATCCTTTTATTTTTAACCAAAGTCCACATGACTGCAAAGTCTTTATTTCAACTCCAACTGGGACCTTTGTTGCATCTCATTCTTGTCTCTCTGTCTTTGCATCTTGTCTCCAATGAAGGCAAAATGCCAACAAAAGTAATCTTAACATAACAAAGCCGTACGTAGTTGTGTAGATGTCTAATAATGATAAAATGATTTGTTGACAACAGAAAATTCTTTAATGGTCTGAGTAATTTGTAGAGATACATATATAAAGAAAAAATATAGAAAAAGAAATATATAAAGAAAAGAAGCAATAGTTTCAACCTTTTTCTAGAGTTAAAAAGCTGCCCAAAATAAAGAAGACAGAGCCTCGTAGATATCACAAATGTGAGAGTAAGTAAGTTGATCTATGATCAACCACAGTGTGTTTTACAACTGGAAATGAGAATGAAAAACAGAACAGGTTTATTTAGCAAAGCTACACAACCTTTACTTTTCACACCTACGCAATATGGTAAAGAACCAGGTGACCTTTGCCTCTTTGGCAGAGGTTACTCACCCATTTAAACCCACTGGTGATGGTTGCAGAGTGGCGTAAAGGCTGCTGGATGGGGCTGGAAGAAAGAGTGGGGGTGTGGCTACTGGGGCTGAGGTGGGGACTGTGCTGCTGCTGCTGCTGCTGCTGCTGAGATAATCTCATCTCCACAGCAGACGGGCTCCCAGACACGGAAGGCACTGATGACGCCGACACTGAAGGCACAAATTTCCTCTCTGGGGAATTTGATGTATATGAACATGGTACATAAACACACATGCTGTAAAGACAGTGCGTTCTTTTCCCTTGGGAAGTGTTCAAGGCATTAGTATCGAGTACATGATTAAGAGCTTTAATGGTGAGATACACAAGCATAACCTCGTGGCTTGTACTGCGTTGCAAAGACAGCAAATACTATTTGCTTTGAACACATGAAACCTCCAGGCAGCGCTCGTCTCACCTGGGTTGGTAATGGAGGAGATAGTGACTTTGTAGTTGGCTTTACTGGTGCTGAGGCCTGCGATTACATCCTCAATCCTCCACAGCTCTTTTCTGATCTGGACTTTCTCTTGCTGCTCAAACACAGAAGTACAAACACACACACGCTGTTGAATTAAATTGTATGTCATGTTTTACTGTTGAAAAGGGAACTACTTTGCCAAACTATAGTTTTTAATTTAAATTTCATACATGATATTTTGAACAGACTGTCAAACACACAATCTTCTTTGCTTTGACTGCGCATGCATAATCAAAGGTCTCTAACTTATTTTCACACACACACACACACACACACAAATGCATGTGGGTTAATGCCTTGTTTATATGTTAAAAGAGGTCAGTGAGCCACAGACCTGAGACAGATCGCTGCGGTTCATCTGTCCTTGCAGGGCCGACTTCAGCCAGTCCACGTCTCTCTCCAGTCGGCTGTATTCATTCCACGCGATCTCCATCTCCTGTAAAACAAAAAAAGAACACAATCTCTGTTAAGGTAATGAGGTTCCCATTCAGTTTAGGGTCCCACTTAAAACTTAAAGCCCACGTGTGGTGAGATGCGGTGAGGAGTAGCATAGAGCAGCAGGTGTATTGAATTACTTCAGGTCTTTCATGTGTTCTCACTTGAATCACTTGTGCTTCATCTACTGCCTCCACTGGTAGTTTTGTCTTATTCATACTTTCCACGTCCATTAAGAGTGTCACAGATGTTTGAACACAAGCAGTGTGAATGTGATGTGTGAAATGATAGATACTAAGTGCCCAAAATACTCTTGTTTACTCTTGCATAATCTGGTGGTTTATTTGTTACTGTTCTATTGAAACTTATCTTTCGTCATTTCTCCACTGAATATTTTGAATATCAGTAAATATTTTGACTACAGCATTTTTATAGCAGTGGAGAAATGTACTCATAAGTTTCTTTGTTGCCTCAGGTTAGTCCCCGAGCACTCATTATGATAGTCACAGTCAACCTGAAACATCGGGCCAGTTGCAGAAACCATCAAAAAGGAACAACTAAAAATAGAAGTGCACATCTTGTTTTCAACCAATAAAAACATAAAGTAAGGGGTGATATGTATTTAGAAGTGGTAGTAGTAGTAAAGGAGACACTCTAAGTGGATTTGAAGAACCTACCCAACAAATCTATGTAAACTACACTGGGGAGGTAATTTTATATATTTTAACTTCAACAAAGATGTAAAGGAAGCTGTATTTTTTAATTTTAAGTATAAGAAGCTTGTGAGTTCAGCTTGTGTCTTACTGTGGAGACTTTGGATATCTCAGCTCTGATGTGCACCACATCCTCTTGTAGTAATTTCTGCTGATAGGCGATCTTCTCAGCATGGGCCGGCTGATCTCTGTACTGCTCCATCTGCTGGTGGGAAACATCTAGCACAGACTCCAGCTTGTCCTAGATTGTAACATGAAAGAAACAGTCATAACACGAGAAGCCTTCATGGACTGAAGAAACACAGAGTGACACAAATACATAAATACTGTACATGTTCAAGTTAAAAAGGCTTATTTTATAAATGTAAAAGAGGCAAACCTTGTCCTCCTTCAAAGTGCGTATCGTTGCCTCTAGCTCCTGTAGAATCTTGTCTTGTTCACACAGTCGACTTAATTTCACCTAATGGGAAAACAAATGTAAAAAATAAGAATGCAGGGAAACAAAGGATATGATCTAAACCTTTAACCTCTAACCAGTCATCAGAATGCAAACATAATGCAACAAAAAGAGAAACAGGAAAGGGATAAAACAGTAACTGGTCTGATGAGATACAGTCTGTTCACTACAGAGTCTGACTGCTCCATTCTTGTCATCATTCAACTATATTCACAACAACGCTGCCAGATAAGAAGAATTGATCGTCTACTGTAGTCTCCGCTGTCTGTAAATATGTCAATAAGGCTCATCTATGTGAAAAGCCCGGAGGAATTCCTCTCATCAGTGAAGTGAGAAATATCAAAAGGCTCCATACTGTCTGGTTTGGGGGCAAGATCTGGTAATACCCATTATGAGTAATCATAATCAAAAATCCATATTTTCGAATTCACTTTTGGAGAAAACCGTGTTTATTGAGAGTGACAGATTTGTTTTTCCAGAAATGGGTTATGTGTTTATGAAAACAACATAAAACTGCCTAGTTCACAGTCTTCCTCACACAGTGGATTTTTTTTTCTCAGATCTATTTATCATTCTGTTCAATTAATAATTAAGCTGTTTTTATTTTGCTGCCGTATATTGTTGTTTTTAATTGCATGAAATATTCATTGTTCAGACAAATTTACTGGCAAATTCTTATAAATTGTTAAAGTGGAACAATGCTAATGATGAAAAGCCAGGACATCCATCTTATTTACCTCTATTCAGCAGAAAACAAAGAGTGAGAAAAGCAAGATCAGGCAAATCAAACTGAAAAATTTAACAGCTCAACATCTAAAACTCCCATTACATGTATTTTTCCCTTTAAATTGCAGGGAGGAAAATAAAAGCTGTGGTCGATACTCTCAGGCCCTCACTGTGCAGTGTGGATGGGTGTCCCCACAGTGTTGCAATGTACATACGTTCCCTTCCCTCCACAGCCTCTGTTTACCACAACTTAATAACACACACACACACACACACACACACACACACACACACACACACACACACACACACACACGCACGCAAGCATATACTAACACAACAGGAAAACAGTAAATATAAAC
>JAPZDV010000001.1:12728756-12744411 GCA_029814665.1 Acanthurus lineatus | reverse complement strand
ACACACACACACACACACACACACACACACACACACACACACACACACACACACACACACACACACACACACAAACCACACTAAAACACTCAGTAAAGTCAGACTAAAGTCAGCTGCTTCTCTTTAGTGGATTGTAAGAAGTCGGAAATGGAGATCTTAGAGAAAAGCAAGTGATGGATAGACACAGTGCTCATCCTTTCAATCATGAGAACATAATGATAAACTTACATCGGCATCACTCTCTGCTATTTTCACAGGCCTTGATGGTCTTTCTGTTTTTAAACTCTCACGTCCAGTAACCTGAAAATTTCCAACATTCACAAATTAAATAAAAGGTTTAATAACAGTAATGAAATGACATATTTTAACCACCTTTACTTTAAGTAAGCAAATATCAGTTGCATGGATTTTAACATACAGACACTGCTGGACAATCAAGCCAGATGGATATTCATTTTAAAAAACATATCACATGACCAAAAAAGAAAAAAAAGATGCAAGGTCACGAGCATCTATAACAAAACTTTGTGCAAGAACTGAGCAAAAACTTCCATTTAGCCCAAACCTTGTGTTTTGGAAAATCTTAAAAACCCCCAAAGCTGCTCTTTCCTGGCTGATTTTTACTGTTAGTAAGTTAAACATTCAGGTCTTTAATATGAACCAAGGGAGAGCAAAATGACTCTTGAAATGCTGCTTTTATGGTTCAGAAACATATTAGTTTAAATTGGAAAGTATTTGTTTGATGTAAACTTTAATTTCATGATTTCCACTTTAAAAAAGTTGCAGCGTGTCATCTGGGTAAATGTTAAACTTGAAGTTATCAGGGCCTCTAGTTGCATGGTAGTGTGTATATGCTGGTTAAGAGAGCCCTGACAGTGTGGGAAAAGCCAGTGGTAAGAGACTTGCAAGATGGGAATAATTAAAACTACTGAGCTGTGTGTAGCTGTACCAGCCATGGAGTTATGGAAATCATGGAACTCGTCACTGTTTAGATCTGTAAAAAGCTCAGTTCAGCAAAGAGATCCATCTCCAGACAAACAAACCATAACTGCCTACAGCTTTGAAATAAATCTTCCATCCCTGGAGCCATGCAACTAGCATGGTCACAAATACGGAAATGTGTCTCCTATTCTGCTAAATTACTTGGATTGCCACTTGTGTCTTTCTTAGCTACTTAGTCCCATTTTCATTAAAAAAGACTGGTCAATTGTTAAAATTTGTTATTGATTTTGCTTATTGTATTCTTACATATGCATTATACTCTACTATCCAGCATTGCAGACAGCATGAAATATGTATGCACAAAACATAGTACAACATGTACTGCAGCATAAAACTGTACTGAACCTCTAACTTATCATTTCAGGGAGGGTCTGTATATTCCCATATCATTACTACTTATTACTTGTACTCCTATACAGGCTGAGAATATGTGTGGTTAAGTGTAATGTCTTTACAATGAACTCAATGTACTTCCTTCTTTTCTCGTATTTTCACTTACCTATTAAAGCACCACTATGAAATATACCAAAGAGAATTTAATGCGATCAGTTTTGATATTTTCTCATTTCTCTAAGTATAATAATACAGGAACTCTCAGTCTGTTCTATCCAGTTGTTCTCAAGGTAAAGGGGGGGGGGGTTGAATATTCACAACAAACCCACATCTGGATCGGCAGTATACAGTGCAAATCTGAGACCCACTTAAAGAGGCACTTCACATACTTTACATATCAAAGTCAATAGCTAATTGTATGGAGCACTACACAGTCTATAAACATAGACCTGTATTATACTTTGTAGTTCTAGAGGAAGCTTTGTCTTGTCTGAAAAAACAAGTTCTTAAATGAAATTTTGCTTTACAAACTCAGTTTCCTGAATTAAATAGGCATGAATGTTCAACAGAGAGGGTCAAATGAGACAGTGTAAAGCAAAAAGTCAACTATTACGTCAAATAACAACTCTTGAACCCTTTTTTGTAAGAGTTTAAGTGTCTGTCACAAATTCACCATCTTTATGTAAGCTAGTTTCTGTATGTAACTGTCTGTAGAAGTCATCAAAGACACACCACTTCACATTATTTTTCCATTTCTGCCAGTTTCTACAATGAAACTAGAGGCCCCAAAGGTGTCGCTACCATTTCATAAAATTCATTGCCAGTATATTTCTTTAAGAGCACCATTGGGTCGTCTCTTTACTCGAACAAGCAAAATAAAAAAGAAAAGCGAAAATATCATAACAAACATTCAAAACACATTCAGAAATGCTTAACAGCATGCAAGGAGGCCCCTCTGGGGCAATGACTTTCCATCATCTAAGTCTCATAACAGTGCTGGGTGTTACAACATAGTAAATGACTGGATCAAGGTATCCATGTGCAAAATCCTGCATTATTTCCAGAGATGCATTGCATTCCTTTTGGGAAGCAGCGGAATGATCGGTTTCACTTTGTATGCACACCATCCTTACATTCCAACAGTACCCAGAACTCGGAGTGGAGTTTTCAAACACTCTGTGTACTGAAACGATCATCGGGTCAATACTTTGGATCTGTTTTGAAACAGGAAATGGAGAGGAGTTACAGGACCTACTGTACCCCATCAGATGACCTCCCTCCATTCCAAAACACAACCCAGATTTCTAGTTAATGCATTGTGGTGTTAAACATACAAATCAATTAGGGTAAAATGTTTGGCAGAGGTGTAAATGAAATATAAGCCAGAAGCTAGCTTAATATGACAGACCCCTTAAATACAGCAATAATAGATCATTGAAAATCTCAGATTTGTGACTCTCACAGAGGAATTGCAGTTTACATGACTCAGAGATTTTGGAAATTCAGCCATGTGCTCATAAAAACTTCAATTCCATCTGGAAGAGCTTAACATCAACATGTGTTGGGATGACTAACTGCATCTGAAGGTAGAGTACTATCATCCGATGGAAAACACTGTGACAGACCGAACATCAGGACATCTACTAAGCAAGAAGCCAGACATTATTTCAGCTTTGATGTCTGTCACTTTTTGTCTGGATTCATCAAACATATAATAAAAAAAATACTTCTTTTCCTCAAAATGATAGTACACATGTTAATTAGATCTGTTAAAGGACATATTAAATTCACCATAAGGAGACAATAGAAAAAGCACAGTGAGGAAGAGAAGAAGGACAGGAAGAGGGGAAACAGTGAGGCAGATGTTGGAGGCAGCAGCAGGACAACAAGATTGTGGTCCATAGAAGGGAGATGGAGAAGAGGATGAAAAGGATAGAGTGATGTTTACTTTGTTGGGGCCCACCTTCAGATCTAGATACTCCAGGTCCTTCTTCAGTTGTATGTAAGTATCATCAGCCTTTAAATGAGCAGCGGAGAGATAAATCATTTGAAATGAAGCTGCAGAGGATAATGGGTGACCAGATGACTTCTAAGGCCTTTATTTTGCTGTTCAGACTTTGCTAACAGAACTTATATTAACTTGGTCTCAATTACAGTTTACTTCTACCTCTGTATTTTTATCCACAGTTAGCAAAACCAAACTGTCATTAAGTGATGGTGTAATTTTTGAAACTGCTTTCATGTCTCATGTATGACCTCGTACACAACTGAGCAGTGCAGGTCTTGTGCATGACATGTGGTCAAACTGAGTGTACGCGTGGAGGATGGCCAGAGAATGGCTGGATGTTAGCATCTGGGTGGAGTTGTCATTACTGAACACCACTGAAGCTTCGCTGTGGTCTGCTAGTCTTACAGCAATGCACTGTTGGTAAACAGGTTCAAAAGGGAGACTGATGGCTGTTTCAGAATGAAAACACCAGGAGCAAAAAGGTTTATCAATGCACACAGACATTTATATTCATTACATATTCTTTCGGGGGCTGTGCAAGGTTTTACATCCATAACACAAAGGATAAGTATAAAATGCAAGCACAGTCGACAAGCAACATGCTTCAAATATGGCATATTACTTTTTACACAAGCCTCTGAGAGCTTTTCCAAGTTTTTAACAAGGTGGATGACTGACACTGAATATAAAGACACTAACATGTAGCTTGAAGGCAATTTGGACAGTCTGAAGTGCAATGCAGCGCATGCCAAAATGGTTGAATAAACAAGACAACCAAGCAATGCCAGCAGACCACAAAGTCTTATGAATGACAGGGAAGTAATGTATGGGATTGGCTGGGGAGGGGGGACCACAATGCACTAGCAGAATTTGCAGTGTGCAGTACAGAAGGTTAGGGAAGTGCAGGGGTCCCTGACCTGCATGCTGGGGCCTAGAAGGCCGTTGTGCTGCTGGTGCTGCAGGTGCGCGAATGCATCGCTGGGGTTATGCACGCCAGCCATCTTGGCCTGGTGCCTCCGAAGCTGTATGAGGAGCAGAGTCAGCTCCTCTGGCTGTAGCCAAGCCGGGGTTTAGGGGCCGGAGGCCAGTGAAAGCGCAAAAGGATGAGAGAAAATACTTGAGAACCATCTGGGCAGTATTTGATGGAAGAGCCAAGTGGCTGAGAGGCCAAAATACTTTTTGCTTTACCAATGTCCTAATAATAATAAGTTAAAATGTAAAAGCTAAGGCTGCACTATTGAGGCCAAGAAGATGATTTATTGTGCTATTAGTGATTATCTGATGTTGCAGGTTATCAGAACTGATTTCACTGAAACAAATATCAAAATGACATAAATAATTTGACCAGCATTAAAATATGTTAGTTCAATTAGGTCAAGATTCTATATCTTTTACTGTCACCAAGACGAGCCTTACAAATCAAATTTGTACTTTTTCTTGTTCATTTATTCATTTATTCTGGATTGGCTCTTCTAGAGTCCCGGAAAACTATGTGTATACTATGTAATAGCTAGATATAATAATGAAACTGAGTTATGTAGTTAAAGTAGTAAAGAGGATCATACCGTTTTGCCATGCAAGCTGGGTGCGCTGACAGTGTGTGTGATGTAGCCCATGGCTGGCATGGACCTTCTCTCTAACTGAGAAGTCTGCGGAGAAACAAAATTCATCAACTTGTTATTACAGATCTTATAGAGCCAAATCAAACAGAATGTCTAATTCACTAAGTAATCTTCAATAGGGTTTAAAAGTAAGAGATAGACCACTCTATCACACTGAATCAAAGTTAAACCATTGCCTCCAAGTCTGCAAACAAACTTGACTACACAGCAGATTTATTTTTTCATCTATCCTCTTTCTCCCTTTCATCACTCCCTACTCTTATTGGAAACAAGGTGGGCCCTGAGTTTTAGATGCTACAGGGCTTGGAAAATTTGACATTTTTGCTTAACACACAGAATTAGCGAAAACCAGGCCCACTACAGAACCTTAAAAGGACACAAACAACAAGAGATTTAATTAACTACACATAAATTATACCAAACCTGCTTTCTTAAAATAACATTTGTTTGCTACCAGCAAGAGAAGCACTGTAAGCCATTCCCTTTGAGATTCCCATGCCACTATTTTTTTTGCTGTATAATAGGTTTTTTATTTAAATGTGAGATCAGAAGAAAGAGACCGCTGCTGATGTTTGAGATAGAGTGGAGATGTTTATAGGGTGCTGAGGAGCCCTGGGCAAATTGGATTAGCTGCTAATAAAACATACTTCTTAATGATATTCCACAGAGGTATACAGATCGCTATTACTTAAGCGCGCTCTAGCCAGAGAGCACCATTAGCCTCAAAAATGCAGGGTGCACCAAAACTTCAGATCATTGCAGACTAAATTTAGTTCCTTTAAACATTGCTCCTCTGGATCATCTTGCAAAGGCACTGTGGCTCACTTTGTTAAAAAAAGAATCATCTTTTCTGGGTTTTTCATAACTGTGCATCATTCTATTTTATGGATATACTCAGTGTCTTGACACGTTTATGATGCAGAAAACAGAGCATCTGCAAATAATTGTTTACTCATGTAAGGCCAACGGGTTGGTTATGAGGTTTGTGTGTCTTGGCAGTTGTGGTGATGGTTTGGAGAGAGATATTTTCACATGTGGAGGGTGTGGTGGGCAGACAGCGCAGGGTGTGGATGACAGAATGGTCTCTTGCTCCATCTCCTGTGGTGGTGGTGGCTTTCTGAGCACTGCTATGGTTTGGCGACCGGCAGTGTAGCAAGCTTTCACTTGCACATGTTCACGCCACCTGTGGAGTGGGGCCTGGGTGTGGACTGTGTGAATCTGTAAATGATTCAGACGAGCGTCAAAGTGTGCACGCGAAGGAGTTCAGAGACTTGTCAGGCTCCACATGGGAGCTCACAACATCTTTCATATCAACAGATAGCTCACTGAGCTGCTATGTGTAGGAGAACTTTGTCATTTGACTCGCTGAATGTCAGTCATCAAACTTTATGTCAGACACAAGCCACTGACAGGCTACTGACATTTAAGTTTGCGTCACTGTTAGAGTATTAAAGCACATATGAGAATAAGATTATGAATTAATCGAGGTTGGAACTTCCACCCATTCATCCAATATCTGCACATATTTATCGTGTGTAGGGTTGGTAGGGAACCGCACTGGCCACTAAAGCTGCACAATTCTCTTTTTTTAGTTCCAATATGATTCCAGTACCTGTTTTTTTATATTTGCAGATAGAAACCTGTACTAATGGTGGCTTTGCACACGTTGCAAGTCCCTTTTTTGCTTTCATGTGTTTTGGAATAAATTATCTCCAAACTGAGGACGAGATATGTTGGCTAAATGTTACCGGATCACTGAACTGCAGACTGTCTCATATTACATTATGGCAGCTTAATGATCCTATGTAAGCTCATAGCATTGCAGTAGAAAAAAATATGGGAAACACTGGATAACTTTGTGGAACTGTCTAGTTACACATAAAATAACTACTTTGTGCAAAAAGGGAGTGGGGGGGTTCTTAACAGTTAAGAGATATTGAAATAGTTTGAAATTTGATCAATCAAAAAATCATAAACTAAATTGTTGTTGTAACTGTCTGAAGATTTAACAGAGGCAGTTCTTGCTAATACTATCTGAAATGCCTTCTCTCCATGAGTCTGCGTCCTACCTGAGAGAGTTTGGCACAAATGTGGCCGGGGGAGCTGGACCTTGTGCTGTCCCCAGGTGCCACTTCATCCAGAGGCCTGACTGTGCGTCTGTCTGAGGGAGTGTGTGGCCTGCGAGGTGACAGGGGCTTGAAGGATGGGACTGATGGTGGGACTTCACATGGGGACGGAGGGACAGAGATGGATCGTGGCATCTCCACAGTCACTCTAAAAGAAGAAGAGTCTGTGAAGTTGGCACCGGTGTAGATAGGAGCGGTGGGGCTGCCATGACGGAACTGCTGTCTCTGCTGCCACTCGTACAGCTGCCACACCATTCCCTCCTTGGTGGCCATGCGCTCATCAGTGGACATGCGGAAGTGGCTGAGCCGGTCATGGGCGTACTTGTAGTCACTGGGCAGGTTGCATGTTGCTGGAGGAGAGCTGCTGCCGGACGGGAGACGAGGAGACTTTGGCAATGACTGATAAGCGGCATCGACTGTGCTGGCTTTGGGCTTTAAGGGAGGAGTCCGCCGAGGGAGGTTGTACTCAGCAGAGGGAGCACTGCGACAAAGAAACACATGGAAGCGGCTTATATAAAGATTTTCATACCATCTGTCCATAATAAGAAAGATTTCTTTGTGTAAAATAAAACGAAATTAAATAAAACCATTTAGCATTAAGATGACCAAGTTCTCATGTAAGCCACTAGAGGGAGGCATTTACTCAACATTTTCTTCATGATGGTTGGTTTTAAACTGACCGAATAAAGTCAAACTGACCTCTTCGGTGGGTCTCCTTTATGAACTTTGACCCACTGCTCCACCTGGGCGAGTGTGTTCTTCCTCTGCACATGTTTTTCAGTGTCCATCCGTGAAACAAAGCCCCTTTGATAGACAAGATTGCCATTTTGTTCTGGTGGCAGAGTCACTTGGATTACAGTTTGCTGTCCATTCTTGTGGGCGTCTGCAGAGTCTGGAGAGAGTCTCTCTGCTCTTTCCTCTGCGGCTGACTGGCTCGGCCTCCCTTGGGCCTCTAACACGTATCTCACCTCGTCTCCATGAGCCACTTGGACACCGTTATCAGGAAGTTCCTCTCTGTCTATCCTGCGAAGGCTTTCTGACTGAGATGTTTTATGGTTGATGGGAACATGGTTGGTCTGTGGAACTGCCTGCTGCACAGCCTTCTTTGGCTTCTCCATCTCTCTGTGAGAGGTGAGACCAGATGATTAAATAAAACAATCAAGACAAAGGTTGTCTGAAAATGATTGAAATAAATGACTTTGTAGAGTACGCACTAAAGTGTTAAAGCCCTTCATCTTTTACTATTACACAAAAATACACCTCTGCAGTTATTTTATAAATCTCCCTCTTCAACAAATACTATGATGAAGTTCAGCCTTACTATTGAAACAAGAGATTAAACAGCATTAAGCAGTAGATAAAAAACTCAAATTAACCTTGAGTGACACTGAACATAATTTCCTTTTTGTAAATTTCTCTCAGATAATAACACCATGGGGAGTTTTCAATAACTTTCCATCTGCACTTCATTTCATAATTTTCAATAGATAGAAACGAGGTAGAATGCTGCAGAAAAGGAGAATCCCAGGAAACAGGAATAACAAAGTTCTTCTTCATCAGATAGCTTGGGGTTGCATGCCACAGATATAAAAACCTCATTAGGTTTCATGTATACATCATGCTTTTTTTCCACTTAAGGGAATAGAACATATTTGCAATGTTTATTGTTCAGACTGCATACACTTCACAACTGCTCATTTCATTTCTGCAGCTAATATATAAAGGTAGGAAGAGTAATAAAAGGTGTAGTTAGTGGATTGTGCCTTGTGTTACCATGTACACAGGTGCATATTCTTATAGTACAGTAAAGTGATCACCCCACCGAGAACTCAGTGGTAACTTCAGTGGTTTTATTATTTCTTATCTCCTCAATGGTGCAAAATATTTCACAAAGTTAATGTTTCAATCAAGGGACTAAACTAAGATTGTCATGTGAAATGTCGAGTGCTTTTCATGATAAAATATCAGAGGTACTGCCTGACATTGGCCTCTAGATGGCATTATTGCACAGACCATTCAAACCATGCAGGGACATCCAGCTAATCTGCTAATCACAGATGTCTACATGCAGCTTGTAATTCACTCACCACAAACACAGGAGTCACAGACTGTAAATACCAAAAAATAACAAAATAACAGCACTAACCTGCTTTGTACAATGTGATTACTGCTGTACAAACACGTTCTACAGTATGACATCTCTTATGTGTGGCCTGAGCTCAGCTGGCAAAGGGCTGCAATAAGCCTCATCTACATCAAACCCAGGTGCATTACACAGACGTCTCAGTGCCCCAGAACATATGAACTGGTCTGGACCTGCTGTGCAAGACTGCTTATGCTGTTAAAAAAAACAGCTTATGTAGGTAAGAAAAAGGAGAAAATGTCTGCAGTCTAACACTGTGATTGATGCTTAAAAACCTAAACATATAATACACAACAAAAAAACTGATGATTAAAAAGAACTCTTTGATTGAATACTTTGCTGTCCAGATTCTTTTTGTGATATCATCTCAAGATGTATTCATCTGATAAAGAGTGCCGTGCTTTATGGAAGAAAACGTATTGTACTAGCAGCCAGACCAATGAAAGAAGTGAATCCTGCTCTGTGGAGCGAGACCAACCTCTTTATAGTGTGGCTCTGCTGCATCAGCGCAGCCTGGTTCATGGCCCGGATCCAGCCATTCATGTCCTCCTGTGTGTCCGCACTGAAGAAATATGTCCGCATCCCGCAGTGTTCTGCCTGTGAGCCAATCACAGAGTTCTTATTGTAAATGTAGGAGCGCATTCCCGTATGGCTTGCCTATCAAAGAGAGAGAGAGAGATCAGGAGGGGGAGAGAGAGAGAAAGAGAGAGAGAGAGGGGATTGATATGAGAACTTTCTAGTGAAGACAGGAAAAAGCTGCCAAGGAGGTTGATGAATAAAAAAACTTCTCTTTGTTGTTTACTGAGACTGACAGCCGTCAACTCAGTGAGGACAAAGTTATTTTCTATAAAGAGAAGTGGGTGGAAGCAAAGTGCTGCAGCAGAAAAAAGAGTGAACATTGTGCTGGCCACAAAAAAAAGCAAAACACAGGTTATATTTTCCAACTGCTTTTCAAAAAAAGCAGAAAAATATACAAACCCTTTATCACACAGACATTTGACAGCAACTGCAGCAAATGACCATTCATTAGCAACAAAAGGCAAAATGTATATCTCACCATTTGAGTAAGGATACACACATAACCACACATTGTGAACACTGTCCTACCTTGTGTTATTTCCGCGTGGTGATGTAAATCAGGCCTAATACCTCCCAAACCCAATTCTGATGCAGACAACCAGCTTCACAACAGTAAAGGAGCATTCAGCACCTAGCATCATGCACCGACATTCTTGTGCATGATGGTAGTTATTTTGACTAAACTGTAATTTTGCCATAACAAAAGAAACAAACAGCTGCTTACAATATGCTAAGAGCATCCAAAACACCAGACTGAAGTGCCAATACTGTATGGACATCATGGAAAGAAGATGAACTTCAATGAGTCCTATAGATGCTAAATAAACACAATTACCAAAAAAAGACATATCCACAATAACAGAAAAAAGGTCCTCCTGTGATTAAAAAGATATAGTCCTAATGTGAAAACCTGTTTAATTAGTGCAAAGTAGACTTGACTGAAAGGGGAACGATACCCTTTTATTAGTCCGTTAAGAAACTGGTCACAGATTGTCACATTTGATACAAGAGAACAATTGCAGACTGTCAGTTTTATAACATTTAAATGAAAAAACTATGTACAGCCTTTAAGCTCTCTACTTGTTTCATTGAAAAATTCTACAATAGCCCAAACAGTCATTTATCACCTTGAGTTTAAAAAAAAAACACGTTTTTATTGCAATTTCTATTGTTTAACAGTGTAAAATGAATTCATGTACAGCAGGGGGCAAATTGCTAATGGCAACAAACATCCTAAGAAATGCAATGAAATCAGAGAAAAGTGGGAAACCCTGTTGTCCCACCACTCTAATGAAGATGAGAATGTTATTTGCAGGTGATATGATGCTAGACAAGACAAATACCAGAGCTGCTGAGCAAATAGGTGCATGAGATTGATCTAATTTCCTCTCACACTGTCGTAGCATTCATGTACTGCACTGCAGTTAGAAGTCTGGCTCTGAATGTGCAATTTTTTGTTTCATTTTTTAAATCCAATTTGCAGAGTAGTGGGGTACAGTGCTACAACAGCAACAAATGTATCACTGTCCAAATACTTATGGACAGGACTGTACACGTAAAACTCTGCTTTTTGCAAACTTGCTTACAGGAACTAATGACAACACTATGAGCTCTGGCATTATCCAAAGGTGACATGCAGTCATGACTGTACATGATAAGACTTTGATGCACATTTAGAAATGTGCATTCTGCTACCGGCATGATATGAGCTGGATATATATATGACGCTGCATGGATGAGGCTCAAGTGATATCATATACCTATTCATGCAAGACAGGAAGCCTGTGTGATTCAGGACGGCCACCCGCAGAGAACAGTACTCACTCCGCCCGAGCGCGCACACACACCGGGTCACAATGGGAGGCAATTGGCCAACAGGGGGATGAGAGAGACACAGTGAGATGAGCAAAAGTAAATGAACAGAAAACAACAGGAAGTTACAGTCGATCAGTGCTGACTCAATCAGAAACTACAGAAATGGCTGCGGCTGTGGTTGGATGGCAGTCCACACAGATGCAAGAATGAGTAACAGTGACAGCATCAAAAGAGTTTTTTTTAACCTTTTCAATCAGACAGATCATCATGGTTCATGGCTCAGCCTGCGGTGCTGCAATGATGGTTTAATACTCTAAAGTATAAATATTTCAGAAAAGAGCTTTATTGATCGACTTCCATGACCTTACATTACTTACATGCTTTCTTATATCTTCTTTATTCAAATGCTAATGAAATTGATTTTGAGAATGATTTGCATCGCCATCCCTGGTCCATTATTTCAACACAAGCTGTGTATTTCACCGCACATGTAAATATCTCTAACGGGCTGAAACATCGCTTTGTTGAACAACACCAGACACCTACTGAGCCGTTGTCATGCTTACTTAGCAGTAACTGAAATGTTCCAAAGCACCTCAGATACACGTAATGAAATCTCCTGCTCTTTAATGCATGATGGCTCAGAGAGAGCTGAGGGGAATAGAGATCCGTTAAATACAGGGAGGTGCAGCAGAACCGACTCATTTCATCTAACCTTACACATACTTCCCAGCAAGTGGTAGGAGGAGACGGTGAATAGGCTGAATGTATAATTAATGTCCCCAGCAGCACAATTATCATACAAATTCCATTGTATGTAATATGATCTTTAAAAAGATTCGTATCACACGGGGCATACAGTCATACACACACAAAAATGCACTCACACACACAGAATACAAGAACAAAAGCAAAAGTACAAAGGAGCTGAAAGGATTGCAGCAAAATGCCCTGAAGCTGCAGTGGTGCATCAAACATTCAGGCACTATTGTTCTTTGCAACAAGGTCTGTTTCCACAAAGGAGGAGCAGGAATGATGTTCACACTCTTGCTGTAACCAAAAGATAAAGATTCCTTCGCTGCTGAATTTACTAAAGAAAAAGAGAAAATGACCACTAGCCACATGCAAGGAAGAGTTCTGTTGCACACTTTCAGATAAAAATGACACTATCACAAAATGTCAGCTGGCTCTATGAGGTGCAGTGCAATGAGGGACCTATGTGACATTCAAATTTAAGAGAAGGAACAAAGCCTCTGCACTGTGAATATACCACAGTGAAGGCTGCACGGCTGCAGCTTGTCCAGCACATCAGCAGGGCAACCAAAACCGCTGCTCACAAAAGGTGAATAAGGACAAAACCAAAACCCCTTGACCTCTTACTGTTGGGATCCCTCACGACCACACAATCTGTAAGGTCTCAAGCCTGCTTTACCTCAAATGCACAAACATGCCAATATGAAGAGACCATCAACCAGAATAAGGCACAGGTTTTACTGCAGCTACCCACTCTAACCTCCACCACTGGGTTTGTGTTAAGCATAAGATCAGAAGCTCCTTCAGACTCCTCACAACAAGCAATGTGAAAAGAAGTTGAAAATGCCTTTTCAACTTAACCAATTCTGATAATTTAATAAAATAAGCCAAACTTCTCAAACACATCTGTGTTTATGTCGTCTGCAATACTAGCAACCGTAATAGTTTGCTTTAATTAAAAATTAGATTTAAAGTTATAATATGTCACATTTTTACATAAAAAATGACTAACAACAGAAAAAAAATATGTTATATATTTTTTTGAGTTGTGTACTAACTTCCTCCTGAATGTCAACAACAATGTTTACTATTTGTGCCTCAGTCAGTCAGATGGATTTTCATCGGCAATGGTGGCTGTTCAACAAACAAACAGATAAATCCCACGATCATCTCTACATCATCAAACTACATCTTTTGTTTTCACTGTTTTGATAGAGAGACCTCTGGTGGCAGACATTTCATATTGTGTGTTATATCAGGAGATATTTGCTTAAACAATAAGTAAACAAACCATGACCTGATACCAACTTTAAATTTACTCCAATACCCAGCCTGAATGCAAAATCACATACTTAGACTTCAAATGTGAAAAAAAAACAAGAAAGAGGAATGAAAATGTGATCAGCAGGAAGGACCCAAGCAGCCTTCCTGTACAGAAAGGATGCAGCGATGAATATTTTTGTGAATGAGTTTTGTTGACTACACATGAACATGATACGTTTTTTTAAAAAAATAGATCTTATCCAACAGCACGTCAGTGTTACCTTGAAAGCGTATTTGCGGTTTATGTGGTCCTCGGGCTCAACTGGTGCAATGACATAACTGGGCAGAGGGATGCTGCCGAGCACCGTCTCCTCTCGACTGTCTGTGAAGTAAACACACACACACACACGCACAGACTGTTACGGGCATCCAAAACAAGAAACTTTAACTCTGCCAAGATCACTGACAATGTTTATGAGTGACTGCAGATTTTTGAACAGCAGGAAAATTAGTGAGGCATAATTCATGGACGACTCCTGTCTGGACGAGGCCATGTGGCAGCATGTGGCAAGAGGTGGCATGTGGCTCATCCATTATTCAGTGTGATTAATGGAGGAGAGGAGGTAGATGCTCCAGCAACACAAGCACAGATCACATCCCATAATAAAACACTCAAGTTAATAGGGAAGAAGAAGTGGGAGGAAGAGGAAGCCGGCGAGAGTAAGAGATAGCAAGATGTGTCTCACATCTAATTATGTGCTGTCATTAACCGAGAAATGTTTCACCAAAGGTTCAGAACAATCAAGACCATTTTCATTTTTGCCTCTTCAACCCCAGACAAGTGTATTTTTTTAAAGACTCACCTTTGTAGTAAAACAAGCAGTAGTCTGACAAAACAAACCACTTCCGTTTCCACAGTCGCATTCCAGAGCTGTCCTGGAGGTGAAGAGGGAAATGCAACACACAGTATATTTAGAAATCCTTCTCTCAAGAATACATTTTAATTCACATTTAATTCACATCTAATTAAAAGCGGTAGTTTGGAAATATGGCACTCGTTAGCAGTGGGAAGGATGAGGGGGGCTTTGTGCATATTGTCAGAAAAACAATTTCATTCATTTTCTTCCTTCTCTTTTTATCTCTTCTTTCAACATTTGTTAAAGTGCAGCAGCCTCATTATAAATTAGAAGTGCAGGTCTCTAACTCTGGGTTTTTCTCTCATACGTTTTGGGATTATGTGCTCTCATGAGATACTCAAGTCTAGATAGGACAGTTTATGTAAGGGCAGTCTGAGCATTCATTTTTTAAAATGTTACAGCTCATAGGACATCAGATACAACACAAAATGATAGACTTCTGTTAAAAAAATTAGAAAAACATATGCCATACAAATGGAAAGAAGGAAACTCCGGAAAAAACACAGTAATCAACTAATAGTTGGATAAAACTCTTCTCTACAACAGCTCTTGTACAGTTACGTAAGTCACCTTCTGAAAGGAGGGTGACATCTAACTACATGACTACTGTGACTGATATTCAACAATGGGACAGATTTAAACATGGTGGGGCTTTTAAACAGGTGCCTCCACAGAGATGTCAGGTGGTATCTTTCTTACAGACTCTCGATAAGAGCAGAGGAACCTTGGCTCACCTGTTTATAGAGCCAGCCCCTCACCACCACTGGGATGTTGAGGTTTCTTTTAATAGCATGATCCCTCTTGCCGAAACTGTGTACTTTCCCCGTACCTCTGGAGCCCTGCAGGAAGCAAAGGAGAACCAGAAGAATTCATTATGTTGTGGCTTTGCTGAAGAACTAGAAGCTAATTTACTGTGTTTACCCAAGGTAACACAGAGTGATTAATAGAGTAATATTGTGTTTACCAAGAGTTCTCAAACTAGGGGACGGGCCCCTCGGGGGGGGGGGGGGGGGGGGGGGGGGGGGTGATGAACCAAAGGGGGGGGGTGTTGTGGAGGACAATAAAAATTAAAAAATAAAATTAATTTATTTAGT
>JAPZDV010000001.1:12670301-12727671 GCA_029814665.1 Acanthurus lineatus | reverse complement strand
GTAAAAGCAAAATTAAAGTTGAATGAATGAGGTTTGTGTGGGGACAATAACAAAGCAGAATGCTGTGACGCTTACAGGGTCATTTAGCTCTCACTGATAGATTTTTCACTCTTAACTTTGTTTGTTTTAGCAGCTGTTTCCCTGACACTGTTAAAGTATGAAACATTAAATGACCTGAAATCAGGGAGGGATGATGGGGTCATAATTTTTTGGACTTCTGATTGGGGGATGCGGGGGTCGCATTTAAGAATCACTGGTGTAATTTGTTGTGTTGCCCTCCACAATACAGAATATACGACTATAAAACAGGATGGTAAAAAGGGGAATTGCCAAGCGGCTATTGCTGAGAAAGTGTGCATTCATTCATAATCAGACATATTCTTTGAACAAGTCTTTCAGATTTCATAATGTCTTTAGAAATTCTTTTGCCACAGGTGCTTTTTTTTACAGAAATAGCTATGGTTTGTTATGTGGACCAGCTGACTTGAGGAAGACACAAAGGTGCTGAGACGGTACAGAGAAAAAATGTGAAAGATTTTAATTGAGCAAAGTAAAAACACCAGAACCACCAAAAAGTAAAGTGAGTCAATCACAATAATAAGAGAGTATTGTATATATATTATCCGTTTATCTGCCAATTATTTTTCTACTAATTTACTTGATCATTTGGCCCACAAAGCATCATAATTAGCTAATAATGTCCTTCACAACCTCCAAGAGCCAATGTAAATGTCTTTAATTATGTTTGATTGATAAGATCGACAGTTTATGACCTATAGATATTTAAAGCATTATCATAAGAGAGATCACATTTCAGGGTCTTCAACCTGCAAATGTCTGGCAAATGTTGTTGTTTTTATTTTTTCCAAAATAATGTAAACAAATAATCAGTGATAGGAGTTGTTGCACATTAATTCCATGTAGAGCAACTTTTAGTTTGTTTGTTTCAGCTTTTACTAAATTTATAAAAGTACAAATATCAAGAAAAAAAATATTGAGTAAAACATTCCATTTCATCAGTGCAACAGTTGTTTCTTATGTTAAGTTGCACTGACATTTATTACAGTATTAAGGTTTGTTGTGTTCTTCAACCGGTTTGGCAACTGTGAAGGTGTTGAGGGGGGAGGGATGTGTGAAAAGTTCAGCTGTCTTTCAGTGGCTCCCAGAAGTAGCATTTTCAGATATCTCTGTGAATGTATCACATTCCTGTGCTTCTGTGTGTGTCCAATATCCACTGAGAAAAAAAACAAGTTTGCAGGGAAAGTTTCCATCCTCGCTGTGGAAACAACAGCTGGTCCATGACAAAGAAACATACCTCGCGCCGCACCCCCGTCCAGTCCCACAGGATGTGCATTTGAGTTTTATTATGCTTGAAAGGTTACAAAATTATTGCTCTATGAGGCCATTAATCAGAATTAGATAATGTCCTCTGGAGTTGATTAAAACAATTCATCAACATGAGCGTTAAGAGAGCTTGTAAAGTAATTCTCCACTCTAAAGAGAAACGTTTGGTCAACAGTGATAAATGGAAAACCTCGGACAACCTTAAAAAAACATTAAGAGCCTGTTTAAAGATTAATTTTCTCCTTAAATGTAGTCTGAACTACATTTGTAAACTAACAAACAACAACTTTAAACAAACAACCTGACATTAATGGCTGGCCTTTCAGAGAAGAGAAACACTGATTCTCACCTTTGACACCGAGGTGACGTCCACTGCCGTTGAGGTCACAGCCTTGGAGGACTCTGTGACCATGCCGGGGGATCTCTGATTGGCTGCTGACTTGGACATGCGGGATTCTATCCTACAGTTTAGAAAGCAGCACAGATGAAGTTTAGCAGTGGAGACAGCATGAGGAGGATTGGTAGTGATATTCCCTCTCTCCTCTGACAAACTAAAGACACGCAGGGAGACAGAGCTCAGCCCAGTGCTGAGCTTTCAGATATAAAGGATATGACTATTTCCTGACACCGCCATGCGACCTGTCACAGCCAATGGCTTCACAGTAGATGTGTTAATAGTGGAAACGTTGTGTTGAAAACACTTCAGTGACACAGACACACACCCAGGGAACACATCTTACATACACCCACATAGCAAAAAAGCCATATGCACTGATGACACACATATATACACAAACACACACGTATATACATACACAAACTACACTGTATATACACACTATATTGCTATGGATATTGATAAGCTTAATTTTCCTTTTTTCATTCAAGGGGGACATTCATGATTTATGAGTACTTTTATACTTTTATTATGAAAGTCATACTCATAACATCAGAGCATAACACAATAATGAACATGAACGTTATGTAGAACACACAGACTAAAAATTCATATTTTTAAGTGGCCATGTTGGCTGGCCTGCAATATTTTTTCTCTATTTATCACCTGTTTCAAGGACGTTCCTCAAGGATGCTGTGGCATTTGATTTGTCAAATGTGCTTCAGAGGAGATGCATCATATATAAAAGCAAAACTGAGGCAGCAAGGATCATTTTCATTTATCAAGGCCCCAGAAACCTTCCTTAGGAATTTAAGTCAGAGCTGACGAAGTGATAACATGTTAAAGGCAGATTTTTATTCCACAAATCATGCGGACATCCTGTTAAATCTCATTCTAAAAGAGCACTGCTCAGTCTAAATCAAACTCTGGACCTAACATCTCCCATGTGACAACTGAAAATCAGATTTCATCACTGAAAATAATAATCACTCAGCTTAAGTCATTGTGCTTTGGTGATTATCTACTCACTGTAGCCTTATCTGTGTACCAGTAGAAGCTGGTAAAGGCTTCGGATGCTGTGACCATACTTGAATAGTTTTTTGACCTTGAGTTCAGTCATGCTCTACTGAGCACAAGTAATGACTTCTCATTAGCCAGAACCAACAATCTGTCAGTTATTCTCTCACTTAAATATCAAATATTTTTAAATAAGTCTGTAAGTGAAATAACTAGCAGTGCTATGTCCGATGTAACTTTTTTACCGACAATTTTGGTTACATGGTCAAGATGGTGACATAATCATTACAGATGCAAAGATACGGATTTAAAGTGCATTTGAAACTGATATTTATATCTCATTGTATTGCCCTATTAAAACATCTCAAATATGGCTTTAATTTCCAACTGAACCTAAATCCCACTTTGTAAAAACTACTAATGTATTTATCATGCATTACCATTCAGCCTGAAATCACTGAGATTTGATTTTTGGTCCTCATCACTCGGAAACCACCAGTTTAAGCACCATCACTAATAATCAACCATGTTTCACTTACCTACAGTTATTATCTAAACAGAAATTTGTTTATTATATCTTTCAGATTCCTATAATATTTCTATATCCTGCATATGGTACAGGAGAAATGCTTTTATTAATCATCTGCAGTCAGTCGAAATTAAGATGCAACTGTTCAGTACTTTGCGGAGCCTCTTCCTGACTGCAGGAGTGAGCTTACAATAGCAAACAATGTGTGACCTGTCTCTCTGAAAACACCAGCACTGACTCCCTGCATTGTTCCACAGACAGGTTAAAGCAGCACTGACCCTGTTGTTTTTTCCTGCTTTGTGAGCTGCACCACACCGAATGTAGAACAAGGGGAAAAAGAGAAAGACCACAGCAGAACAAAACTTACAGTATCTGCACTCGCAGTTTGGACTGCAGCCAGTGTTTTTTTTTTTTTTTGCAGGAAGTTTCTGTTGTGTCAAGGGGACTCTGCTGTTTTATGTGACTCTTTCACAGTGTTTACCACCACTGTCATTGGAACGGTTCACCAGGAGATTTGTTGTGGCATGTGGTGGAGAGGAGCGATATTTCACATCGCAAAGTATCGAAGGAGGAAAGACACTAAGCTCCATCCCTCCCTGCTTCTCCTACTATGATGGGAATGAGAGCGTATTTTGACGTTTTATAATCCCATCAGGCGGTGGGAGTACATGAGGAGCAGTGACGAATTGATCATACTGTGATAATCCATAACAAAGTCAAAGCCTACAGGCCAGCAGAGCTCAGGCCGATCAACCTCTCCTCGGGGAGAGGCCTCCTGAAGCTCTTTTTCCTGCTCAGCTCTCAATCCGATACGGGGCTCCAGGGAATACACCGAGGTCCTCCTTACTGGGAAAGGGGTCAGTGATTCATGGAAGAAACCAGCTTCCTTTGCAGATATCAATACATGCAGAGTGAACCCCGTAACACCACCATGACAGTGAACAGAAGCGACATTTTGCAGCCAAAGCGAGGTCATGCTTGTGTCGCACGCATTCAATACCAAGAGTGCACCACAGCTGTCACACTCTCCACTAAACTCTACAGCAGCATTATGAGAAGAAAGGTGGAAGGGAGAGGCACAAAAATCCAGCAATAAAGTTCACAGAACTTGGTTTAAAAGAAACGTATTCCTCGACAGCAGTGAGCAGTGTGTGCACTGCAATAAAGACTGAGCTGAACACACACAATTTTATAACTTAATCTTCTTGAAGTTTTATGATGAAACAAATAACATAACTGATGCTTAGCCTAAAACAGTATGAAAGGTCATACACATCAGCTGGATACGAAGTACTGCATTAACAGGTTAGCTCGTTCCTGGTGTGTGCTGCTGATCAGCTGCGGGGATCTAGTTTTAAAAAAACATGGAGCTGAGCTGAAACTAGAGTTTGTCTTTAAGTGCATCTTTGTCCTGGATGTTATTCAGAACTCTGTCCTGGTTTTTGTTGAACTTCTTTGCTCTGTCTGCTGAGAGAACAACTTCTCTTAAGCAGCTGCCAACACGGCGGTAAGTGCTGCGTTCCTCATAAAAAGTAAAGCATATGCACACTGCAGAATTTTACCGTGCTTGCTGTATAGACTAGAGACTGGATTTCTTACCCTTGTCCTTGTCCATAATTGATACTATTCTTACCATAGCTTGAGGAGATTATTACTGGCATTTCAAAGTTAAAGAATCATGCCGTTGCTGTTAAGAATATGCGAGTAAGCCCCTTGATGGTATATCCACAGCTCAACTGAGCTGAAGAGGGGATGATGGAGAGTTTCAGGAAATGAATGACAGTGCAGGATGCAGATGAAGCAAGATCTGTTCAGCTTTGCTTTAGCATAGCATCTTTTAATAAGTGAGAATGCAGAGGTCACATGCTTGTCTCTGTTACTGACCTATAGAGGAATCTGTGTTATGTCTGATCATCTTACACCAGCCAGCTTAAATATGATCAGACACCTGCTGCCTCACATTGTGCTCTAAAGGCGCCATACGACTTTGATGGCTTTGCAGGATAAAATTCACACAATGACATAAAACATCGACATTATATCCATCTGCTATGCCATGGCTATATTTACTATAGCAGTATAGCATAGTATATTTTCAATTCTTAAAATTTTACAGGTATGTTGCTATTTAATCTACAATATTTAAGTCACAGGAGTATTTGTAGAAGAGAAAATTTGAAAAAATCTATCAATGCCCAGGTCACACAGTCAGGTTTCCTTTTTTATGACTTTGGCTATAAAAAAACATCCTGGACGGACTGAAAAAAAGACAACATAAGTGTAACTTGGCTGATTGATGAGACAGATTAATGGCTCCAGATGTGATATGAACACGGTCAAAAGCATATGTGACTGTCAGCTGTGCAATTACCATAAATCCTATTAAGGTCATAATTTGAAGAATAATACTTAAAGAATCTCCAGTAAAAAAGAAAGCCACTTTGAAGCAAATGCAGTGATTGAGTTTTTTAAATTCCAGGAATGGAATAAATGTAGCATGATATGATTTGATTATTTAGTGTTCAGACTACATCCATGGCTCATTTTCCTTATAAACAGTTTTTGCTCTGCCTGCTGCTGCAGAACAGACAACTTTCCCCCAGTTGTGATATGCCTGTTTTATCAGGAATGGTGACAGGCTATTTCCCAAACCAATTCTTGTCTCCTACTGCATGACCTTGATTTAACCTCCCCATAAATTCAAGCATGCAGTATATGAATCATTCCCAGGAAGAAAAAAGAACCACTCACCTGTCTTGCAGTGTGTATTCTGTGTTTTCAGGGGAAATCTGTCCAGTCACAGGGTGCCGAAACGATGTAGCCCTAAGGTTGTGACTGCAGGACAGAAGGAGACAGAAAAGAGGGAAGATAGAAAGAAAACACAATTAGTATCAACTCATTTATCATTTCCCTGCCTGCTCATGTGTTTCTATGCTTCTGTTTGGCTTTTGTGTGTGGTTACGACAAAAAGTTTAGCTTTTAAGAAAATTCACACTGCATCCATGTCAGGAACCACGGCTCATCTTCTTCTACACAAAGTGTGAGGCTCAGCACTCTCCCTTCATCAACTCCCCAGGTTTTATTGATTTCAGCTAGATGGGGCCATTCATTGCTTTAACTAGCGTATGAACGCATGTTGCTGTCACAGGAAAGAAAAGGAAACACATAAGTGGCTGGTTGGGCTGGGGGCTGAAATATTATGCTACTACTCTAATTTATTTGTTGTTGTCTATTGTTGTTTACATGTGGGAGACAAGGAGAAGATTATAACTATTTTAGACAGTTAACAAATAAAACTAAATTGAAGTATATATTAATGCTTTTATGTAGAGCTAAAGGACAGATCAGCAGCCCTGATCTGATACATTATAACATAGTCAGATTGATCTTCTTCTTTCTCATACTGTCTTATAGTTTGTAAAAAAGAGATTTAATCCATTTCAAATCACTGATGGTTTTATCCAATGCCCAATCGAAGCACAAGGGCAGGTTAAGCTTCAATCATTTATTGTCTTTCACTTCCATTTCTTTCAGTTTCTCTCACTATTTTCAGAAAAATCCCACTACTACAGAAAGTCTTTAATGTGTATCCAGGATTAGTTAGTTGCCCCTGTTACTCAGCACTGCCATCCATTATACCCTCAAAGTATGACACATCCCCCGAGATGCTGCCGGTTTTTCTGATCCTTCACACATCTGCTACTTTTTCAATTTTATTTTGTCTGCACATGTAAAAACATGAAGCTTTAGAAGCTTGAGTTGTGATGGGGAATTATTCATTGCAATGTAATGGAAAAACCCAGCTCCGGCAACTCCTTCATGACAAATATAATATATTATGTCATATAAAGGCCTGTGTGTTTTCTCTGCTCAGGTGTGGCTTGTAAGATTTGTCTTATCGGGACAACAGATACAAGGTGCTTAAATCTTGTGCGCTGAACTGCAATATTATGTTTTCAAGTCTGGATTTTGTTAGCATTATATTTTATTCTCCCCAACCCTTTCTTATCTCCTGCTATCACCATCATAAACAGTTTATTATAGTAATAAAAATCCTAACACTATTCTTCAACAAGTACTTTGAAATACTGTGCACGAGATAAAACCATGGAGTAAATATTGCCGGGCAGAAGTTAAATCCATATCCTGCTTTTTCATAAACTCACAAACAGAGGTACAGGTAAACATGTTAACACAAAATGTTAAAGTTGAGCAAGGATAAATAAACGACTATATAATCAGCAGTAAAAGGAGAATCCTCTGAAGGACAGAGGCAAAACTTCAGTGCTGTAAAGGTGCAGAGTGTTACAAACACAAAGTGGTGCCTCACTGCATCATCATGCAGCAAAAAAAAGGGGAGACAAACTGAGCAGGGTGGAGAGATTTACGAGTTGGCATTTCAGGAAAGTTCAGAGGCTGTATCGAGCAGGAATAATACTGAGTGGCTCTGCGCGCACAAACGACATGACATCAAATATTACAAACAATACATATTAGCAACACATTCATGAGCGCACACAACAGCTCTCACTCACGTGCACACACACACGCATACACACACAGGCTTGGCCAGGCTTGTCCCTTGTAACAACTCTAATAATTTGCTGAGCTGCACTGGGCACACACAGCACTGCACCAGCATCCCCTGTTAATTAGGAATCTGCATTCTTTGAGGCTTTTGTTTTAGCCGCATTACTTCTGAACTATTTGTTACGGAATTTGCAGCATCCCCAGTTAGCGTACAAACACTGCAGCACAGTGGCTTTACTTGTTTGCAGAAAACTAGCTTCCATCAACACTTGTGACAACTGCCCCAAAGGGAGAAATGAAGTCCTGCAGCAGAGGAGCTGTAACACACTGCCTTCTAGATGGTGAACTGGGGAATCAACTTTGCGGTCAGTGCCAGTGAGATGGAGCTGGTAGAATTTAATGTCACAAATATCAAAAATGTAACTGGTGTAGTGACTCTATATCAATCATGAATTGAAAGACATTTTTCAATGTAAAACTGAAACCATCTTGCAGCCCTCCCTGTTTCTTTCTGACAGATCCACATTGATTTAAGGACAGCATATCTTTAACAAAATTTGTCACATTTGCAACAGTTGTAATCAAAAGCAAATCAAAATCATATTAAAGAATCAGTACACAGTTACAGTGATAGTTAGTTATCACTTACATCTCTACTCCTAAAGCAGATATTTGTAAGTAAGTACAACATACATGCAGTTTTTTAAGTTATTTACGTTCAAAGTCAGGATCAGTCTTAATTATAATCACAATAAAACATAACCTACATGCACAAAATGCCTCTTCAGTATCAGTCTTGTTTATTTAAGCCAGATTCTGTGTTATAACAATTGTAAAAAGAAACCACTGACACCTCAAAGCTTAGCATGCCTACACTGACGCCACCTCACACCACTATGTTACAGGGCCCCAAAACACTTACCATCAAGTTCAAGTCCTGATTCCATTAGGCCAGATAAAGACAGGAAAGAATGACTGGTATCTCCCCTTTCAGAGAGCCTCAAGAGAGGTTTTAGAATATAGCAGAGTTTTAGTGTACGATATAAGTTTTATCACAATGTAAATATAAAAACAATGTGTCAATCCTAGAGCTGTTTGTTGGTTAGAAACTGACCTATATCGAGTAAAAATACAAGTTTAGAGACCAAACTCTACCCTGATGTATAACAAATATGTATCCATTTTGATGATTTCTACAAACTGAGTTGAGTTTAATGTAAAGTAGGAAAACTGTGGATACTAAGTGACGTGACAACAGAAAGGCAGCAAAGCTTCTCTCAGGAAATGCTAAAAAACAGCAGCACTGCAGCTCAAATCAGCTGCTCTTCCTCAATGCTGCAACAAAAAGAAATCTACGGTTCAACTCTGGCATTCCATACCAATTTTTTTCACAGCAAAAACAAGAGGCTCAGAGTAATCCCTGTCCAACACAAGGGATAAGTCTTGGCAGCAGGGGCACGAAGGGCATTGCTCTGTGGTTTGCACACCTCTCTCTCTCTGACACCGACAGAAACACAATCAGGGCTCCAATTTGCTCCACAACACACATCAAAGACAGAGATGCCACCAAACACTTTCAGTCTCAACTTTTGCATCTACTGACTGTCAAAAGCAAACTCCCCAGCGTCCCTGGTGCAGATCTCCCTGCTTCCCTTTGCTGCTTGCTATGCTCTGCTGTATCATGCACTCAGAGGAGACAGTCTCACCTGCTGTGCCAGAGTAAATCATCGTGAATCAGCTGCTAGACTCGGCGTGGTGCTGCAGGTCATGGAAATCCTCTAGGCAATGTCAGGGGCTGTTGGGAAGATGCGGAAAGGGTCCATCTCAGGCAGCTGGCATCCACAAAGAACAGAATAAAGTGGAGCCAGCGGGATGAAAGCAGGAGGGGGAGCTCTTTATCTCTGCTTTCTCCTGCTTCAAGCTCCTGCTGTCTGAGAGTTTCACCCGACACACTTGCTGAGTGGATAGTAGAGATGTAACTCCCTCCCATCTCAGCTGCTTATGAGATCCTCCTCCCTTTCCATTTTCCACTTCCCACTCTCCACCTCTCAGTCCCTCTTTCCCAGAACTGAATTTGCTAAACAACATGTCTTTCAAGGAAACAGCTAGTTATGCAACTTCTGTTGATGAGAACATACAACTGATCGACTGGTCATACATCGGTCATCTGCAGCCTTGAGAAAATTGTCAAGAGTCTTTTTTTTTACTCAATTACTTCAGTTTCCTGAATGCAGGGGCTTGGCAGTGTTTGGTTAAAATTCCTTCCAATGAGGGAACGGTTATATGTTCAGATGAACTTTGGTTTTATTCCACTGGCACCCTCTGAGTGGCAGTATTGCAGCTAAGTAATGAAGACTAACAGGCATGTTGTTAATTTTACTTACAGTAAGATAACCTGTTTTGACAAGTCAAGACAAAAAGGTTTAAAGTTCATATTAAATAACAGCCTCTCAACCACACACTCAAACGCACATGCAGCTTTCACATCAGCTATTGCTAAATATGTGCTGTGCAAACAGTGGATAAGTGTATGCTGGAATTTTTACAGCTATTCAAGTCGTGTCCACAACATTTATGTTTAACACATGACAAACAGAGCAGTGAAATCCAGAAATATATCTCAAAATGTACAAAGATAACCTCTTGACTTCTTGGGCCCCTTCAAGGTCAACTCAGGGTCGTTGGTGTCTACTTTTTGCAGCACTGGTTTACCAGTAACATTGACCTGTGACCCACACTGAGAGGGAATTCAAGCTAATCCAGAGGAATGTGACCCAGAGGAGCAGGTGGTACAAACAAACTGTAAGGCTGTGAATAGTGTAACAGAGGACTGGAGAGCTAAAATATATCTGCTCTGGAGATTAGAGTTTGTTTTAATGCCTCTAGTTTTATGTCTCATTTTTTTCCAATGCACTTTTCATTCGGTTTGAGCTTTAATTTAATGACACCCCTCTTCAATTCAAATATATTCAGACAGTGTGATACATTTAATTTCCAATCCCCAGAGAAGTACAGACACAAGAGCTGTTCCTGTGATTATTTTCAGTGCTGTGAACATGAGCAGAGGGTCTCTTGTCTTCCTCCATGTAGCTGAAATAATGAGCATCACAGCACCAGTGTGATGTCTGAAAAACTCAAGAAGGAGGATGAATCATCGGGGAAGGTAGAGAGCTGCCCGTGGCACCTGTTACTTCTCTGAGGACACTTTGCATTTGAACAAAAAGAAACAAAATTTAAAATTAATGTTCCATTTATAATGCAATTTGAACTTGAAAAAATGTTTTTTTTAAATATTTAGAGAAAAATTACCAACAAACTATTAGTTTAAACATTTACTGATTATGTTTTTAAATGTTTAAATTAAAAAAAAAACTTTAATTCACTACTGAAAACAAGCTATAACCACCAATTATGAAAAAAATTTAGTTAAAAAGATAATGAGGATAATTTTGTTAAAAAGTTCCTTAAGCACAAGTTGCTGTTTAGGTAATATTATGACACGCTTCGATCCAGCTGAACACGAGCTCATCTCTTAAGCCACTGCGGTGTGTAAAAGCCATTTAATGTAGTAGTCTGCATTTGGCTTTACATTGTGGCTCTCAGTAAAGTAAAACACAAATCAGTGCTGTGCAACTAACCACCAGAAACACACAACAGTATCACTCAATTCAGTTTAGGCTGCCGACTTCATTTCTAGACCAATTCAATTAGCTGTAACGAATGTACTATTCATATGTGCAACCTTTTAATGTACATGAGAAAATGATGATGATGATGATGCTTCACTGGAGGAATAAGATAAAGACAAAGACAAATCAAGTAGCATATCACTGGTTAAACGAGATGCCATGAGCCAATTCATTTCTGTGTGTAAGACCCCCAACACAGTCAGTGTGAATCTGTGACAGGGCATTACATTGCAACAACAGAGAGATGCCATGGACCTCCAGAAACACACTGTAGCATCCCATGCCTGGCAGACAAAATTAATTAAGCCTTAACAGCAGTGGTTTGTGCGCAGTATCCAAACACAGGGACTCATTAAGAAGATAAGCATTCTGCAGCAGGATTTGCACATGTTGAGTGACCTTTATCAGTTTCATAGCAGAGCAATGCAGCAGCAGCCTCACACTGTTTTATTTCCCTGACAATTTTGGAGGAATTATCTCAGTAGTCTAACCGGAGAGTTACTGGGAGATTCCACGGTTAGTGTGGGAATGAAGAATGCCAACCTTACACATTTCACATGACGGACTGACTGGCCTTTCCATGCCATTGCACTAATTTACTACAACCATCATCGTCATCATCTTCATTGCTTACAACTGCAGAAACTCCAAGCTAAGTGGACTGTTATTACAACCCTGCAGCAGACTGATTATATCTCTCTGTGTACGCATGTGAAGAAGACAAAAAACATCAGTAAAAAAAGAAAAACCCTGATCTGAGCTCTGCTTTTATGGGAGCTGTAGGTATCCAGCAAACCTCTCAAACAGCACTGGGCAAAGAGCATTAAAAACGGGCTCAAACAGGCCCAATGAAGAGCAGAAACAGGTGCAAGGTCTTGCCAGAGTCTGTCACCCTGTTGAACAGAGAGGTTTGGCAGAAATTGAAAGAGCCATCACCTTATCAATATTCAACACACACACAGTTGTGACACAGCACATTTCATTGCAGTCACAATGATCCTTTAGACCATGCTGTCGCAAAACATAAGCAAGGCAACAGCTAATTGCTTTGCAGGGAATGCAATAAAAAGCCTGTGTTGTGCCAATAGTGAAGAATTAGGATGCATGGAAACACCTCTCTCCATCAACAGAAACTAATTCTGGAAAAAAGGGCACTGAGTAAAAATGTTGATAACTGGGAAAACACATTTTTTAGCAAAAAAAAAAAAAGGTTTTGTTTTTCAGTCTCATTTTAAGCCTGTGCAATAGGAAGGTGGAGGTTGACAAAAAAACTGATGGAGGCTTAACTCCAGTACACAAACACAGGCTTCATTAAGAGCCAGCAGGTTTGCTCTGTGTTGCATTGTTATAAATTTGCTATAACCTGAAATTAGTCCAGCAACTGCCCGCAGAGAGATTTAAAAAAAAAGCCTTAGCAAGAAACGAAGACCTACTTGGGTGTGAGTGCCAACTTTTTCTGTACTTATAAATATTTACAAAAAGTGATTTGAAGTAACCAATCAAAGAAATTGGGCCCCATGTCCAAACTTAGACAAAAAAAATGACTTTCAAAAACACTTATCTTAGGGATCAATAGTGACAGGGATATGCTGTGACAAAGAAAAAAGTTAGGAAGTTTTCCAGAGCAAGCTTTACTTTGAGGAATAAATCAATGAAGGGTCCCTGCAGCTTAGGTCAATATATAATACCACAGATTTATCCTGCACCTGACTCGCTGAATAATGATGACCCAGAGCAACCAGGAGTCCTCTTTATTACATCTCTTTATTTGAGCTAACAAGAACTGTCAGAATATAGAGGTGTGCCAGTGCGTGCGTGTGTCTTTGTGCTGTTTCTGTATGTGTGTTTGTGTGTGTGTGTGTGCTGCAGGAAATGAGGAAAAGGGAAAAAGAGATGATAAGCTGCCTTTCTGATGCTGCTCACTTTATCAAAATTAAAGTGAGTTAATCCTAAAGAATTGAAACCAATCATCACCAGCGATTTTTCACTGGCACAGTCGACCATGTCAGTCAATAGTTCTTTAAAACACGGTTTTAAATTCTATGAGATGTTAATGAGTGACTGACACTAAGGAATTCAACCATGACAGATTAGGTATCTGTAGGTCATCTAAACCACAAAGCGAAAACCACATATCAGTGATCAGCAGGACAAGAGCAGCAGCTGCATGTCCTGCGTGTTACTGTCAACACTGGATCTGTCAGACTGCGGTACAGCTTTACACCAAGCTTTACACAAAGCATCAATACTGTTCCTGTGAAAGGACTCACCTATAGTTTTAGTTCACTGCACAAAAAAAAATACATATATGCTAAGAATCATAAATTTCCTCACCAACTATGAGGCTGCAATGTTTCCCTTTAGTGTTCCTCACCTACACATCATGTTACTCTGTAGGCAGACCACTGAGTGTCCAAAATCACACCTAAAACATGCATGAGTCATTGGTTTAAAGGCTTATTTTTTAACAATAAATGCAAAGCTGAACAAAGCACTATTGAAGCTTGTTAATTTAAAACCAATGCACTTTCACAAGCAGTGATACCAAACCTACTGAAAATATGAGGTTGTTACTTTGCTGTGACACATCTGAGGCATTTATGATGAAAAAAATCATCAACTGTTGCCAAGTAGTTAGTGCAGCAGCAGCGATACCTAAGGAAGCACTTAACCCTGAAATTCTGCATTTAAAAAAAGAAGCATTTAAGATTAAAATGCCCAATCTTGAAATGAGACACTAATAATGCTACAGAATTAAACTACATATGCATCTATATGACAGGCAAGCCGGTTGGCCTTGCAGTCAGTTAGCTTAGCAGTCTGGGTCCAAAAAAATGCTTCCAAGTCGGGTAAAAGATAACCTGTTCCAAAGATGAAGCTCTCAACTGACTTGGTCCATCAAATGAAAACAGACACACACACAAACACATGCACAAACACACACACGCTAAAGAACCTGAAAAGAATGAAGCACAGAAAGCAACCGCCAGCAGGATGGATGATCACTGGTCCCTAATTAGTATGAATGCAATCAAATGCATGTAATTATGTTCCATCTCTCAACCCCAAATTATTTCTCTCCTTGCCTTCCACAAGCTGACACAGATGTTTTCCTATGAACATAATGGAACGATGGGCAGACAGACAGGAAGACATCATAGCTAGTTCCTCTGCATCTTATCAGGATGTGATATGATGCTCTGATCTTCAGTCAGCCATTCAGATTGACTGCATCATCGTCTTCATTTGCAAGTCTAATGGGGTCCACTGTAAAAAATTATATCAATCAAACAATTATCCTTTTAGCTCTATTCAAAATAGTTCATACAAATCTTAAATATCATATCTGGCATTGTAGATTAAATTTGTTGCCTTTATAACCTGAGACTGCAAAGTTTTGCCTGTGGCTGCTAAACTAGAGCATCTGCTTAAGTGTCCAACCCACATTGCAAAGCCAAACCCAGCTAATCACCTCGCTGTGCAATGTAGGACAGAAGGGGATGTGAAGTGCGGGGGAATGTTAAAGCTGAAAATCTCAGGCAGGAGACAAACGGATGGCTTTCGAAACTTCAAGCTCTCAGCAGGGAAGACCAGTGAGAATTGCGTGAAACAAGCCCTGATGATAGAGCTGTCATCTGTAGCTAAACAAGACAAAACTACTCCCACATTTTATTATAATGTAATAAGATAGCTCAACAAAGCATGTAAAATATTGTCAGATAATATCGCAATCACAGTCAGCAATATCACCGGCATCTAAAGACAGCCAGGTTCATTTTTAAGAAACCACTCCAATGAGGATCATTCTCCTGGTGTGAAATAGAGGTTACTGATTAAACTTTTATTACATCCTCAAGAAAGAGACTTAAGTAGTAATTCATTTGAATTTGACCGACTCACCCTCAAATTCCTTCGGGGGGCTCCACCCATGTGTAGGAGGCTTAACTATTGAAATGATCATTGCACTGTCAGCAGAATAAAAATTAAGAATCTCTTTCACGTCAACTTTATTGTCCTAATCCATGAGCTCCCAACTTATGATTCACAACAAGGCAGTGTATAATAATGACATAAAGATAAAACTCCCCACAGGTCAGAGACATCCTGGTCACACCCCATGACATTCAGAGCTAAGTAATAAAATAAGATTAAATAACCAAAAAGATCTGACAAAGATATTGTTGTTCTATGAAAAAAATAATTTTGTTTAAGGCACAGGACATTGAGACATCACTTTTTCTGAAGAGATCACTTTTGCTTTAACTGAGAAACTGCAAAAATTTTTCAGGAATATTTTACACTTCTACAATCTTCTCTCCGAGTCTTTAATGTGAAGAGGAATGATAAATGCATAGTGCAAAGTAACCTTAGGGCAGGAAAATATGAGCAAAAGTTTAAAATGTAGCCCGATGACCTTCTCATAGCAGAGACCTTTTATAATAGGCAGACCAAGTTGCAGCCAGTGAATTTTAAATGTAGAGAGAACATTTAGGCTAAAAAAATTGATATCTAAAAGAAAAATATACCTTGTAGATGAATATTTTTTGTGTATATTTTACTCTTAAAGTAAATTGCAGGCATGTAGTCTTTAATTAAAGAACAATTAGTTCAAACTGTAAAATTTGCAAGCGAACCTGACAATCACGAACAGTAGTGCGATGCTTTGTGTAAGTAACTCAGTCCAGCAATCCCACCCATTCCCCACCCCCATGATGTCCCAATGTACTGCATGCAATCATGTGACACCATGACTACATCAACGATGTTTACAGTGGAGCAAGATTATTGAACATTCATGTGCACACATGCACATTTATATGCAAAGCAGACTTTTCTGCTCATCCTATCAGATTAAGTATGTTTCTCAATCACTTCTCAGATGAGTTCCCCAACAGAATTAGGAGAGGAGAGGAGATAGCAAAGTATTCTGGGAAAAAAAATCTGTATTATTTTTGCTCTTAACTGCATTTGTCATTTATATTCATGCAAAGAGCAGTGTCAGAACTGTCACAGCGTCCTCCTTCTGATAAGACTGATTCTGCATTCCTAATAGAGATGGTGAATCACTGCATAGCCTCTCAGCAATCTTCCTCCAAGGTGCAAGTGTACATCCATGTGAAGTGCATACTTATGCTGCAGTTTAAGACTTTCAGTGAATGAACAAGGAAGCAGCTTGTCCTGTATTCTGCAGTGATGCTGCAGCACAGATGTCAGTTAGAGTTGACACCTTAAGAATAAAACAATGATTTACTCTATGCTATAATTAGGAAAGTAAAAAAAATCAAATATACAGAGTTGCAAAAGTTACTTATAGTCAGCCTTCCTTTTTTTGGATCAAAGACAGACAAAAAGCAGAGCAGGACAAGGACTCTCACTTCATCTGAGGCATAAGCATTGTGAAGCAGGATGGCTTACATCTGTGAGTCAGTATCATTCACCACACTATGCATCAATACCTCAGTGGCCATGTGCAGTCTCATCAGTCACAAACAGATATGACATGTGTATCTAAACAAAGATTGCCTACCTGCAGGCTCTCAGCACAAGTCCCATGCAGCAGCAGTCATCATTTACCAGACTAACTCCAAGCATTTTTCTGTGTCTTCAAGCTCAAAAGAGCTGTCAGCTCCCGGAGGTTCCACAGCACCGAATGAATGATCTGTGGCATGAATCTGTCTGATTCAGCCAAAGTTAGGCAATCTGTCTTACTACACACACATTCCCCTGAGCACGCACAGACACACACACACAGACACAAATTGCATATGTTCGCATTCAGATTATCTGTCTGATCTCTGATCCCCATAATCCTGCAACATCAAAAATAAATCAAACATCTCCATAAAAAAAGGAAAAAACTCAAATTGTAGCAAGGAGGCATGACAAAAATAGGAAGAGAACCTTTGAGAAAGCTACTTTAAAATTTGTCTGACCAAAAATAAAACAAAAGGCTGGATCAGACGCAGACACCTCAGTTTCATTTTGCTATGATTAAAATAAAATCTAGTGCTGATTTTTGAGTGACTTTTACAAATAATAAGTCAAGCACAATAAAATGGCTCAGTTAAGTCCAAAACAATACCCATTCCAACACCTTTAGTACCTCTGAATGAACCTCGTTCATTCAATAACTGTCATGTGAAACACATCATGTCCTTTATGATACTTTTACATACTTTTTTTGAAGGCATCTCATCACAATGAACTTGCAAACTCCCAAAAAAAAATCTTCAGATAAACTGCTGAGGATGTAGCTTCTGTGATAGTGGTCCAATCACATGTCACATCGAGTCAAAGAGTGCTTGCGGTTATTGGCCACATGATAACTGTAATAGTCTTTTTATTTTTGGTCTGGGAACAAAAAGGGATTGATTGTAGGTATCATTTAACTGAAGATGTCTCTATGCCACTAAGCACTGGGTTATTTTGGTTGATAAACCAAAATAAAAGGCATTGAATCCTGACACCTAGCGTTACTTAAATAGCACAGCTCTTGCATTACGCTTCACCAGACAAAAACCAAATTTAGTAATTCATTTAAAAAGACAAACGTATAGTTGATATGTAAGACACCTGGTAACCTGGGGGTCAGCTTCAGCCAGGAGCGTTTCGACAAGACAAGGAAGGTAGATAAGAAGGTGGTGGACAATTAAGTAGCCAGCTAGGTGACTTGCTAGCTATGTGATCTGATGGCATCATATCTGTAGGTGTAATGACACAAGGTGGTTCAGTATAAAAGCTGCTAAGTCATGAGGGCCAGAACAAAGGCAAACATTCTTTGGTAGCTTATCCTGCTATTATTGGTGGATCAATAATTGCACCTTTGCTCATCATCTACACAACATCCCTATAAGACCTGGAGGTAATAAGAAATTGAGTACATTAAGCTGAAACACAACTCTTTTCAGTCATCTTATCTTCAAATTTATAAAACTAAATAAACATATTTAAAAATATATTACTATAATAATAAATAGGAGATGTCAATCCCAAGGTCTGGAAGCGTTTTAAGACAGTGTCTTCACCCCTTTTACCTCATGCTATTCATAATAAGAGAAACAAAACAGGACAGGCACGGTTGAATTTCGTTGTATCCTCAAGGATTACATTATCTGAACCAGGGTAATCCCAGTTTTCCAATGCCATTTCATGAAAGCCATGTCACTCGCCAGTGCTTTTGTCCAAAAGCAGAGGGGCAGATAAACAGCCAATGGATCCTCTAACAATCGGATTCAGCTAACCCTCATGCTGTGAAACTGCTGTAAATCCCTTACACAATCATGTCAAAGGCATTATTATGTCATGCTACCGCTAAATACCCTCCTCCACACATACACACACAAACACACACACATACACACATGCAAGTACACACACGTAGAAAACAATAGTAAGTTTTAACACTGGGGAGCTTTTGTCAGCAAGATGACAGTGGAGGAATGTATCAAATTATCCCAACGCTGAAAAAATGCCATGGAAAGAATATTATGAGACATCTTTTTTTTTTCAAAACCCTTGATTCCATTACGTTATTCTTTTGGATTTAGTACAGTGGCAGATAATAAAGTCATCACATTTAAGCAAGCATACAAGCAAATGTACGAGAGAAATGTGATTAGTCTGGTAAATTTTGCTGCAGAGAATCTTGGCCCTGAGGGTGTCCAAGCTCTTATAGTGCAGCACACTTTACTGCAGCAGGCTTGTCCAAACAACAGTGTTTGCCTGAGTGTGTACTGTGTATCTATTATATGTTATCAGCTGAGGAAAACAAAGACTTCTCATCAAGATCAGCAAATACCTTCTCCTCAACTCAAAAACACATCTTTGCAGGAGGGCATGCAGGCTGAGTCAGCTCCTTATGTGTGTCTGTGTGTGTGTGCATGCATGCGCGCGTGTGTTGGTGTGTGTGTGTGTGTGTGTGTGTGAGATATCTAGGAGCTAACTGTGTCCAGCCTTGCTCCAGGCTTTGAGGGACCTGTCCCCTGCAGTTCTCATTACAGAACCTGGGCAGACACACACTGCAGTGCAAAAGCAGTCACTGAACACACACCTATGGGGGGGGGTCACATTGCAGTGATACACAAAGTTTGGACAACACAGAAACCCCAGTGGTCCAGCAAATACACAATAACTACTTGGAAGTAAACAGATTTTTTCAGTGTCATTGTCTTGTTATATTACGCAGTATAAACATGCTGTGCAGAAAGCTATCAGAGCACTGCAGGATTCTTTCACAATATGTTCCCTCTAAATTGTGTAATTATTCTCTAGTATTCCCCTTTGATAACAAAAGTGCCATTTTTCATTGCAGATGTGACCTAAAACACTTGATCATGACATTGCATGATTAGCTACCAAATAAAAAATAAAGGTTATTTTAACATCATGGAAAGTTTTACAAAAAAATGATTAAAAAACTGCTCTTATCATTTAGAAGCCCATTCCCATCTGTCCCTTTTGGTTTCTAAAGAACACAGGCTATCACACAATCATTTTCTGAAGGAAATTAAACAGATGGATTAAATGAATTAGGTGAGGTTCCACTTGGCTGGCAGAGGGTAACTGAATTTAAAGGCTATTTTTAGATCGCCGTATCCTGAGAGTGTGGGAAGAGCTGTAGAGACTAGAGGGCTTATTAAGTCAGGCATCAGTGGAAGAAGGTAGGCCACATCTGGTGGACAGTTCTAAAATCCTTTACTTTACTAACCTTTACTGGCCCGCAGGATCGAAATTTTACCAAAATCCTTAACATGAACGTCTATGCCACTCACAGAGAGTGATCTAAATTCCAATTTGAGGAATTGAAAAGGTCACATTCTCAATTTACAGATAACATACTCTCTTTTCAAATACCTGAACTTTCTGTTGGGTATCATTACTATGTCTCTTTATAGAAGAATTAACCTTTGCAGGAAATATGTAGATGTTCTGTTGTCAAGGAGAGGTCTCCTGCTCTCTCTGATATTGTCTCCCCTCCATCCATGAGTTTTCTGTCCCCTGTGCTAATTTTAGGTGTCATTTTTCAGACCAAAGCGGTGCAGCCATTCAAAGCTGCACTTATAAAAAGATATCATCTCTATAATCAGCCAAGCATACAAATGAAGCACTCTGTCTTTTGGCCATGATCTACACTGGATCCGAGGATGATAAGCTTGGCTGGGTGTGACTGAGCTGTGCTCAACATTACTGAAACTGACTGGGAGAGCTAAACAATCAAACCAGGTGTTATCCTGATCAGAACCAGACCAAACCATCAAATCCATTAAGACAAAGCCATCACACAAAACCCACAAGAGGTGCTCTCAGTTTACGATGAGGTCATGAATGTGGCTCTATATCTTGCAATGAAAACTTTATTGATTCGAAGCCGGCCCAAACTGTCAACCTCTGTTGTCTGATGCCAATACTATAGAAGGGTCTGCTGTTTACAGCCCACTGCCTCTGCGGCTGATAGCACAGCATGAGGGCTGACCAATGAGGAAGCACATGCAGGAATGATAAATAGGCAAAGCAACCTTATCACTGCCGTTAACATCGAGATCCTGACTGAATGATAATGAGCTTGATATCCAATGTATGGATCTGTGAACAGTTGGATATGTGGCATGGCTTCCTTGTCACAGGAACAGCTTAAAAATGGAGGTTGCCAATTCATATAACTGGAAATATGACCATAGTTGTACTGGTATAGCATTGGATTTCAAACAATGTTGATGTATTGCAGCATATATTTTTAGTTAACTTTGATGCTGACAGGTGAAATTTCTGTATGAATTTAGAACTAACATAACAGTTTTGTAAGAGAGCTCATGGTGGTGTTGCTTGAGTGCTACCAACAGATAATTTCAGCAAAAAGATAAATAGTCCACTTGTGCATAGGAAAGTGTAATAGGCAGCAGATGTGATATTGCATGTGTGAGTCTGTATATACAGTATATCTCCATTGGTATGGCTGTGTGTGGGCTGGCCCATGATAGCTGTGCAAAGGATTAAGAAACAAACCCATGTAAACAAGTACATTCCTCTGAGAAGTGTATCTCTGGCTCACAGAGAGAAGGGAGGACTGCATTAGACCACCACCACAGTATAACCTATTGAGGCATTCAACATTAACCATAGAAGAGCATCATAATCAGCCTGAGAGATCACAGTTCTGCTGACATCAACACAGCAGTCAGTGACCTGTGATCAGGAGGCACTGCAGTGAGCATCTCTCCCTCCCTCTCTCTTTCTCCCCTCTTTGTCTTCTCATTCCTGCATCTTAACTACACATTTATATACTTATTCCCCAAAGGCAATTCAAAAGTTTGAAAAGGTAAAATAGCCAGCTGCCTTCTCGGCCAGAAAAAAAACAGAGAGCTGTAATTTGTCGGCATGCATGTAAATTCTCCTGCCTTGCACATATACTTTGTACAGGCACTTAACAGCATGCGATCCGAAGCACTTTATCTCCTGCAGCTGCTGAAGAGCTTTAGCAGACACACCTCCTGAGTAGCTACGTAGCAAAAGAATCCCACATATGTGTTGGGAGAAGGGCAGGAATACACACCTGTGAGTTGCAGGAACACTCTCGTAAGGGACGTATAAGGCTGACTGTCCTGGTTGGCCCAACATGTTAGCTGCAGGTCTGTGATTTGCTGTGCTGTGCTTTGCACTGCTCTCCTCACTGGTGCCTGTGTGTGTGTCTACTCCTCTCAGCTGGTAGTGCGGCTGTTGCTGACGTCCTCTGCTGTGCACCCAGGCGTCGATTCATTCAAAACATCCTCTTTCCCGCTTCTGCTGTGTTAGGGCTACTGAAGGGAGCTAAAAATACACGCTATCACGGAGCTGTCCCCTGTCTCCAAGGGCATTAGGCTTGTGATGGGTATTATTAAAGCCAGTCAACCTTACCAATACATCATGTAAGAGGCCCCAGAGCAGCAAGTAAAACCACAGGTACAAAGCATTAGCCAAACCCATGTAATCATATTCGCTTCTCTCATATTCCCTCCCTGTAGAGGCAGTCTCTCCCTCCTCGCGCCTCCTCTGCTCTCTTGTAATGTATGCGTTCCTTAACAGAGCTCTGCCGTCAGAGCACTTCCCTGAACTGGACACCCTCTCTGCTCCATTCCCTCTGCAGTCCTGTAGGCTAAACACGGCTTGCCAGCAATCAGTAGAGGGAGAATTAAGGAGGGAGACGAAGATATTGACAGTGTTAAAGAAAAGGGAGAATGACAAGAGGAAGTGATTTCCCTGTAAGTTAAAGAAGGCGTGTTGTGACTTCAACATTGCACATAACGTAATGATTGATAAAGTTTTTACCATAAGTGTGTATAAAGTTTTAACCACATGCTTATCTTTTGTACTTTGCTGTTTATGCAGTTGATAAGTCGTAAATTTTTATCTGATAACATTTTGGATGACTGGAAATTACCACATGTATGTACACGTGGACAAATAAACATGCACACACACCCACACACACACAACATAGAGCATCGCTTTGTAACTGCTACTAATTTCTAAATTGTAAAGTGTATTAAATCTCCACTGAAAATGATCACATTATGTTTTCATTCGACGAAGAGAAAAACAGCTCCTAAGTTTTCACAACATGTTGCATTGTGGACCAACACACAAAAACAATTGAAATTTCACTATGCAGGATGACTTGTAAACAGTTTTAACAGGAAATGCTGTAACAACAACCAGATGTGAGTTTGGGCGACACAAGCTGAGACATGAGAAATGGAGGTGAAGACTGGGCCATGACCTAACAGCTGAAAAGACTGATGACTATGCCAGGCTACAAACGCCTTCTATCAGCTAATAATGACAGTGGGTTGGGGGAGCAGGTGAAAAATGTTTTTCCTGCACAAGCTAAGGACGCAGGAAGTCAACTCACAGATTAAACTGACAGTATACATGCGCACATAAACACACTTACAATGCAGGTAATGCATCCAGCTGTTGTTGCTCTCATCCCTCGAGTTTCATCCTCCATTACTCTTTCTCATCCGTCTACACTCTTCTTCACATCTCGTTAGCATACCCCGGGAGTCTACGGCTCTCACACCGCAAGTAAAGACCTCTTAACACTGTGGAAATGATACCAGTGTGATAGATATCTGGGTCTAACCACCACCAATGGCCATTTGAATCGTGCATTAGCTCTCTCCTACAGTAATTTATTCCACGTTGGAATAAATTGCAGCTTGTTGTGTACACCATTCAAATGCAAAAGAGCCCTACACCGGAAAACAACTCAACTGCCAGAGAGCAAAACAACTGCAAAGGGTCTGCAGTAAAGAAAGGATGCAATGCACATTGAGAGTTCAAAAGCAAATGATTTGTTTGCAAATACTGTAAAATGGGAAATGTTTAGGATTTTTGAATTTCAGCTCTGAAGGAATGATACAACCTTTAAAACAAAAAATGTATAAAAACCAATAAAAACTCTCATTTAGTGGTGGAAGGTACACTGAAAAGTATATTTGAAATTATTTTCAACCACGTTCTATGCACAAGTTCAATTTTAAGGTAATTACATCACATTTTCAAATACCATCTGTCTGCCTATATATGCTTTTTATTTAACACACTTCAGAGAGAAATGATTTAAATAATACTCCATCACATAAATTGTACAGATATACAGTAGTTACTATTTATCTTGCACATTTGGGTTTTACATTCAATACATGATCCATTCACAAACTATGATGCATTTTTATAGATGAAACTACCCAGCATAGGGACAGATAATATATTATTATAGTATCAATATCATAACATGATATTGGGTATTATTTGAATGTTGGCTACTGTTATATCTTGCTATGACTTCAGTACTTTTTCCCTGGTTTTAAAGGCTGCATCACATTAAAGAGAAGAGAATTTCTAAACTTATCAGGCTGTTATAGCTGTTCTAATATTTGCCTTTACCTAATGAGTACCTATATCCACATCACGGATGATAACTTATCAAAAGTCTCATTGTAATACAGTAATAATTCAATTACACACATATCATTTCATGATGACAGCAAGAATGCCACTCACAATAAGTTCTTTGACTTTTGATATTTTTGTTTATACTTCATTTAAGGAAAAAAAAATATATATATATATACTTTCCACAGCTGCCTGAGGCCAATAGCATAACCTTTAATAAACTGTCATTCCGAATTGAAGATCACTAAAATATAAATATGGACCTTTTATCATGCTTCAGTAATTACAAAGCAATGAAACATTTGCAAATAACAAAATTCAAACACTAAGAATAAAACATTTAAAGAGACAGTATTTCAACATTAAATGTACTTGAGATTCGTCCTCTCCTCCATACTCTATTTAGCATTCTCCCAGTGTGTCTCTGATAGCTCAAGACTCCTCTAAATAGTACAGCGTCATTGCTACTCACCAGTTAATGTACCCAATGTGGAAAGCAGTAAGTCCAATTCAAAATGTCCAAATCTGTCCTAATCCTGAGGACAACCACCAAGAAGTGTTCCTCTCTATTCTCTTAAGGTATTGTAACTAAGCCTGATTTACCCTGTGCACTATGCTAGGTGGGTGTGCTAGGAAGAGCAAAAAGAGCGGAGTCAGATAGTAGTCTAACTGCTGTTTCAGCCCTCTCTTTTTACTCTCCATCAGTCAGTAACTCTGCCGGCACTTACAGTATGTAGCTTTACTCTGTCTCTCCGGGGAGGAATAAAATGATAAGGCTCTATTGTTCGGTTACTATATAAGATAAAGTGGGAGGAAAAGGAAAAGAGCCGACTTGCCAAGAAACTCGGAAGTCACCACTCTTCTGTTGACCACACATGAACAGCATTCACATCACTGTGTTGTCCAGTTGACACAAAGTGCTGACCTTGATCTTTGACTGCAACCAGAGCCTTCAGTCTCACCTCGGGCGCTCTTTATCAGATCACATCCCAGTCAGCCAGGGAGAGAGGAAGGGAGGATGGAGGCCAGACTATAGCTGAGTGGCTGGCTGGGGCTGCTGCAGTGCCGGTTCAATAATCCACAGACAGACATATAGATAAGAGCAGGAGGCTGAATGAGGATGGTTTAGGTCGATACTTACTATGGACAGCCAGGTCAACAATCATTCCTCACTCTATCACCTGCCTCCCATGTTGTCTTCCTGGATGTTGTATTACAAAATAACACTGTATCAATCCAGGTTGTTGGGTCAGCAAACCAGACACCAATCAAACCAGAGAGGGGCCTCGAATGTACTCCACAAGTGTTGAGTTGATGGAAGAAGATTAATTGGAAAGGCAAGAAATGTCATCAGGTAAGTATGCAGATACAGGTCTGATGCAATGATAATTATGTCAAATGCAGGAAAAAGGTGATTGAGAGACTGAGACATGATCACTAAGTTAATGTCTGATGGGAATGTGAAACATGTATGACTCACGACTGCGTTAAACACAGAAATTAAACTTATAGTATAAAAAACAGCATATGTTTTAACATTGCAGGGTTTCTTTCCTGATAGGAAGAAATGACAGAGACAAACAACAAACTGAATCAAACTGTCAAACAGACAAAGACTCAACAGCGATATCTAGTGGCATACTCGTGAATAGCACTTACCAACAAACATACATGCACATGCTCCACTAAATCTCACTGATGCACTGACAGGTAAGGGGAAAGGTTACTACTGAGCTGTTCTTACAGTGACTGAGCACTCATACCTATAAAATATGCTGCAGCACCACATCTTTGTCGCACAATCAGAGCTTTATCTCCCTGAGCAAATTACAGATGGATGAAGGTGATGACTGATCCCTCTCTAGACATGTTTAAATGTATGAAAAATATTCTACAAAAATGAATAATTTGCTTAACATGGTTTTTCCAAAAAAAAAGAAATTCTGGCTCTATTGGACCATCATTGGACATTGGAACATCGGAGGGATACAGCCTAATGTTCGAGTCTTAGATCCAGATTTAGAAGAGGAATCTGCTGTGCAACAAAAAGACTAGCAGACATATCAGAATAGATGTAGTTAGCATATTTAAGGTGATTATATTGTGGCCGTAGCTACACCAGCAATGTGCTCATGTAAACTCTCATTCCCTGTAGGTTTTAGGTTTCTTTGGCTTTTGAATCTGACGTACCAAATCTAACTCTCCTGGTTTACGGTTGAATCTCAAATTCTGGGATGTGTACAGACCTCCCCCCCCCACCTTTGTAGGGGAAATTAAAAATACCTTTATGGTGACAAAACTTTCACAAATACAAGTCATAGTTTTATATTTCAGAGGACATAATCAGAAGAAAAACACATTTTGAGCAGAGCAGAGCCTTAAATTAGAAAATCTGTAGAGCTGGAATTGTAAAAAGGGGAATCAATCAGCCCTTGCATCACTGCACTAAAGCAAATTATATTGAATTGGTTTGAGAACTCACACAGCTGTTTGGTCAATGTGCTCAATAAAGGCTGTAGTGGGTGAAATTGCCCCAACCAGATCTGCTTTCAGCAGCATTAGCCAGACGGCACTTTTCATTCATCTTTTTCACACTCAATATTCCATTAATGGGAAAGGCAATATTCAGTCATGTAATCCACAATGAGAAACATTTTTTAGAGCTTATACACTCAATCTGCTCCTGAATGTAAGCTCATTGAAGTGTTAGCTTAGTCAGGCCTTAGACAATATACCTTAAGGAATACTTATAGAGTAAAACATTACAAAGCACCTTCAGTGCTGCAAATCCTATGATCAGTCATAAATGTCAGATTAGTTTTTATTGATCCTCAAGGTACTATATTCAAAAAGCAGACTTGCAAACTGCCCATTGTACAAAAACAATACAATTTATCTTCAATTAGGACAATTGGGACATGGCACCTTTTCCTGCTCTCATAACTGTAGGGCATGTAGAACCATCTGTTAGGTTCAAAGTCATCTTGTATTTAGCAGACCTTTGACTGTTCTCCACCCTAACCTGCTTGAGCCAGCTGGAAAAAAAATAACATTACCATATATTCTCCTTGGAAACATTGGCAAACAGTTGTATATTGAGAAATTCCATTAGTCACCGAGAAACATTAGCTTTAATTTGGTGTTGTGTTCCTGGTCACCTGATGAGTTTAGGTCCAAAATTCAGTCTCTTTGTACCTATTTTTGTTTGGCACCAATTTCTGAGCAAAGTACTCATCTCTTTAACTGCTCAGTTTGCAACCTTGATAACCTCTCTCTGACTTTTGCTGCCGGGTAGGTTGTGTTCTTCAGGATTATTTGAGTTCGTTTGTTGAAAACAGCTGCATGCTAAAGCCAGAAACATCACTGAAAACAGTCAAACCAATACAATAACTGAAAATAGTTAAAACACTCATTAGAGCATAAAATTTTGCAGCACTGGGTGTTTGTCAATCAGAGTTTTTTTTGTCTTTCCCATTACACCTATTCCTTGGATCCATTGTTAATATAGATTAATTAAAGATTAAAGCAGCATTAACACATAAACACTGTTGTTTATACCACTAAAACAATCATTTAGATGGACCAATTTTATGCTACAAGCTGCATGTACATGCTCAGTAGCAGTTTCACTCTTATCTAAATTTAATTTCCATGCCTGCAGAAAATCAACCCCATCATGCTATTAAATGTTCAAATGGTGATGAAAGCTTACTACATTTAAATGAACTATTTTAATTTTCATTACTTTTACACTAAGCGCTGTAACCCTCTGGGTGAAATAAAAGAAGCACTTCAACAAAAAGGTTAGGTCTCAAATATACTCTAAGGGAAAGATATTTTTTTTTACTTTCTTTTTATACAACATCCATCTTCCACCTTTGTGGCTGCTAACTAATCACATCTCTCCTTGCTCGTCTGGTGAGATGAGAACAGTGTGGGACCTGCTTCTCTCTGCAGTAGCTCCAGTCACACTCAGGCTCTGACAGAATGCGGCAGAAAAACTGTCATCTGAATTCAATCAGAGGGAGGGTATACAAACTCTTTCTTTCTTCCAGAGAGGCAGCTGAAAAGACTCAGGTGCACGGCTTCCTTCTTTAACAAAGAGGAAAAAACTGACAATAGATAAAAAAGGAAAATGTTTGTTTTGATACATAATTAGTTCTCTGTCAGCTGTTTGTTGCATGCCAGTTCCATTGTATAGCATGTTATAAACACCCACATTGTATTCAGCCTTGCTGTTTAAATATGGGCCTTGATTTAAAACAAAGTAAAAAATAAATTTTTTGCTGAGATAATGCAATTAAATCAATGTTACCTTGTCTCAATCTGCCCTTCCTCCTTCTCCAGACTGTAGAGCTCCGGCTCAGCAACCACCTCTGTTTCATGATCGGCTGAGTCAGTCCCCTGGCCAAGGGGCAAGCAACTGCAGCAGCAGGTCCCCATCCCGGCTGGGACATCTCCCCTGTCCAGTTTCTGCTCTGACTCCTGCTGCTCCAGCTCTGACTGATAAACCTGCTCCGGCTGTCTAAAGACTGAATGACTCATTCTAGATAATGTATATCATCACACAGAGCACACCTCAGGCCAGTAACTCCTAATGTATTCATTTATTGCAGGTTCCCAGGGTTAAATATTGCAAGTCCAAACAAGGCCTGATGGAAAGCTTCCTTCCTATTCTGCAGCACAATCGTCCACTGTGCCTGACTCTCAATTTTCTCTTTGTATTCATCGTCTTTATTCAGTCCGCTGCTTTAACCTCCGGCTCTATATGTAGGCCACAGCAGCTCCGTACAGTATGCATTGTTTCACAGTCACAAGCCTCGTAATAAGTCAATTTGGACATAATATTGACAATACAGCTCTATTTATAAAACGCTCTCACTTTAAGTGAAAGTCAGGGCACCAAAGGAGCAAGGAGAGAAGATAGATGTGCAAACACAACAGCTGGACATGATTTAAACATGATAAAAGGATCCACTGATGATGACAAATGGTCAATATAAATCACCCCGCAAGAGTGAGAGGACTTGCCACCTCACCAACGGCACATTTGCAATTCCTTGGCCATGAACCCTAATATGAATTTCACTATGGTCGCATCTGCTGCTGAGGACAGTGTTCATACACGCACTGTTGCCGTTTTCACAGGATAAATGGATCACGTTTCAAGACAAGGTTTTTATGCGTGTCTATTATAGGGAAATGAAGTGCTTGTAATGTTTCATGTCGTTCCTCGGCTCTAACCATCTTGTGGCTCTTCTCTTGACCTTGAAATGCACATAAACTGTTATTTCAGTATTTTTATTCTACCCACTACACACACGGTGCAATAGTGGGAGAAAAAATCACAACAAAGCTAGAATTTAAACTAAAATAAGGCAGTGCAAGCCTAAGTGCTGGTATTTGCTCAAAAACTAGGACTCCAATGCTGCAATGATAATCATCAAGGATCTTTCATTTTTTTTTTAGCTCATCATTCATTTGATAATCTCCTGATCATACCAACCAGTACATGCATGGTGATGATGCATCAATCAATGAATAATGAAAGTAAGAATAACCCTATTTATGAATTCTTCAAACAGCAGGCATCTGTTACCCTAAAAACTTTTTTTTATTTTGTGAAGATGAGAGAGGAGTAATCTGATCCATCAGGCCTTTTCCTGTTAAAAATGACACAATGATTTCAGAGTTTCTATTTTCAGATGAAGGTCACTGTCTCAACAAACAGCTTTGAGGAAGACAGAGAAAGAGACTGAATGGAGTCTGCAAGAGTGATGTATGTGTATGCTAAATGATGAACACCATGTCAAGAAACTATACTGAAAACCATGGGCAGGGCATTTATCTAATTATGATGATGATGATGAGTTTCCTGAACTCCAAGTGGCAGAATGGCATCCAGTCACAAAATTAATCCAAGAAGTGAAGGAGGAATGATCCTGACACCTGAAACAGGGTCAGTCACAATATGTATTTGCTTAACATTTTTTAAGTGCAATAATTAAATATGACTTTCATTATGTTCTGATTAATGGATGAGATTCCTGATATGAATTTCATTATGCTGAAAAGCATAAATTATAAAAGCCATAGGTGACACAGCCCTTTCAATATTCTCCCTATTCACTGAGATACACAAAAGATCAAGTTGTAACACAGCTTGTTGGCAAGATTTAATTTTAACATGTGTATGCTGATCTCATGCTTATCAGGGATCACTGTTCTTACAGGGATCTAATTGATTCAGTAAAGCCAGGATATAGGATAATTATTCACCCTAATAAGGCTTTAAAACACAGCTGTGGTTCCTTTGAAGCCTTGGTTTTAATATCTTTGCTTTGTGGTGCTGCAGAGTAAGTGGATCCTTAGTTACCCTGCAATTTCAAGGGTGCATAAACTACACTGAAAGTGAAAGTGATGCTATCAGACCTCGAAGACACCCCTTTAAGAAATTAGGTTTCTACTGTGTGGAGCCCTATAGAGGCAGTTCAACAAGCACAGCTGGCCCTTGTGGACGAGAAAATTGTAGAGCAAACTGCAAGGTGTGTCTGTGCAGTTTCTTCCTATTGTCATTTACAATAAATAAACAGGAAAATGTAAGAAAGAGTAAAATTACTTGAGACTTCACCATCAAGAGCAGAGTTTAGCCAAAGTGTAAAGGCACCTATAACTATGTAATTAATATCTGCACACATACAACTGTGTTAATGTTATTGTTATGGGTCCTTATTACATAAGTGAAACATCTGTTCCAATTGAATGGACCAAATAACATACTGATTTCAATTAATTCTTCTTGTCTTTAACATGCAAGCACATTTTACAGGCACAGTTTATACACAAACACTCTCTCAGAGAGCACAATAGATTACAGATACAGATATTAATTTCATGTTGGTTTACTCAGAGGACGGCAGTGTTCATCAGCAAAGATGAACAGCTGCCTCACTGTTTTTGTCTGTCTCACCTGAGCTCTGCTAAAACAAAAAGCTTTTTTTTACTGATCCTTTTCCCCTCTGCTGCCTGTGGCAGGAGAGCGTGATCTGCTTAGTATTCAGTGATGTGTTTTCAGTCCTTCTTCATTTATACCCATGTCACTAAACAACGATTTCCAAAAAAATGTTCGTTTACGGCCACGGTCCTGAGCAAACACAATGGTTTCTGGGCATATCTAACAGCCATCAGTCTTATCTACGATACCAAATGGAATTCTGGACTGTTATCATTGATTTATGTGGTAAAGCTTCAATAAATAACCTGAGGATGAAGTTTGAGGTCCCATTCTTCTCATCCAATTCTTAATCTCAGTGTTGTCAATATCTGAGGGGGTCACTAGTGAGATCTTGCTGCTACTTGGCCTCTTAAAAAAAAAAAGGCTGTACTGTCTTCAGCCAGAGCACAAAGAGGATCAGTTAGGAAAACACTATATATGTGACATCAAGCAAAAGACATGTCCTAAACCCACTGTTGTCAAGACAAGTTACCTCAGAATGGCCAGACACAAAGAAATGCAAAAGAAGTTTTTCCTCACTGACTTTCAAAGTCAAAGATAAAATATGACAGTTTGAAACACAATGGGCCCAAACAGCCCAAGTTAAAATACTTTGTAATATTTGAGGAATTCTGACATGCTCAATGGCAGCCCCAGAGTTACACATTAATATCTTTCCTATTCAAAAACTTCATATTCTGGAATCCAAACATCATTTAAAGAACCTTGGGGCGAGCTTGTGTCATATCTTTTTTTTGGCAATCATGTTCAGGACACGGCCATGAGGTATGGATTTGCTGTGTATGCAGAAAAGAAAGCTTCATTAAGGCAGCCTTCAGATAAAGGCCTGTAGGGATACTAAACTTCTTTTTTATCCCTTGTTAAAATGCCTTGCTTCAAAACTCCCATAACACCTCATGGCTAATTAACTCATACTGTCCTGATCAAAAATAGTCAGTTAACATGAAATGCAAGCACAACCTAAAAATTATAGCAAGCAGGAGGAGAAAAGAAAGGTAAACAAACCTTAAAATTAAGCTAACAATAAAACACTGAATGGGGATATCTCATCTGAATGGTAACAGAGACAAAAAAGGGTTAAGACAAGAGCCATAATTGGTGGAAATTTATGTGAGATTTTTTTCGAGCATTTTTCCTGGATTGTCTTACAGAATGTAACCCACTGAACAATGTGAACTGTGTCCTCAACAGGACACCATTGTACCTCGGGGGGGTCTTTTCTTCCCTCAGGGAGCTATAGAATTGCACATTTCCTATGGTCAGTGAGTGTCAGTGATGTGGTGAAGAGCACACCTAACTGATCAGTTTTCCCAGCTTTTATTTAGGGATCACTTGGTCTTTTAAAAGAAGATATAAATGACATTTTACTAGATTAGTGTAACTACAATAATTACAGTGGTGTTTAGTGTTTTGTTTGCCACTATGTTAATTAATCTGTAACTAATGTCAGCAATCATCTACATTTTTTTTCAATAATTTTTCCTTTTTATCTATTCATATATCTAACCATATGAGGGATGCAATAAGGATCATTATGGTTGAGGCCCCCAGCTTTTTAATTTGACCATATCCAGTATGTAGGATTTTAAGTGATTTTTTGACAGAAAAATCAAAATACATAATAATTTGTTTTTATTACGTTTTCATCAGGATATATGATCACCTGAAAATAAGACTGTCTGTATTTCATTACCTTGGAATGAGCCCTTTATATCTACAGAGGAAGCAAATTTTCACCCACTGCAGAGTTCACCATGTTTCTACGGTAGCCCAGAACAGACAAACTAAAACCTGGCACTAGCATTTTTAATGACTGCTGTAAATTCTTGTACAAGCTTGAAAAGGGAGGATGAGAAGGGTGATATTCAGTTGGATGTAATCTACATCTTTATGGCTAGATGCCACTAAATCCTACACACAGATCCTTTCCCCTATCTTGTTCTAAAGTATCTAATTCTAGAGTATCTTACACAGCCTTTCATTTACACTTATGAGCCGTCCAGTGATATGTATTCATTGCACATACTTACTTCAATACACATGCCTGTTTCATCTGTAGTATATCATCTGCAGGGATTAAACTGCCATATTTATTACAATTATTTTCAAATTGGGTCACTTCCTCTGAGACTTACCAGAAGTATGACAACTAGAGCCTCTATTTCAATCTGCCGCCGTGATGACAACAGACCTCCCCCATTAGTTTTGACAATCTCAAACACAGTTAAGTCAATTGATGTATTCATTTAATGTACTCTAAGTTCACTGAACTAAAATGAAACTAAACCAATCACATAGATAGAGGGAGGGGAGGAGAATATAAACTGAAATAGACGTCTAATGGCAGGCTTCTAACCAGAGTCTACATCAGGTAAATTAGACTATTCCTGTTTCATCTAAAATGCTGAAAAAGCTTGAGCCCTCACACTGTTTAAGGCGTTCAAAACAAAGCTTTGCTTGCACTTAATTGATGTTGTGAGGTGTAATAAATGTGTGTTTCCACAGCAGCAGCGTCCGAACAATTCTTCCATTGTACTCCACATCGGCTAAATTCCACCATCAACACACAACCAAATCTACCGACCGTTGTCACGGCAGCACCATGCGGACTTCAGTCCTGCTGGACTCTGTTGCTGTAAACTTCCTGGACAGCTAGTAGATGAGAGAAGATGGACAGCAGAAGTTTACATCAAAGAACCTACTTTTGTCTTGAGCTTAAAATCTAATTGTTCACTTCAGCAAATTGTCCACTTTCTTCTAATAAACTCGGACGTCTACATGAAATCAATGAGAGTGACATGAAATGTCGTCAAACAAAAAGAACCATAATTTCCACCTTGGAGCAGAAAAATAAACTCAGCTACACTTAGCTCTAATTGGGGTTGTCCTTGTAGAATTAATGGCCTTTTAAAAGGCTGGGTGTTGGCCAATTATAAACTAAAAACTTGTGATGATTTTAATGGTCTTAAATCGGGCTGCAGTCCAACACATCCAGTCCCTTTCCAATTTTTATAAAGTGATTCTAAGGATTATTCCCACTGAGTTGGAGCCATCTTTACCTTCTCCAGTGATTGAGCTTTGCCAGCTAACATTAATAACTAAAGCATATCTTGCACCAAAGGTGGTAAGATATTCCTAGAGAGTAAGCTCTTTACATTTAATCTGTCAAACCAGATCATGTTTTAAGAACAGAGTAATAATAAATTAACCAGGCCTGTGTATCCATTAATAGCTTAATCAGCTGAGTGCTGGAGTTAAAAGCCAGGTAAGCTGACATAAGTGACACTTCCTACAATTAGCATATAGACACATGGGACAAATACAGAAACTGAGCATCCAGGTCTGCAATAAATCAAATCAGCCACCAGAGACCCACTTGTATGAGAAGCTGACAGGACTCCTTTACTAAAGAAAAATAAGGAGTCACACCAACATTTAAGCTCCCAACTGAGGTGTATACCTATCAGCTGTTTCTAAAGCTAATTATCCATGTTATCAATCTCGATGTGGGACTTCATAATTACACAAAGACAAATCTGTTTGTCATAGAGCTGTAAAATCAATGCAGTGTTTTCAGTTTTCTTAAAATTTATAAGGTGGCTGATCCAACATAAATAATGTGACAGTAATCATAACATTATTTCAATATCAGTGATTTGTAATATGGTTCTTAATATCCATCGTTAAAGTCACATTATTCAAGCTTAAATTTATGTTTATTTTGACTGGAGCTAATTATTGAAAACTGAGATATCATTGTGTTAGCAATTTTTCACAATAGCTTTATTTATAAATACAAATCATAAATATAAATCATCAAGCCCTTTTACTAACTCTGGCAAACAGATAATGATTTAACTTCCTTCATGCAGAATATGGAAAGAGATGCTGAGTTTTGCTTGAGACTAAGCCAGATGGCACAAGAGAAAGCAGTCCTGATGTGTTCCTGTCCACCTTTTGACTCCAAGAAATTAGCTCCAGAAAACAAAGAAACAAGCAGGGAGCAGGAGCAAAACAGGATCCTTCCACCAAGCCAAGTGGACAAGACGGAGTCAACTAATTTAAGAGCCCTGACATTTAGGCCACCATATATCACACAACTTCACTGTTACATTGTTCTCACTTCTTACAGAGAAAAAGTGCTTGAACAAGGGCAACACAACGACCGCCTTTATTCTACACACAATAATAAATGTCAGCAACAACAAATTTGTTAGTTGAAACCATTTTATGTGTTTTTTTTAAAGCCCACATCTTCAGATGCCAGAATTTCTTTCAAAGTGTTTACTGCATGCACAGGCATCCACTTGCTTGACTCAGTGTAACCTGTACACATAACTTGTAATCTTTGTTTTTTTGTATAGTGTATTTTTTTATAAACAGTTTCATACATGTTCCTGAGTTTAGCAGGTAATGATTACATAAAAAGCAATATGTAGAGGTATTGTTAATTTAGTACTGAAAATTGTGTATGGTAAGTAATGCATGCCACTGAGCAAAGACCTCTTATTAGTAACTATCAACCCCAGAAAGACTGCAGCTATGAGATATAAAACCTAAACATACAGGCCTTCTGTCTGGAACAAATGGGGCAAACTAAAAGGGCCATGACTGGACGAGGGGTAGCGTAACTACAAACCTTCAAACAAGCTACAGTGGGAGGGGTCAGTGTAATTCACAATGATCAAGAGCCAATGAGGAATTTGTCTCCACTTTGTTTTACACTAGGCTTGCTGTTTGTCATTGTTAGACTGACTTAACTGATTGATTTAAGCATAATTTGCCGGCCTCTCTTCTGTCCTGGTCTTTCTCACAGTAAACATATGATGTACACTGACAGCAGCACACAAGAACCAACACAGAAATCCACGGTGTAAAACACTACATACGGAGAAGCAAATGGATTGCACATAATCCTTGAGTCATTAAACCGAATGGATGTGTCAGCATGGTACAGATGGTCTGCTGCCTTTCACTGATCTTCAACCTGAACGTGAAACGCTAATGTGTAAAGGGCATGTGAAAATCTGACAAATAAACTTCTCACTGCAGTCTGTGACTTTGTAAATCCTGTCCTCCTTGCTTCAATAATGCAATCATGCCATACATCTCTGTCACCACATGGTCACACCCCTTTCCTGCAACCTTTACAGTCTCTCTATCACACACTGCCACACACACACACAGGCTGTACACCTATCTAATGGAGAGAGTGGAGGTCCTGCATGGAGGATGTGAGGAGAATTTTAATAGCCTTCTTTCCTGTCCTGCTAGGCACTGCCACTCTCCATTCACAATGCAGGCAGAGGTGATTTCACCTCTTCTATGGGACCCTAGTGTGTAAATACATATGTTGGTGCGTTTTGGTGTCATTTGTCTTTTGCATGCCGTGTTTTCAGATGAAATATGCTGTTTTCATCATACAGTTAAATCTAGTTTGAGTTGCAGTGTCTGACCGCAACTCAAACGCGTCAGAACTACACAGTGACCAGCAAGGAAATCAAATCATTTTACACAAGGCGCTTTAAAACCAAACAACCAGCTAATAGGATCAAATTTACACAGTCAAACAATGCAACAATGCTCCGGAGCCTCACTCACTTGATGAAGTAGCTGGCTCCTTCGTCCGTGAAGCCCTCTTCCCATCCTCTTGGCAAATCTATAAGACGAAGAAAAAAAAAGCCCACATTGAACGACCCGCCACAGACAGAAAACATACTGCAGAAAAGAAACGTCCCCTCGCCGTCCCGCAAATCAAGATACTTTGTCGCGTACCTGACCGGATCATGTGTCCCGAGTTAACAGGTTCACCCGTGCGTGGATGTAGCCAAGTAGTGCTACGAGTTTTATCACTGCAAGAAAGACACCTGTTACTGAACGATAATAAGACAACAAAAAAATCCTTCACGGTTATAATGCCTCGTAAAAAAAAAAGCTGAGGAGTAAAAAAAAACCCGCTCACTTGATAAAGAAGACCCGACCATCTCTACAAACTCCATACGACCAGTGGTCAGGTAGGGCGTCCCGTCCGAGAGGTGCCGCCATGATCCCTCCGACTTGGCTCGGGCGGCTTGTCCCCTCTCTTCCTTCTCCGCAGACTTTTCCAGGGAGCCCAGATAATAACCACCGCTAGGGCTGCATAGTTTTTTTAAAGGGGAAGAAAGCCAAACTCCGACCACTTCCAGCACGACTCTGTTTATGCCATTTGAGCTGAATTTTAAAAAAAGGGTTCCCACAGCAGCAGCAGTCTACCAGATGATTTACCCAAAGCTCGGACCCTCTACAAAAGAATAATAAACGAAGCCCACTGCGGAAAAAAGAGAGGGTGTAGCCCCGAGAGTGTGGTGGAAGTGCGCTGGATTAAAGCGTAACTTTCCGGATATTTTAGCACAATGGTGTTTCTCTACATACATATAACAAAAAAAAACAATAAAAACATGTATGATTCCTTAAAGTAATTCCAGTGGGATTTTACAAATGTGGAAGCAAAAATGTTGCACATTAAAAGGATATTCAAGGATTTACAGTGATACCTCAATTAAGCCACAATATTGACTAACTTGTTGAGTATTTTTTAATAGTTTTTTTTTTTAAGATAGACTACAATAGCATGTAATTTTATCCATAGATAAAGTAACCCAACGTCCTCTTAGAAATATTTTTCAGGGGTTCTTAAAACAGGTGAGAGCCATGTCTGAGTTTTAGTTTCAGTCAGGCTGGAAGTCATGTAGCTGGGAATATTTGAGAGCAGCACTGACAAATTACTAACAGTGGAGGATTTGTTGCTCAGAGACAAACATAGGAAGTTGGCCTCTGTAACAGGGATAAAGTCAGAGGCCACAAAAAAATTCAGGCTGAAAGGAAAGCCAGGTGAGACATTTCTTGAAGAGTCATAAAAACAAGGCAACTGGACTAAGTTGAGTTTTTGAGTTCCGAACTGAAGAAGCTTCTCAGATGAGAAGTGAAACGTCTTCCCAAAAACTCAACTTAGTCCAGTTGCCTTGTTTTTATGACTCTTCAAGATAACCATGACCTGGATGACTGAGAATCAACACAGACATAGGTGAGACATTTTAACCCAGACCACATCAAATTAGAGTAAAGGTTTGGTCATCAACTTTTTCACCATGATATGTGAAAATAACATCCTGATTGAAAATTCTTTAGGTCTTATGTAATGCAAAGTCATTAAAAACTGGATCAAAACAAAGTAGACAAAGTCACTACAACAGAAATAGTATGAGCTAGGATATAAATAACAAATATAGAAATGAACTTTGCAATAGAATTTATTTCATTAATATCTTTTTCTTAAAACAGATTTGACATTAAATAAAATCTTTATGGTTCAACTTTATTATTGATTCAGAAAACTTGCTCTGCACTGACTCTCCAAAAATAGAATTTATTGAACTCTGATATTATTTGATTTTTTTACCCCTCTGTGAAAAAAGACAGAATTGTCCACAATCTTATGTATGTGGTTACTGCAGTGTATTGCATGAAGATGAATAAGAATGGCAAATGTAAAACCTCACTTACTTAGACCCTGAGTACAGAGGAGACCTTCAAAAATGTTTCTGTGTCTGTGTGTGTGGGGTTTTGGTTGTGCATTTGTGTATGACTCGGGCTACTTTTGGGGACACATTCACACTTGAGAGTAATTGGAGACAGCTGGTGCAACTGAGGACAGAGCTGTGTCCCTAATTGAAAGACATCTGATTTATAGGTCATTGGTTAAGATGAGATTAAGCTTGTCAGACTCCCATCACCTTCACTGCAGTCATGCTTTGAGGACAGAGAACCTTCCTGACTGTGACACATTACAATAGTGCTTACACTGCATCAAATAGACCTGCTCAATTTACCAACGCTGTCCATAAATTTCACTTGGACTACAGTATGCGTGCAGGCAATGTTCAATGTCACAGTAGAGTTGGCACGAGAGTAAATTTGTTAAATATCAAGAGACAAGCAGCAAGGTTTCACTCCATCATGCCATACTCTCTTTATAAATGCATTATCCCGATCTCCTCCATGTAAAATTGTGTGTCTCATCTGAGAAAGATATCTCAATAAACTTATCAAACAATCATTGAAATACATGCAGTAATACTGGACCATCCTGTATCCTATGAGGTGTATATTACAGTAATCCAGATGTCCTTCATGAATGAGAAATACTACTGTAGCTTATGTGGTGCGGAAAGCAACAAACAACTGTCAACATTATAAATATTCGATATGTGATTCCCTTTTGGGCATGCTTTGTTGAAACTCAAGTGGTTCAAGGCAGTGCTCTTCAAAGACAGAGGCGGATAAAACATTTCCTCTAAGAAAACATCAGCACAGCTGCTGTGCAGAAAGCAGTTCACCATAACCCTTCTAAAATCATATCTGTTTGACAAGAAAACAAGAATAAAAATACTTCCCTTGCTGTAATTTTCTCTGTGTCTGTTTTGAAGGGTCTCCGTTTATTTGGGACACATAATACGAAAACTAATTATTAAGTAAATAAGATCTTCGGACAAGCAATAAATTAAATGGAAAAAGTGAATGAATAAGGGTAGAAACATCACAATGTACATGCTTAAGTATGGGGCGAAAGTAGGCACTGAATGGTTTATGACATTTGCAATGAAATCAGTCATGCTTTGCCCTTTACATTTACCACATTTACATTTACTAAAAGTAATTGCCGATCTAAGGGAGACGTGTTAGACAATGCACTCCACCACCATCATCATCAGTCTATGCCAAGGAGCATTAAATCTGTTTTCATAGCAACTAACGACCCATTATCTTACCAAGACACTTGCTATAAATGTTGGTTTTCTCTTTAATTTTACACTGAAAACAATTGTATGAATCATAAAATGCATAATTACACATCTAGCAATAAAATAACAGCACCACCCACTGCAACAGATTTGAAGAAACTGTGGCACATTCTGGGGAATCTGTTCTGTAAGGTCAAGCAAAGATTGGCAGGCATCTACAACAGGCATAAACACTGTCTGAATCAATCAATAACACTGCTGTAATATTGATATTGCTGTACTGAATTTGGTTTTAATTTGGTACACAGTTAACTTGTGTTTTCTGCAACCACTCTGCAAAATGAAGGACAGGGTAGCTGGAACATCACACATATACTGCAGCGTAATCATCTGGATTTCCCTCTCTATTGCTGTTATTTGACCTTGCAATGATTTATAATCATCCTCACTTCACACACACACACAGGCACACTCATGCATAGTAATTTACACAAAAATGCACACATAGTTGATGCGCAGACCAGTGCAGCTCTGCAGTGTGGTCTCTGCTGCTGCTGATTCCTGCCTCTCGGCTGCCAGAGGCTCACAATGCAGCAAGGTGACTCAATGTTATTGTCTTCTCCTCAGAGAGCTTCCTCCTGCTGAATCACAGCTTACCAAAGGTGCTGAGCAGAAAATATAATAATTATTCTCTTGTTCTCCTCTGACTTTCAGCTCCTCAACAATGAATGGTTTATGTCCTAATCTCCTGACTAATGCCCAATTACTACATCAGTAGTAACTTTTCTGAAATCTTGTTTTTGTTTCAAGACATCCCTCAGTCTCAGCAAGGGATATAAACATATGCATTTAGATTACACAAAGTGCCTAGATTACTCACTACATACAGTATATAAAATATTTGTACAGTGGTCCTCAAATGATTAATTTAATCATGATATAGTTTTTGTGATTAAAGTGAAGTGAAGATCATCCTGCTATGGCTTTCTTTATATGAGACAATGATTAATTGCCCTCAAGCTTATTATACTATAACACTGACACTATAACACTGACACCTACAGGGCAGGGATGTTACATTTTGCAATAGGCCAACTGATCCACAAAAAAAATTAGATTCATTGTCTTGTTTTACTGGCCAAGGTTCGTGCATAGTCCTTTGAGATTTTTATTTCAGCACCCATAGTTCCAGCAGAAAGCCAATGTTTTCACAACTCCTGGACAACCAATTTATGTCCTTTATTAATGTTGGCCAAGAATCTGTTGAAACAAGAGGCACTCTGATTCGAACACAGTTTAAATCTTTTTTAAATCTGTGTTTTTTACTGTTTAGCCAGTAATGAAAATCAATTAACAGAACAACTAATAAATAAGTTTTAGGTGGTTTAAATCATGCATTTACTATTTAGTGTGTCTTCTACCAAGTTCTACATATTATATCTTGTCCAAAGTACTTTATAATGTGACTTCAGTTACCTACCCACACCCAGACATATAATAGACATGTTGACATGAGGGATTACACTGTCTACTCTGTGGTTGGTTGATGACCTGATCCACCTACTAAACCACAGTGATGACTAACAAGAGATCAGCATTTGAGTCAGTTCCATTTGATAGCAGTAAAAGCTATAATACATAAATAACCAAGTGATTTTAATTTTTTTGATTAAGGACTCCTAAACAATGCTTCATTGAGATTCAAGGATGGGAATACCCAGAAAGTTCACATGCAAGATTACAGGTTACTCGCAATCACAATACTCATTGTTTTTTCTTTGAGAAGAGTTTAAAAAACTTCCAGAGACTCTGATTTTCTCAGCCTCTGTGGCTGGTACAAGGTACATTGAGTGCAGTGTAACCATCTGTAAGTACAGGCACAAGGTTCGGTGTAAGATCTCCCTGTGAGCACAGTGAGTGGGCCTAGGGTGAGAGGTGAACTTGGACCCATTAATCACAGACTCCTGCTTCGTGAGTTGAGTCACAATTGTGTTTTTACACTACTTTACTCAAACTTACTCTTGAATCATTTGTACTTTACTCAAGTATTTCCATTCTATTTAAAGCTACTTTTTATTTCTACTAACATTTATCTGACAGCATTTATCTGATTTGTCTGACAGCAGTAGTTGCATGCCCCTCTGTAAATTTATATTTTAACCAAAACATCAGCATATGAAATATAATGTATTATTTTAACATGATCGAAATATAATAAAATGAATTTCCCCTTTACCAGTTGTAACATTTAAATTCTGCTTTTGAATTGATGCATCAGTAGACCCAATAATAATAATCCAGTATTACCAATTATATTATACTGACAGAGGCCAGTATATCAAGAAATATGCTTACCTTCACTTTTAAACATTTTGCTGATGTACCTTTAACATTTCTTTTATTGTTGTTTTTGCTGTTATTACACTGTAATATTACTATTTTAATAGCCTAAATTGTTTGAATGGCTGGCCATGATGCGAGGGAGGAACATAAGTCTGAATGTTTTAAAGCCTAGCTCAGATCAACAGCATACTCTCTTTAACAAATTAAAATACGCCCTTTAGCCTATTATTTAATAAATACCAGTGAGAACTTGATAAATAAATCACCGATTGATCAGAATCGTAAAAAAAAATATTTTGAACGAAAAATAAGGAAAATTGACTGGCTGGAAATAAAACTAGAAAAAAATGTGTTCACGTAAAGGAAACTTTAATAAAGGTTTCCTTTCTTAGTCGTACTTGTAACGTCATACCTGCATCACTATCATGACTTTTTCCTGACCTGACCCTTTAAGATCAGTGCTTTTTGATTCGATCAGAACTGAGAAGGAACCGCCCACCTGCTCCGTCGTCATCTCGCCACGTACGATTCAGTGCAACGCAACATGCTAGCCTTTTTGACAGAGAGTGGCACTAACCACTGCGGTTGTTGCATGAATCATTGCGGCCACGCTCACAACCTATGATGCTGACTAGCACGCTAGTAGCTGCCGACACGACTCCAGCTGAGAGAAAGCGACGGGAGAAGAGCAGAGGAGATGGGGTTCAGGATTCATAGTAAAGTGAGTACATAAATAAAACATATCTGTTGTGCTTCCTAGGGGAGCTTTTAACACTACGTTTGTGTCATTAACATGTAATGTTGGCAGCGCCGCTCAGGCTGACAGGAGACTTAAGTAGCTTAGGTGCTTGATTCTTATTAGCCAATCTGTCAGTTGCAGTGCTAAAGCTAACATCAACAGCTTCCCCTTAGATATTATTAGCTGGCCAGTAATGTACAAGCTGTGCGGGCTACAAAAGCTCTTGAGTAGGAGCAAATATAGAGACCTGTCACACCACGACTATTGTATACCCAGAACTGTATACTGACTTTCAATCTTTTGACACTGTAATGTATATTATAGAGCAGCTAATGTTAAACTGTCCAAACATCAACTGTCCTTTTTCCAGATGTGTTGGAGTCGGGCCCTTCTCATCAGCTGGACACTGCTGCTCGTCCAGTTGCTGTGTTTAGAGTCAGTTCCCATCAGTATGGATAAGACAAAAGTCAACCAGCCAGAGAAAACACCTGAGGAGGCTCCAGCCAGTGTGGTAAGAACACACAGATGTTTACACATATTTATGTTCATACATGAGTTCAAAATACTAACAAAACGTATCTGTTTTTTTGCGACAGAGTCTTGATAAGTAACCCGAAAATAGGTCAGAGAGAGCCAAGCTGTCTGTGTGTACACACATAATTTTCAATCCAACTTCAGTTTTAACTGTTTCACTTTTTCCATCAAGCACAAAGCCCACATCTTTGCTAATAATAGATTCTCAAATGTGGGGATTTTTTTTCTTTTTTTCCTGCCTTTGTTGTATTATTTCAAATTGACTTTTTCATTATAGGAGACTTGAGTTTAGAGAGAGAGTAAATGGATTAAAAAATGGTGTGTCAACTTGTGATGGGCAGTTCCTTTTTTTATTTTACACAGCAAATGACAACACAGTGTTATGAAATATGCATAAGAACTGACTTTTTTGCTGTCCTGATGCTATTGATTTATGTTGCTGTTACCAGCTGCTTCATCAGCAGTAAAAGAGAGTTTGGTGACAGTACTTAAATGATTTGAAATGAGAGATGGCCTCATATCTCTTTGTAGTACAACTGAATTACCTCAGTCAGACACTTTATGATCCCACAAATCCAATTAACTTCAGTGTAACTTTGTGAGTGCTCAGATTGGAGTCTGATGTCTGCCTTCGAAAGAGTTTGTCAAATATTGACATATTAGCTGACCAGTGCTTGAACAAGTAATCAGACAAATGTAGATTTGTTTTGGTTGAGAATGCAAACAAAAGTAACCTTTTTATTGGTCCCTGGATGAATGTTTTTTAAGAACAGAGCAGCTGGAGCATATGCAAAATATTCTACTATTTACTTACCCAGTTTTAAGTACATTAGACCTTGTACAGAGGTGGTGATAAAACATTTAATTACATAAGTGAACATAATAAAAAATAATAGTTTGTTACATAATTAAAAAAAATTTAAAAGATAATGTATTTGTTGGATTACTCGGTGTATTATATAAAATATATTGGCTAAACTATTTAAGTGACATTTGTTTTTTACATTTTGTAGGACACTGGACTCCACTACGACCGCTACCTCAGGGAAGTTATCGATTTTCTGGAGAAAGATCAGCATTTCAGAGAAAAACTCCACAATACAGACATGGAAGACATCAAGGTATCCTTTTTCTTTTTGTTAAGGTTTATCAGCAGGCTTGCACACATCCTTAGTGAGCTGTGAGAAAGTCATTACTTAATGTTGGCTTTTGCGCATCTAAGAATGTGAGAAATCTTCGAGGAAAATAATGGATATTTGGAAAATACAACCAATTTATCAATTGGTCTAAAGTTTACTAAATAAAAAAGTAACATCATTTTAGTAAAACATTTGAGCAGTTAATATGTTTTTCACATGTGCTGCTACAACTAAATATTTAAATAACCCAAATTTTTCCCTTATTTACATATAATAAAGCAAGGTAAGCTGGCCAAAGAACTGGACTTTGTCAGTCATCATGTCAGAACAAAGCTGGATGAGTTGAAGAGGCAGGAAGTGAACAGACTCCGGACTCTGATTAAGGCCAAGCAAGACCTTGAAGGTGGAAATGGTATGTTTGGTTAAAAACAATATATATTTTATTTTTATACAGTTTTTAAGCAAGATGCTTCAATTTTCATCATAGATAAATCTATTAAAGGAAAATGCTGTAATGTATCTGCATATGAATTTATCCATTTTGTAATCACTTACTCTCTGCACAGACATAGCTGTGGACCACCAGGCTCTGCTGAAACAGTTTGAGTACTTGAATCACATGAACCCACATACATTTGAAGTAGATGACCTGGATCGACTCATCAAATCGGTAAATCTTGTTGCTACTTCATTTGAAAAAAATGTGTTGATATGTGAAACATGACACTATTCAACTCATTGAAACTGCCATTGACCTTTTTCACTGAAGTAATTGGATACACAAGGCAGATGGAAAGAAGTAATTTGTCTTGGCACAGTGGAGTGTTGTAACAGAGAGCGATGTTAAAACAAACCATACCCAACTGCTGCATTTGTAAGCCAAAAATATTGGCTAAAGAATGACCAAAATTTTTGCAGATTGTAGAATGTTTTATATTTTCAAAAAATGTATTTCCAAAGAAGGCCTTTGTAGATTTAGTGAACAGCAGTGCAAAAATCGGAGCTTGTAAAGGGAAATTTTATCAAAGTCAATAAGTTAAGGCCTGCTCCTGTTATTAGTTCATGTTTAAAGACCGTTACCTTTCTTTTTTGATGATTTCAAAATGCACTTCATTGCTCCTATGCATTGCATTGCCATTGCCGTGGCATGTTTTATTAAGATTACCATGCTTGTATAGACTTTAACATGTGCTCAGTGGTACTATATTAAGAACATCTGTACAGTCTAATACAGTCAGCCACGAGTTTTCTGTCATAAAGTCTACCTTATGATGCCTATCATTTTTTTGTTGACACTGTTTTTGAGTTGTTAATTCTATTATATGATTTAGAACAAAGGTCATGGGAAGTGATGATGTTTTACTGAGCTGCATTATATTCAGATCTATTTCCTATTATCTGACCTCCTTGTGTAATCTAGGAAGATGAAAGAATAGAAACAACCTTTAAGTAGGACTCGAGTAATATAATTAAATGTACGCATTTCCAATAAGGTCAAGAATAGCTAAATATTATGAGTTTAGCAAAGGTAGCTGTAATGACAGGGCTGTAATATTGAATTACCTCAGATGGTACCTTGGTTTTCAACTTGGGTTTTTCTTCTTGCTTTAAGGCCACTAAAGATCTTGAGAACTATGACAAAGAGAGACACGATGAGTTCAAGAGGTATGAAATGATGAAAGAGCATGACAGACGCGAACACCTGAAAACACTTGATGAGGATGAACGGAGGAAAGAGGAGGAGCATTATGAGGAGATGAGGAAGAAGCATGCTGACCACCCTAAGGTCAACCACCCAGTAAGTCTGATTTAGGTATAAAAACAGGTGACAGTATGATACACAGACATGATGTGTTTTGCTGTAGTCAATGAAGAGAAAATATGTCCATCCCATTTTAGTTAAGGTCTAGGAGTCCAGTTTCTGCTCTTATATATTGATGTGCACGATGGGTTTTATTTGCAGCATTGCCATATGAACTCTCACAAAAATGTTGAAATGTTTTGTCATCTTTCCAGCTGTAATTCAAAAAATATTTTGTTTCCATGTTGCAGGGTAGCCAGAATCAACTGAAGGAGGTGTGGGAGGAAGCTGATGGTTTGGACCCTGAAGACTTTGACCCCAAGACCTTTTTCAACCTGCATGGTAAGATTTTAATCAACTGTCAACGGTTCACAGTAATAATTTGTCATTTAGCGGATAATAAAAAGTGTATTTCTTCACCATGTGTTTATTCTTTTTGACACAGACACAAATGGAGATGGCTTTTTTGATGAACAGGAGCTGGAGGCACTATTCACCAAAGAGGTAAAGCCCCACATTTAAAATGTGTGACGTTTAAGTGAATTGTCAGACACCAGCTGACTGTTGGTTTCTGTGATCTGTAGCTGGAAAAAATTTATGACCCCACCAATGAAGAGGATGATATGGTGGAGATGGAGGAAGAGAGGCTACGCATGAGGGAACATGTTATGAATGAGGTACAATATGTTCAGTTTTTTTTTCATGTTTTTTACATGTTTTTTCTCAAGCATTTCAAGCATATGTATATAAATGTAGCCTTCCATCTATGCTTCAGTTTTGTCAATTATGTTTTAGCATACATATTGGTTTTCTTTTCATGAAGCTCTTTGCTCCTGTGGTCCTTGTAGGTGGATTCTAATAAAGACAGGCTGGTCTCTTTAGATGAGTTCCTGGTTGCTACGAAGAAAAAAGAATTCTTGGAGCCAGATAGCTGGGAGGTGAGACACAATATATTTATCATGCTGAGATTATTTAAAGGTCTGGCATGTAAGATTTTAGGGGGATTTACTGTGAGAATATGGCAAAAATTGGAATGCAGTCTCCATAGTAAATTTTAATTAATGTATAACCTCTTGAAAATAAGAATTGTTGGGTATTTGCTACCTCAGAATGAAAATTGTAATGGATTAAAAGCTAAGAATGAATTTTTTACATCAACAAAGAATCCTCTCCCTTTTCAGCAGGTTGCAATCTTCAATCTTACCATTAAATCCAACTATTTAACCCCCACCTGGTCCTACACACTGGACTTTAAAGACCAATGTTATCCAAAACCATTTTGTTACAACTAATAAATTATGTCATATTTGCATGTTCCTCAGACCCTAGAGCAGAACCAGGCTTACACAGATGAGGAGATGAGGGAGTTTGAGGAGCATCTTGCTCAGCAGGAACAAGACCTCAGCCTGAAGGCTGTTGACCTCCAGAAACAGAGAGACGAGTTGGAAAGACAACAGGAGCAGCTTAATGCACAGAAAATGGAGCTGCAACAGGTAAAGAGTGGTTTAATATCAGTCGAGATATTGTGTTTGCAGAAGAGGTCTGCTACAGTAGGTTTGCTAACAATGTATGAACTGTTCACAACCTGGTGCTGTAAGTTCATTAGAAAATAGTTCATCTGAATAAGACACCAAACCTGGGGGTGGGATCTCAACTTTTTCAGTCTTACTAAAAACATTTTTTTTTTACATTAATGTTTTATTTAAGCTATTGTATTTCTACCCGCAGTGTGCACTATCCAAATATTAAAATCCTTTTGTGAACTCCTTATTGTTACAGGCAGTTGAGCACATGCAACGGTTGAAATCACAGAAAGTAGACCCCCCTCCAGAGGTTCACGGTGAGTGTCAGTTGCTCCAGTTTTGTTTGTCTTTTGATAGCTGGCTGATTTTAGAGGCCGACCTCTGGCAATAAAAAAAACTGCCTCTTTGTTACAGTTGAAGGAAACGCTGTCCCAGACATGCATGCAGTCGACAACCAACTGCATCATGAACAAGAGGTCCAACTACAGGAACATCAACCTGCACCACAAGATCCTCAAGACACACCTCAGGGACACCATGAACAACAAAATCAAGTCCTGATTGAGCAAGGCCTCCCCCAGGCACACCAGGATCTGCCACCAGGACACCAAGATGCTGCACAAGGCCAACATAATGTGCCATAACAATGCAGCCAGAACTTGATCCTCCACCACTAGACTTTTGCAGCACTTCTACTCCAGCGTGCAGAGAACAGTCCCTCCTGAGTTTAGGCCTCTTAAACCAGCATGACTTAGGGGTTTGGAGGACACTTGAGATGAAGAGCAGCACAAAAGGAATACCTGTTGAATGACACCAGTGTTCAATAATAACTGTACTCCTTGGATTACATAAACAAATTACAAAAGTAAACCAACCATGGACACATACTACATTTTCAGGGTTGTGTTTGATTATATTAAAATACCAAGAACGAAAGATCATACAAATATATATTATTGGTGAGCTGTAATGTTCTGCTGTTTGCTCTGCAAAGTACTGAACCTCTGAAAAAGACATGCCACTGGTTCTACAACCTGAGCCTGTTGATATGTAAAAGTTCAGCTGCTGAGGTGTAAAAAGTAATTTTAATATAATCATCTTGACTAGGATTTTCTGACTTTACTACGCAAAATATCCCTAAGAATCAACAAAATGACAAACAAAAAAAACATTGGTTTACATATTCAACTTGTGGTAAACTGTGTTTCATTGGATTGTATCAAACATTTTAGAAATCAAGTGCAAAAGTAATTTTTAGGATTTTCTATTGTCAAATTAAGAGCAAAAGAAACACTATAGGACTTTCTTACAGTATGCAGCATCATAACGCCCTCACCAGAACGGTTTCAACTAATCCAGTCAGATTTGCATAGAAAACATCTTTTATTACCATCATCTCCAGCTGCCTGTGTCACCAATATGATCTTTCAACTAGACATGCTGTTATAAATCCAGAGTCTTTGTACTTTTGTCAAGAAATCCTTCAACCAATACTTTTGCTACTTTCTTAATATTTATTCTGGTTGCTGTATCAACCTTGTAGCTGTTTACGTACCTTGAAACATCACATTTTATCATGTAATGAGACCTATAGAAAATGTGTGCTCTGTCCTAAGAAGACACTGGGTTCAGGACTACAGGAACTGTCCATTTTTGGCCACACTGCAGCTGCTCGGTGCTGATTCTAATATTAGAGGTGCTAGGTTCTTCAAATAAAGCTATATATACTCCTCAACTTGGCAGACATTTTCCCCAACTTTATCACGGCCCAAAGTCCTGCAAATTCTGATTATAAAGGAGTATAAAGTTACTTACAGTCTGAGGCTCAATGTGGCCCCTGAGATTAAAAAATTGCTTTCGTACATTTGACAGTATGATGGGCATTTTCCATTTCAATGTATTGCTCATGCACAAAATGTGTGTGTGTGACGTGTTTTCTTATGAGTTGATCTTATTGATCATGATTTTTAATTTGTTTAATAAAACAGTTTTGATGTGAAGAAGCTCATTCTATTAATATGTTAAATCTGGTGTCTTATATCACAATTTTCTAAATCTAAGTATTTGCTGCTGGATTTGTTAAATTAGTTAAGTTCATTTATGAAAAAAGGGCAAACCTCTAAGTCTGAAAGAGCTGAGTTTGATATTACCAGTGTCTTTTTTTTATTGTCTGTTGACGTCAATGTGCAATTTCATGAAATCCTCTATATTTGCATTCAAATCACATTATTGTATTTGACATCAGATGAGCGTTACTTGGTCTTAATTTGACAAATTTAAGCATGGAATTGTTTTCCCACAGATTACCAGTTTGGTGTAATTGCTGTGCTATCCAGGTACCTTTTTTCATTGAATGTTGTGTTGATTTTTCTTAGCTGGCAGATTGTGGCCATGAGAAAAAGAATTTATTGACACTTTTTACTCAAAAAGGCTTCTTTTGCATCCACTGAAATAACAGATCTGCCTTATTGTGGTTTTACTTTATACATAATTTAGACATGGATTACATGCTATTCTGTTTTTGAAGTGTCATTTGTTTTCTTTGTGCCAAGTGTTCCTTGGAGACAATACTGCATCATGATTTGCACAAAATGTACAGATGGTGTTTTCCCGCTGGCTTGCTGATGGATAAGAAAGTCATTTGACAATAAAACAATTACAACCTTTCAGTTTGCGCAACAGATCACTTGAGAAATGGCTCAAACTATTACAGTATGCTGTTAAGTAACAGTTAAGTAAAGCCAATCCCACATATCACAAAACAACAAAAAATGTAAAACAATGGCACCTTATGTGTTAAAGCAGAGAGCTTCAGTATGACCAAATGTTTTTTGAAGTATTTAATTTGAAGTGATGTGTTTGGCTTTACAATTGTGTTCCTTGTGTTTCATCTTAAAAGGCACGGTCTAATGTGCAGGCTTCCTCTTTTTGTATACATGCAGTTAAAGCCATGTCTGTCAGTGACTAAGCTGAATGCAGACAAACCTATAGCTTTAACATCTTAATCTGCATATAGCGGTTTTAATAACCTGAGAATAATGTTACATATGCAGTATGTGGCCCAGACAGACTACTGGTACTCTCATCGGTCATTGACTTGAAAGGCCCATTTCTCCAAACCATTACCACTAATCTGACATGTAAAAGCAAATAGAACCAAAACTGCAGGATTTTATAAACTCAAATGCAGGAAGGTAGTTAAACAGAGAGTAATAGAACACAACTTTATTGAAACAGTCTCAACCAATAACATCAGCGTACAAAGAAGTGATGGCGCAGGAGGTGACAGAAGGGTAAAAAAACAAACATTAAATGGCTTTATGAAAATTATAAGATCAAGAGGAAAAAGTGTCTGACAGCACAGGGCAAAAGAAAATCATTCTCATGGAATCAGATTGACAGTGGAGGGTATTTTTTGCATTTATTTTGTACAAAAAATAAATTAATGCAATCTTTCAAGTTTACAGGAATATCTATTTGTCGTTTTATATCACACAGACTTGCTGATAATCCTACATGTGGTGAAGTTCAGCATTTTGTGATAAAACATTAAGAGGATCTAGACAGACCAAAGCAGGCCGACTCCGATGAGTAGGCCAGGAGTTAAAAAAATAAGATTACCGATGAGAAAGAAAACATTGTTATAAAAGTGAGCTGGGGCAAACATTCAAAAATCCTGAATGTTAAACGTGGCGCGACTTGACTTGACTTGACGGTCTTTAGGGTCCTTTAAGATCGCATTGCTTGAGCATTTCCTCGAGACAGACCTCGTGGCCCTTGGGCAGCTCCCCGCTTGTAGTTCTGCTGATATCCCTCCTTGAAGAAACAACAGGGATTTACAAGCTAATATCTTACAAGTCTAAAACGGTGCAGACCTTTCTCTAAATGACTAATTTATCAAAAATGTAACTAAAAAGGTTACATAGTATATAAATATTATGAGGTTTTTGTCAGATGAAGTGTTGAAGTTTATCTAAAAAGGAGTCCTTACCCGCTGGTAGGTGTTATTGGAATAGTCCCGGGACGTGTTAAACTGGGTTTGACCGTAATTACTGCTGGGAGCATTTGAGAAAGGGGGACGATAACCTTCATATCCTCCTAATGACAAAAGACATTAGAATTAACAGCGGACTAGTGTAACTTTATAATGTATAATGTCAGTGCAGGGCTTCTGTATCTCTGTAAAACAAAAGGTTTGATGCTTGTACCTCTGAACCCATTAGAGGAGCCTCGGTATCCATTCATCAGGCCACGGGCACTTCTGGGTCCACCCCTCGGAACAGCTCTGCCGTTGTAAAAGGACTGTCCTGACTGTCCAAACCCTGCGCCTGGGGAAGAGTCTTCATGTCCCCCTGCTGAAGCAATAACCTGGTCTTGAGGATGGAATCCGCCAACAACTGGACAGAGGCAAATGAGACAGGGTACATTTTTAAGTATAACATGCACTTGTGGATCAGTAACAGATTTGCTTTTTAACATAAAATAACTTTATGGAAGCTGAAAAAGCTACAGGTTGACTCCTGTTTCAGCTTTATTGATCATCAAGGATTCTGGTGCTCTTTACAAAACCAAAAAGGCACAGAACTTTAAAATTTTTACAGAATTCCCTTTTAATACTTATACTGTAATGTGAATGTAGATGTGATGCCAAACAACGTCAATAGCTTTTGCCGTCTATGCTGAGCCACAAGCCAAAAGCTCTGCCTTCACCTGACTGTAATGACTCCTGTGGGATGTCAGGCTGGTCTACAGTGCTCTCCGATTGACTGCTAAACCCCTGTCCATAACCTCCAGGAAACGTGCTTGGTTGCTTCATGGGATCTGCTTGGCCATCGGTGGCTGGAGGTACTGGTGCATTCATATTAAATACCTGAAGAGGGAGAGAATAGTTTTCTGTCCTTGGGATCAAACAATGTCGCAATCTCTGTGGAATTTCTGAAAAGCAAAATGTGCTGTAAGATTGGGAAATGAGCTGATGTCTTGCTTATCACCTTTTGCCTGTTTAGACAGTGTACCAGTTATCATACACTTTTTTGCGGCTACTAATAAGCCATGTTAAAAGGCATTAAATATCTGAAGCACTTTGCTGGCTAAACAAATATGGAACATAAAAGGTTCCATCCGCATATATGAAATAAGCCCAAATGTCTTAATTGTCTTATTGATAAAATGGACCCAGATAGAAAGCATACCGCTTGCACTGACTGGAAGGGTGCTGCGTTGACATTGATGCCTCCAGTGTGAGAGGGTTTGGAGACAGATGGGAAAGCAGAAGACAGGGAACATTGGGCAGGTGACTGCTCAGACGACAGAGACATGGAAGCCTAGGCAGGGAGGGAGGTGGGAATTCAGAAGGAAATAACATAAGGATTGTGGAGAGGTCAGTGGGAGAGGAGGGATGTCTGATTTTTCACCTTATATCTCCTTCTGCCTTACTATCTTATTCAAGTAAATTCAATATCTCCCAGAAAACATTTCAGACACCATGACATGTCAAAGAGCATCCCATTTTATCCATACAGCAGTGCTTTAAAACCTGTGGCCAACATAATGCAAGAAATAACCTTTAGTACTCATAGTCAATGGATAAATTAAGCCTCACCAACCACTTCCTGTTTGTTTTCACTTCACTTACTTGTGAGGATTCCTGTGGTCCAGACACCGAACTTGTTTGTTGAAGTCTTGACTCTGAGAGTGCTGTTTAGACAAAAAATGAGAAAGAGAGGCACTTTAGAAAACAAAATACCAATAACTGGTGTATTACACCTTCAGGGTAAAATCCACATGAGAAAACAGTTGCCAGACCCTACTAATCAAATATGTGGGGGAATCTGGATAGAGTCAAGGAAACACAAGTGGCACTCACTTGAAGGGCAGCCCATCTGCTGCAAGTCAACAGTCTGCACAGGCTGCACAGGCTTCATTGGCTGAGCAGATACGATGGCTGGGTCCAGAGCCTGGCCGTCAAACTCCAACATGGAGTCCTAGGAGAACAAAACAAGTAAAAGTATTGTTTGTAAAAGTAACAGTATTGGGTCATTTTATATTTGGCCTCCTTGTAAAAGGAGACAAAGATTATTCTAAAATAATTATTTAGGTACCTCAGTGTGTGAATAACACACCAAGTGTCTCTGAGCAGTAAAAGCAGAGAAGGACACAACAGTATAGCTGAAATTTTTTTTTACCTGCATGAAGTTGTACGTTCCTTGCATCTGGGCCATGAGGTCTTGCACTGCCTGCTTCCTGACCACAGGGTCATTGGCTGGCGTAGGTGTGATGTGGTTCACAGAAATGGTTGGTTCTGTGGCCAGCTGGGTAGCAGGCTGATGCTGGAGGGAGTTCACCATCTAATCAACACACAGACAAATGTGACAGGCACACTGACATGCCAGAAAAATAAACCATGTTGAGAAATATTAATAACAGCGTTAAGGACTGCAGTGATGCAGTCCTTCAGCGTACCTGAGCCTCCACTGTCCACTCCTCCACTTGGTCTTTGTCTTTACTGCTGTATGTTGTTTCTGGAATGAACTGTCTGTTTACAAACTATTACATAAAAACATGTTCACAAAAGTCAGAAAATTAATACAACCAAAAAACAAACTAACTTTCAGCCACAGAGTTGAACTTTGTTTATTGTGATGCAGCATATATGCAATACTTATTGACTTCTTACCTCTGTGGTTTCTACTTTAACTGGCTCTGTGTATTTTTCTGTAGCTGTTCCTTCTGGAGCAAAAAAAAAAGCAACTGTGAGAATAATTTTCTTACAAGGTCAAATAATTTTCTCACATACATACTGTATCTTCTGGTGCACAGTTAAGTTACCAGGTTCTGATGGCTGCTTCTCAGCCTTGGACTCAGCCACCACAGTCTGCTCCTCCTGTTCTTCCTCCTCTTCACATGTCCCATTCTGATGAGTCTGTGCTCTATCAAAGTAACCACTCAGCAGCACTTTGTCTAGAATGTCCTTCAGTGCCTTGTCTGGAACAAAGACAGCACAACAAGTCAGAAAACAGATAAGTGGATTACTAATAAACATTAACTGATTAATAATGTTCGTGTAGTGAGGGATCAAAAGTGAAAATAGTTACATGTTGTCCCTGCCACGACCTTGTCTCGGCCCTCAAGCAGTTCCCACAAGTGTAAAGAGGCCTCTTCATATTGGTCAGTCAACCTGCATTTTACACAATATGGTAACAATATAATATGGTGTTATGCTACTTGCCTTCTGTTTTAATACCCTTATTTACTGAGCAGGTAGGGTACTTATGCACACTTTACTATATGAGGCATTGAGAATCACAGGTTTTCTCATACCTGACATCATAGTTCCTATCAGGTCCCACCAGCTTGTAAAACTCATCAAGGGACGTAAGGTCAGCGTCAGAGAGCAGAGGGGAACCAGTGGCATCAGGTTGTTTAAGCTCCTGCCTGACAGTGTCATCTCCCAACTGGTCCAGTAAAAACTGAAGCTCCAAAACTGTCTTCAGCCGCCGTTGTTCCATCTCCTCCCGCTGCAGCTGTTCCCGTCTTGCAGATTTCTTCACTGCCTTTTGAACCTGAACACAAACACAGCCAGCCCTGTTTTGGTGCATTTGGTTTTACATGGTATTTCAAACAAATTGCAACCCATCAAGTTCTAACCTGTATTTCTATGGGTTTGTGAAATCTAAAATGCCAGTTAGCAAGGGCAAACAAGTATTATGGATTAGTGACAATCACTTTTCCTCTCTTGATGGCTTGTGGTATTTCAAGCTTGATTGAGGTAGTCTATTCAGTGACTTAACATCAAGTTGGGTTGTTATTATATGCTGGATCAAGGTTTCTAATATGGTTTCTGTTACAGGCTGTGGTAACTGTTATGTTTGTAGGCAAGATCTCTGTATAGAAGCACTTTCAGAAAGACTGGGAACCGAGACAGATTACTGGTTTTCAGATTTCAGGGTTTAGTAGCCCCTTAATGTTACTAAAGAGTTATGTCACACTGATAAAACCTTTAAATAAATGATTACCATTCTTAAATTTTGAGAGTAACTGTGTCTCAGGACTCACCTCTTGGCCCACTGCCAGGAAGTTCTTCTGCAATTCTCGAGCAAACTCGAGATTGTTGATGATCTCTTGATATTTAGACAAGGCCTCCTTCAGGGGCACAATGAAAATAACATTAAGAGTTATGTTTTATCACAAAAAATTACTTTCTTCCAATAGAACCAGACAAAGCAACAGATACAGATGTACTGTTTCCAGAACATTTGAGAACAGCTATGGGTTTTTTTTAGGGGAAAAAAAAACCAACTATTTTTAATGTCATTTATTATTAAGAGGGTGAATAAGATTTTATGACATTTATGTCACTAAGACTGCACCAAAAAGCTGTATATAAACTGTCATTGTCTTAACTTACAAGCTGGTCCTGGTTCAGTCTTTCTCCCTTGTTCTTCCTTGCTTGATAGTCATCCAGTTTGGACTGTAGGAGTGTTGAGACAAGAAGCGTGAAATTTCAGTTGAGATATAATACTTAACAATACAGTTATAAAAAACACTTCCTCACTTAACAGAAGTTGATTTCTCACACAGTTGGTTAAGAGAAGCTTAATTGTTAATGAGCTTTTATATGTGAAAGAGGATCTTGAAAGAAAGTGACTTAAGAGAGTTTGCCCTCATGAGCTTTCCACACTGAACAGCACCAAATGGTTGTATTGCTTGTTTGCAATTCTGAGTCTTGAAAATCTAAATTCAGAATGTTTGGAAAAATAAAAGAAACTTTCCAATCAAATTGTTATGTTTTTTCATCTTAACAACCAAGGACAGACTAAGTTCTGTTCACTGGTGTGCACTTAGCGCTGGTAATAATCCCACTGACATACAATACCTTCTCTCACTTTGCTTCCTTTAACATTCAAAATACTACAGATGTCTTCATATGTGTTCTCCCCAGTCAGTAAATTATATCATATCTTATGCTATGGAAATAAAGCCTGACAGCACAAACTTCTCCATTTGCAAAAAAAAAAAAAAAATAGAAATCTATATTAATTGTGATGACATTTATTC
>JAPZDV010000001.1:12649881-12670201 GCA_029814665.1 Acanthurus lineatus | reverse complement strand
AAAAAAAATAGAAATCTCTCTTAATTGTGATGACATTTATTCATTTTTAAATGAACAAGAGATACCTTTTTCTTTTCCATGTTGCGAACCTTCTTTTCAATCACACCAAGAACCTGCTTCATGGTCTCACATTGACTTCCATTTCCCAAGTCTGGAGTGACAGACTGAACAGCACTGTTGCCAACCATTGCTGAAGGCATCTATAGGGAGAAAATCTGATAAATGAAATTGTTGGACATATATGACTTTTTTTTGTTCCTAAATAGAAGGAAAATAAACTACAGGCAAATCTAACATAAGCATAAGTAAAGAAATCTGTCTTTTGTAAGAAATACATACAACAAGTACTGATTTATTCTAAACCATCAAAACTAAGACCAAGAGTTAAGGTAATCCACTGCAGTATTTTACAGCTGATACTTTAAAACTGTCATTGGGGAAGTGGAGAAAATTGTACTATCAAAAAAGTTTTATGGTGCTCATATCTATCTAGGTCAAACTGATCACTTTAAGAAGATGATTATTATAACCAAATTTATTTACTTTTTCATGTGCATAGATTCATACTCATACTCATACCCCAGAGAGAGTTTTAGGTGTTTCGAATACCGATACTGAAACAACTCTTGACAGTTGCCAAGATTTACTGCTGCATCTCACTAGATTGTTATTGGGAATTTCTCAATCTATTAAAGGTTAGTAACTCTCATGAATTCATGCATTAAAAAGCCCCAATTTAAGCACTGTTAACAAACTACTCTATTACTACATGTGAACTGAACTGACTTTTGAAGAAGTCGGTCTTTCAGTTGGAGATTTATGACTGATACATACATATCTGGATTTTTTATATTAGAATTTAAACATTTGCATTGATACAAGTCATTTTGCTGTGTCTACACAAGGTAACAATAAAATAATCTGGTATTCAGATGAGCACATTTCTGTTGGAGCAATGTATGTATGTCTGGATAAGAGTGTGCAAGTCTGTGAAAGAGGCTAAGAAAACGATTAATAAAACTTAATTACTACAGAAAACGCGGATAAGGGCAACATTTAACCTACTTACTTTTTTTTTTTTTGAAAACATTGTTGACAGCAGACATACTAAGGAATTCATATAAATCAGTGTGATATTGATGCTGCCATGGTTGATGTCATTTTAATTAACGTTAATAACGGTTATATTCCCAACAGTGTCCGAATTTCGTTTACCAGCTTTGCGTAGCTAAATCACCGTACTTAATCTTTTTTTACATTTACCGTTACGATACTGTCTAACTGTACTAAAATCAACAACATTGGGCTGTAGTAATTGATTGCTACGCGATCAAGTAAATCAACCGGTCTCTGATTTGGGCTAAGGAACAAATAAAAAAAATACATCATCTAAAGTTAGGTTTCAGATTAGCTAAAAGCATGCTTGGCTGGGGTCAGATATGTGTAAGGACCGTGAAAGAAATTAAACATCTGACAGAGAAAGGTAGTTAGTTAAAATGTCGGCCTTCTATTCAAAGTTAAAAAACCTCAGCTCCCTTGGAAACACCGACTAAGCTTTTGACGGATTTTAGCAATACGTGACGAGTGTATCGTCAACGGACCAGTTATATAACGTTAGCAGTTTACGTTGTAAATTTACCTTTTCGACTTTGTTAGCAAGCTAGCCTTTTCACTGATGCAAGGTAAACGTTAGCTAACGTTAGCTACATCAAATCAATTTAAACGGAGGACACTACTCCTAATCTCCTTGTCCCATTGTTAGCTGAGAAGCTAGCTTGGTAGTTACCGTTTCGGCTAATGCCCAAGTTAAACTCGATGTCAGAGCCAAATTAAGCAGTAACAGTTATGCTAGATTCATTTAGGGGATATATGATTTTACGGCGTTTCTGACTAAAACACAAAGACCGACTCGGGATCCTGCGACAACTCATTTATGCACTTAACGTTACCCCGAGAAAAGATGACTTAACACGATTTATTTAACAAATACAGGTTAAACAGTCTTTTTTTGTGATGACATGGACGCCATACCTTTATACTCTTTGTCTTCAAAGAGATTTCCTTTGTCGTATGAACGTTAGTTGTATGAGAGTAGTCTGTATCTTTTACTTTCAGTGGTATTTTTCTAGAAGGATGCTCAGGTTCACACAAGCCGATGGCTGACTACCTGCTACTGAGCTAACGGTAACGGCTACAAGGACCCCTCTGCTAACCTTGCGATTGCCTGACAGTAAAACATGTACTTCTTAATGTATAATATTTATTTTATGCATTTTTTAAATTGACTTTCATATCATAGCAGACACAAATGTAATTCAAGACCAACTTTATATTGAGTAGAAGACTTTTTAAAATACTGAACCTAGTTCCTTGAAAAAGTAACAATATAAGAATTATTTATGTATTTGTTAACTTTACATTTTTGTTTTGTCACAGCAACTTTATGTTGAATAGAAGAATTTTAGAAATACTTTAAGATCATTATAATGTAGTGCAATGTATATTTATTAGATCTATTCATATTTTTTCAAAGTTTCATTTACACCTTATTTTATATTTTGTGTCCCAAATTCTGTTTAATCGTTGTCTGCTGTTTTTTTTCTCTCTTACTGTATAAATCATAGACTGACTGAGGAGTTGAATTAAAATATTGTTGTTCATCTCTGCAATTATAATAACGCCATTTTATTCTATTCTTAATATGATCACACAAAAGGTTTTCTTTCTAAACCCAAGTGTAAGCATGGGTTAAAAGAAGGTCCCCTCACCTTGTTCTATGATCTCTGCTTGAGCTCAACTCTAAGCTGAAATAACTGTGGTCACAGAATAAAAAATAGATGAAGGTGCTGAAAGACAGATAATCAGACTAAGATTTTCAACACAATGCTCCTTGTAATAGCAAATAATGAACAGAAGATGGCACAAGGGGCCAACTTACCTCGAAACTGATTTCTAATATGCTCATCTGTTTTCTCTGTAATGTTTTTAAAAAATTGTAAACTAATTTCTTTTGGTCTTTTCTGAAGTTCTCAGTTGGCAAAAAGGGTACCATGAATCAACAACCATGTCATGATGTGCACAGTCGTAATGACTGCTGGAATGAAAGACCTTAAAGTGGCAAGTGAAATATAGAAGTTTAAGAGCAAATAACAGAGCAGGACTTTTGCTAGATTTTTGGTTAGTATACCAAGCTGGCTGTAATGACCAGGTTGTACCTCATAAATACTACCAAGCCAAAACACTATCCAGTACATGTGCACTAACAGTAGAAATACAGATCTAATGCTTATGTCTTTAAATCAAAACCAGTATTTCTTAGAGTCAAACAAAACTTAATACTAGAAAACAGCACTAAGTAAGATTGATTAAGCATGTTTTAATATCAACAGCCATGTTGTGCATTTAGACATTTAGTCCATTATTAAATTAAGGTGATATAATACAATTCAGAAACATTTTTAATTCCAATATCTCACCATTTGCATAAATGAAATAACAGCATATGGGACGGTCTGAGTTCAAACCTTTTCAATGAACTTTCACACTCAATTTTCACACCTCCTTTATGATCCCTGTGTCTGGCTCTTGCTATGTTGACGGGTATGTCTATAACTAGTGAGGTGAGGGTGTATGGATATCTAGCTTCACTCTCTGATGTGGGCTGCATGAGTAATGGCCGTACATCCTTCAGTCCTCCTCTCCTGCAGCACATCTGACTGGATTAAATATGTGTAGAGGATTTATTGGCTGAAAAAACCACACGAGCCCCACAAAAACTTCAGCCCCTGACCACTTGTATTGTAGCCCAGTTGAGCACAAGAATTCGTGTGCAGCCCCTCTCACTACCCCTTTTTCTCTGTTTCTACTCCCTCTTTCAAATTTTGTGTCTTCACACCTTTTCTCACACTCTTAGTTTTATCTTAGCTATATCTTAATATAGCTATGTCATATATATTAGCTATATCTTAACCAAAAATAGTATAATAAGTGACCAGAAGCACAAGATGAAATAAAAAGGATCTTGAGTGTTTCCACTTTTTTGTTGGAAGGGGTGGTTTTTCCACTTACAGTCTCTCTTCAGTAAGTTGAGCAACATTAATAATTCATGGCCCACATGTGTTACAGACAGATTACAAGCATCTCCCCTTAACTACCATCATTATCATTATTACAGCCAGAGAATTTTATTCACCATCTTGCAATCTGCAACTCATGCGATTGAGGTTTTATTTTGGAGTGAAGTTCAAGGGTGGATTTGTGTACAATGCAGCGCTTTGGGACAAACTATGATGAGTAGTTTCAATGCTTCTCATTTTAAAACCAAATGCACCTTTTTATCACTGTAGTGCATTTATGAGAACATACCAGTGATGCCTTTGGTGGTGTCGGTATTTGCAAAATAGCCTGACTTATACTGTCCTATGCCACAGAGAGTTGCTGTGAAAATACCATGCATTCATAAACATTTTACAAAATGTGCAATGGCTGCAATAGGCTAGATACCTCATGTTTTGTCTGTTTAGTGTGTAGATTTAAGAACTGCAAGTCACAGAGTGTCAGAGCAGCTACAGAGGAGCAGGTAATACCACAGACCATATCATACGCTCGGTGCTCGACTCCATATCCATATGGAGTCAAGCACCGAGCCTTATGTTTTCTCTTTGTTTGAATCCCTCACATCAGGTCTCAGCCCAACCCCAACATCTTGTCTCTCTGTTTGTATATCTAACTTAAAACATGAACTACACACATCATGAGAGAGTATCTCAGGAGTCTGGCTAGATATAAAAAATGACTATCCATCCCTGCATAAAAGACTTAGACATACAAAAGTGTGTCCCTTTCATAATCAGTACCATAGTGGAATTTTATTGAAGTGTCTTCCATGAATTCATGATCTCCAAGTAACACACATCTCTCAATCATCGAAATCATATTAATTTCTATGCAAAATAAATTATTGCACACAGGATACAAATAGGATTCAAACAATATGACTGTTAATACATATAATAAATTAATTAGTTTGTGTGTGCCTGTAATGAACACTAATGTACCAATTGCAACACTGTCATCAAAATGTCATTTAGATTTACTAATTTTTGCTTTAATATATCATCCTAAACACCCACATGCTAGAAATGTATGTGTATGTATAGTAAATGAGCAGATTGTTAATGTTTATTGTTCCCAGATGGTGTGTTGCATGAATTGATGAACGGTAACAAGCAAAAGACAAACTTGTTTATTTATATGACTGTAAAAACATATATATGTCCATCAGAAATCAAGTATAACTTTTCCTTTTTTAACTTTTGAATTGGGACATGGTATAAAAAAAGATTACATTTCTATTTCAAGGCAAAAAGTTAGCAACTTGTATCCACAACAACAAAACAAAATTGAAAAAAAATGTTTAATTTTTATGTTTTAGGTTTCAGGTTTTTCCTCAAAGCTGCAGGGGTTCACAGTTTCCACTTGTTTGCATGTTGAGGTTTTCTTTCATCACAAATTCTTAATCTGGATCAGAAAGCCACACAGAAGTCACTGAATTCTGTGAACTTGTTACAGACATCAGGGTTTGATATGTGTGACAGCCGCTTTAAAAGTGAGGATGTTGAGCTTCTATTCAAAACAGCTGCTTTGCATAGTACTTACTTGAAGAACAGTTTTATATATTTGATTTTCTAAATTTTATTGCTATCAACTCATCCAACATGTGTACTTGATATTAATAGAGAAAGGACAAAGATTAAAGCCTTTCTCTGGTTAAGCACATCATATAAAAATATACATTTCAGGAGCAATGACTTACTAAATAAGACTGACTGTAGCAGGTAGGACGGGTATTCTCTACCTTATTATAGTAAGAAATGGTACATATATATTCATATGTTCATATATATAATCTACATATTCTCCAACAATCATACAAGGAACTGAGGATGCATGCTCCTCGTGGCTGAAAGAACAAACAGCTTTTCAACATATGTCCAATGGAAATAAATCTTTTTCAACTTTTTAACACTGTATTCATATATTAAAAGTACAGTTCACATTTGGCTGAAATAGGATTTGCAAGTCATCATCAGTTTTTTGTTCAATTTTTTTGTCCTGACTGTGTACTTCCACTAAACATATATAATAAAAAAGACCATTGAGGACTCAAAAGCATGTTTAGTTACCTGTGAATAAAACTGAAACGGTTTTCTTACTCACACGCTTCTCCTGCTTTCCCTTGTTATGATACTGAACATCTCCCATGCCCAAAGAGAAGTCCAGGCATATTTGTTTTGTTGTTGTTAGATGGTCAGCGATCATGAAGTTAGTGAGAAGTTGGAGAGAAGATAAACTTTAACCTTTGACTTCCTGTTCTGCATTGCGTGACTAGTGTTGGCTCTGGGAGTCCAAACCTTAGTACTGGGTCAGCACAAACCTGGTCTGTCCTGTGATGGAAATCCAAAACACAAACTGAGCTTTTATGACAGAGCGAAACCAGAGTAGACCTGGCACTCCTGTCCTACAGAGCCTGGCCCAGAGGGCATCATGGGAACTCTTGTGAAGCCAGCTCAGGGATGAAACACCAACTGAGGTCCATAAGCTTTCAGTCACCTCTGAAACTAGACTTGAAATAATATCTGTCAGTCGTGTATGGGGTGAGGCAGCTCTGCAGTTCCAGCTGTAAGAACTTTCACCATTATATCAATAAATGCCAGAAAAGTTTAGAAAAATATTATTTATCAACTAGTCTTTTAATTTATTTTAGTATTTTTTGGAACTAAAGCAATGCTTTAAGTGAAGTGCAAAAAATGTAATTATATATGATGCTATCTATAATATTAAAGAGGAATACTCAAAAGCAAGCAGGTTCTCAGCCAAGGTCTCGAATGCATCATATACAAGATAAGGACAAGCTGTAAAATACATTTTCAGTTTTCATTTTCATTATGCAGCTAATAATGACAGAGGAGAATAAACTGATATTTTAGCAGTTCACACAGTCAAAACAGTCAGTTAAAATAGGCAGATGCTTTATTTTTTATAAATCCTCACCAGAGATGACAGGAGATGAAGGTGGTCGAGATCGAGGTGAAATTGTATACTCCTTTGAAACATTCTGTGGTTTTTTGTTAAGATTCAGTTCATTTTACTATGAAGCAGATGGAACATCTATAATGTTTAGATTGCATTTAGATTCAGATCAGTTTGGATGAAAATCGAAACCTGAACTCTGTGCCAAAAGGCCTCCACTATCGGTCTGTGTGTTCTTAAGTCATGGAAGACCCATGAACATCCACATAACCTCCGGTGAAATTTATCTCCACTAAAAAAACAAAACAATAGCAATGTGGAGGCAATAATACAGCATGTTTTATCTAAACAAATCAAACTAGTAAGGAAGGAGACTGACCGTGAAGATGGTATCAAACAGCAACCGCAAATGACCCTAATATGTCCGACCTTCTTGAATATTAGTTCAAATTAAACCATTTGTGTTGCAACAGTAGAAATTCATTCCATCAAATCTGAAGACAAGTTACTATTTTCAGGGCAAGAACCATGGCTTCAAGGTCAGTGAAGGTAAACAGAGCTTCATTAACAGCAGCTTTAATTTGATGTCAATATAAATAAAAGGGCAGACAGGCCAGGAGGACCTGGACTGAAAAAAACCCACATTGGCCTGGCCTGGAAATACAGTGACTAAATGAGAAATGTAATACACATTCATCATAAGCCAAGTCAGAGCTTAAACAAACACAGCAGACCTGGACAATGACAAATGCATGACTGTTTTAAATGAGAGTGCACAGAGCTCTGATATATGCATGATTGTTTCCTATAAGCATTCATGCAACATCAGGACACACAGGCGGCTGACGTCTGGTTTACATCCTTGGCAAAAGTCTCTCGCATGACTCCCTCATATCCCAGAATTCCCTGTGCTTCTGGAGAGACGTCTGCACAGAGAGTATCTGGACCCTGTCAGTATTTCCCTCAAGACCTCGGTTATACAGACTGACTTAATTAGATCATGCTTGATTGCTATTTGAAATGACAAGAATAACATGAAGCTGTGTGTCTGTCATCCCCACCCACCTCTCGCTGTTGTGGTGCTATTTGAGTGTTGAGCACAATTTTGTCCAGCTCCATGTCCGTCATGTCTGGAGTTGGTCAATGAGTGGGCGTAGTGATGGTGATGAAGGGCTGATGTGGCAGGTGCTCTGTGGATGGTCTGGGGTTAGACTCTGAATTGAGCCTGAAGAGCTTTAAAGGAAAGGAAGGCTTTTGACATTATGCACCAGGCATCTGCCGCAGTGTGTGGATTTAGCCGACCTTTATACCCCACCACAGACACACACACACACACACAGGCTGGCATGCAAAGAGTGACATCCATTTAAGATGAGTACCAGAAGCACAAGTACACCACAGTGGCCAGGACCAAGTTTAGTTCTCCAGAGCTTCACCACAGCTCTCCATTTGTGTATATGTGCGTGAGAGCAGGAGGTCATGTGTTTTTGCAATGTTGGTATAACAGTATATATACTGTATGTTATGCTGTGTTTTGCTGTTTATACTTTTTGCTGTGTTTACTTTTTTTGCATGTGCGTATTTACAAATGTGTCTTTTGTCATCACCAGACTGCCTTGTGTGCCTTGGTTAAATTGCAGAGTAAAAAACCAAAAAAGACAGCCTTTCAGTGATCTTGTGGTAGACATTTCAAACTTCCTTTATAAAATCACTGAACATTAATGCTCAAGTTCTCACAGCATGGATTTGAGATCAGGGTGGGAAACATCAGGATGGGCTGTCACACATACACAAAACCCTAATGTCTGTGACAACATCAACCTAACTGTGCCAATATGTTGATATTAATTGTGTGATGTTACAAGATGTAGTATTTTTTTCCTTTAATACTTCATGTAATTTTAATCAGCAATATGTTATTTTGCATGTACAGTTTTAATAGGCTTTGGAAAGTTGGTAGAATTAAATGGTAAGAATGCAGTAAGTATTTTAAAATAAAAGATTCAATTGTTTCAACACTAAAATAGTTTCACATTAAAACTTGTTTTTTTTTAAACATAGCACCATGATAATATGCCCTTAAGATGTTTTTTTGTTTTTGCTCTAAGTTTTATACGTGTTGTGAACAAATAAATTACAACTGACATGAAAAAAGGTCTTGTGATTTCACAAATGGACACAAAGGGTCTCATATTTCAATGAGTTTCTGCTCAAAACAAAAAAACAACAACATATCTTTAGGTTCCTCTCTGTACTAAAGTATGTACATGAATGAAATAATCATTTAAAAATAAAATTTTTATCATCTTTAAAAAGTGTGCAGATGGCAGTTGATGGAGAGGCTGCAGAGAGAGATAAAAGCAGAGAGACAGAGGGAGGGAGGGAGAAGGAGACAGTGTGTGACTGACATCTGAGGCGCAACAGTTCATTATGTAGTTAAAGCTGCAGATCAAGTGGTATTGGTGGTGCTGTGACTATGCATTCATTGTGAAGCAGCCCTCTGTTACATCAGGTAGAGAAAACAGGCCATAGAAAATTGAGCTTGGCTACTTTCCCCCAGTTAATTAAGTTGGTTTATCAAATCCTGGACAAAAATAGCTTGAGCATATAGCTTTAAAACTGATAACAGAGCAGAACTTACAGAGGGCAGCCACATCTTCAACAGCACCTCTCACGGTTATGAACCAACATGTGCAAGCAGTAACTGTTGTGAATTTGGATTTAATTAAAATGTGGAGTTGAAATTTGACTTCTGAATTTTCCAACTTGCTTTAATTAAGAAAATGACCGAAACTCTAAAATTATTCTCAGACTGTTGGGTGACGTGTTTAGGTGGAACATTTGGACTAATTAAGCCCACTAAACCCAATACAGATGCCAACCATTTTGGCAAGAACAAGCAAAAATAGGCACAGGAGCATGAGAGCTGTACACAGCCCACACAATGTGTAAATTTATGGATAAATAAATGCAAAAACAAACTCATTATGTTGATTAGAGGTAGCTTATTCTTCACTAAAACAAATAATTAAACCTATTACAAAATAATCTTTTAATTTGTGAAGTCCCATAATACTGGGAGGTGCTGTTGGGAAAACAGCTACTTTCTGCCTTGCTAATCTGTTGGCTGTGTCACTAACAAGACTAATAAGTACAGAGCACTGCAGTAGCCTCCATATGTGCTAACTGCATGCATCTTGGTCAAACATGACATCTGTTTGGCTTGTCTTCCTTTGACTTATGTCAAGCTGTGGCTAATCCCTCCTGTTGCTCTGTATCTGCGTGGTAAAGAGGAGACTGCAGTGATGCTTGGATTTCATGCAGAAGCTAAGGCTTTTGATGTCACATGTCCACATGTCCTTTAAATAATCCTTGATTATTTTTTCAAAAATTCATTTTTAAATTTATCTGTCATTCTCAGTGTCTCTAATGCTAGTTTTTAGAGCCTAACTCAGTCAAAAGGGACTCTCTTTTTTTGCAAAATATAACATGATGCTTGTTTAGTTTGCATCAATAAACATTTTTGGGGGTCAGGGGGTACACGCCAGGGTTCCTCAGGATAGGAACAGAGCTGTGGTTCTGGTTTTAAAAACAGTGTAACTACCACAGGAGAAAACAGAGAGGGCTTTAGAGAGTGCAGACTCTCCTGTCAGTGAAATAAGGCCAAGCGGTGCAGATCGCCAGCAGGGCTTGTTTCCCCCTGTCAGTGAAGAGAGGAGACCATGAACAGCGTAAATACAGCACTTCCTCCTCCTCATGGTTTTCATTCCCAGCAGCAGTCGCCGTCCACTCTGTGCATCTCCTCCCAGATCTTACACAGACAAAAACACACACACACGCACACACACACACACAGAAAAATACCCACACTCCCAATTAGGCAGGACAGTGGGTCCACTTATGGACAATGTCTTTAAAAATGAAAAGAAACACAGTCCAGTCACATGTTGACAGAACTAAACAAGCAAGAATTAACTTTCCATATTTGACGTTAGTTTGTGCTTGCATTTTTTGACAACCCCCCCAGAGAAATGTCATCTATAATAACAATTGACATAATTCTGCTCCAACAGTGTACTTCAGGACAAAAGCATGCAGTAATTACAGCGACATTACTGATGCAATCAAGAGTTCAGTGTCCTCAAGCACTTCTCTTCTCTTTGTTCCACAGGACCATCTTAAGCTCTTGTGTTTGCTGCTTGTTCTGCAAAACAAACAAAGAAAGCAGAGCTGGAACAGTGATTAGAGAAATCAACAAATCCTCAACAGGACATGAGCGCACAGGCCTCTGGGCCGGATCAGGTTCTTTGGAAAGGGTGAGTCAGCGAGGTTAAAGGACGAAGGGTGAATATGAAGGGGGGGGAGGTAGAGGTGTGAACTCCAAGCCGATGGGGCAGCCTCTCTCAATTCAGTTTACCATATCCGTCATGGGAACATCACTTCTATTTTCTTTTCATTACCAGACCAATCTCTTCACAATCCTTCCAAACAACAGTGGAATAACAGCTTATTTGCTCTGTGTGGCCTTGGTCCACAGGATCCTCTTTGTTGTTGTTCTCAGTGCTCAGTCGAGGTGGAAACAATCTTTTCTCTCAATGTAAAATTTAATCTTCCTCAACAGCCCTCTCGATTTTCTTCTGCGACTACTTAGCAGCTGTATGGTTGTGCTGCTCACAAGCATGAACATGATGCCGCAAGCAAACAAACAAGAAAATCTCCAAGAAAAATTTTTCATAAAAATTAAAAAACAACAAGAAATTAATGCAACGACTGTAATTTCAAACAGACAGCAGGAAATAAACAAACAGAAGTAATGATATTTTTGTGACTAATGTTTGCAGACATCAATGATGTCATGTTGTTACAAAAAGCTAAAAAATAAACTCACAGTGTCGACTGAAACAAATACACTCTGTTTTTGCGGCCCGGCCTCAAAACTCAAAAAAAGAACAAAGCGGGAAGGACATTTTCGCCCAGTTTAAAAACACGAACAGATGTTTTCCCTGTTTTGGTTTATTTGGCCAGACAGGTGAGTGATGCATAATGCCTTGGCTTGGCACACCTTTGCATGGCTCGACTCGGTTTCGGCCTAATTGTCCATCCCACACATAGCCTGGTTCAAATCAGATTTGACAAGAGTCTGCAGAGCAGACATACAGAATCACTCTTGGCAAACGTGTGAAACACTTTAGGGTCTGTTTAGAGATTCCCTGAGGACTTGTTTAAGATGTGTTTAACTGTGCACATGGCCATGGCTTTGAGGCTGAATTGGATTGGGACTCATATATCCAAAGAAGATAAAGATGATGATGGCAGGATGCTGGTTACTCGACAACTGGCGCCACTGGAGGAGTTTGTGAAATTGTCAAGGTGACACAGAAAAGTTCGATGACTGGATTTAATCCTTTATCTGAATTGCACTAAACCAAATAAGATAACAGAGTCTTTTGTTGGTCAAAGTCCTTCTCCAAAAATCCCCAAAGATCACTGAGGCATATTGCTTTTCCAATAAATTGAGTTAATTGTATAATATCAACATTTTCTCATTAAAATGTCTGTTTCATGCCATAATAACGTGTGTGAAAAAGACGAACATGCTCATTTTGAAAGTAACGTTAACACGGGAGTGGAACTGGAAAATGTCTGTTTGAAAGATAAATCCAGGAATTATCTTATGAGTGAATCAAAGGCATGTTTTGAACATTATGTTGGCAATTACCGTCTGCGGACTGTGGCGCTATCCAGCTATTCAACAGGCCAGACACTCTGTATACCCCTTTTTTGTCTGGGCTTAGCTTTTAATGTAGCTGCAATCAACCACAACAAGATTTTTGAGGCCCAGCGTTCATCCCTCAGAAATCCCACCAAACGTGAGTAGTATTGGAATTCCGGAGCACCATGCCAACCGTGAAGCCTCCCTGCCTCTCACAAGCACTGCACAGAGGGGCAATTTTCCTCCGGCCGAACTTCCCAAAGCTGCCTCACCTGGAACCAATCTGTAACACAATCGAAGGGTCCTAACTTGAAAGCCCATTCCTTCCCTTTGATAGTCTCTACTTGGTAGCCTGCACGGCGCTGGAAACAGGCCTTTTGTAATCTGCAGATACAAAAGAGCCAGGGATTGAGATGAGTACCCACCCATCAAAGTGTATTATGCAAATAATCGAGCAACAAAGCTCAGATACTCTCTGTTTTTTTCTCTGGGATGAGAGTGAAATTGGGCTGGCATTTGGAAATTTTGAGTTGAAGTCATCTGCACTTTCCCTTTGGATCACCCTTTGGTGTATTTTCCTTTTACCTTGGATATAAAACGTCTGTGTTAATGAGACACAGTGTGCACGAAAGTTTGTGCTTCTCCTTACTAACTTTACAACAACAGGTGTGTGTTGTACACTGAGCTCCTTCAACAGCTTTTCAACACAGTAGCTCCACTGGTGCTCTCACAACTCTTCCAATTGGCAAGAAGATCAATTAAACTTTAATAGCGGTGCATTTGGGGCTCCTGGGACATTTAGTTCTGAGTCAACATGCCAAACCTTATTTCCTTCCTTCACCTTCCTCTGTGGAGGCAAAAGCTCCCAAAGGCAAAACTGCATCAAATGCTTACTGGTAGTTTGTGGCTGCTCTGTAGGCAGCAATACATCCTGTGGTCACAGGGAAAAAAAATTGAAATAATGAGAAGATACGTAAAAAAATAAAAGATACTAATACAAAACAAACTACAGACTTACTCTTTTATACAGTGTGCACAATAAGATGCACCAGGATCTACTTCTTTCTGAGACATTCAAAGGATGAAAAAGTTTATTTTTGCACACAATCCTTTGAATAGTTCATTTACTTGCTCATACATGTGACTGCAATTGAGTGATTAGCTGCAATTGAATCAGCAGCGGAGGAGCAGGGTGCATGGGTGTAAAAGCAGGACATGAAGAGGACATTTGTTCTAGGAGTCATCTTCCCCAACGTCATTTTGACTGTCAGTAAGTCACAAGTTGATGTCAACACTCTGCCAACAGTCTGCCCTTTGCCAGAGAGATGTCCGGTCAAATTATACCCTCCTTTGTTCATTCTACATAATCAACTTATCTTGTTTGCCTTACATGTTATTCTCACATGCAAGCTTTTTCATTCAGTGCATCTGTGGTTTTGTTTCTGACAAAATATTTGTTAAATTTCTACCTTGTAATCATCCATGGGGTCTTCTCTCTCTATGTAAAATGGTCATTTGAAATGTTCAGAGGAAATGGTCCTTATATTTGAAAAGACAAATCTCACGGTTTTTTACATGTACGCCACTAATCCTTTATGGGGCAATATTTGGGACATCCTTCTTATATTTTTGGATGTAAGCATATAAAACTTTGGCCCTAGTGTGTATGCTAGTTTAAGAACAACAGTAAAAACCAGAATTAATGTAAACACCTTATCCGGGTTTCTGGTTGTATTCTGGTTATGTTTTCATGGATCATTAACTTGAGTTATATATTTATCTGACAGTTCCACAAAAAAATTAATGTATTTGAATGAATGAATGAATGAAGGAAGGAATGAATGAATGTATGAATGAATGAATGAATGAATGAATGAATGAATGAATTTGTAACAATGTTTTGCATGACTGAAATTATTGATGTGATTATACAGCAACCAGCCACTTTGACTTGTCTTTAAAAATCAAGTTATACCAATAAAATTAACAGGTCAAGTGTTCCAGCAAGCCATGACAGTATGACAATGAGCCAAAACGCACAACATCAAGAACCTGAAACTTTCTGATAAAACTGAAATCGGAACTTATTGCTTTTATTATTTTCACTGATGCTTTTGTGACTGTGGCGTGTCAAAATGTTTGCTGTGAAAAGTGTCTGTACTGTCACCTTAGATGTGCCTCTTTAAATAGAACGAAAGAAAGAAAAAATCACATCAAACAATTAATTAAAATTCAATCAAAAAGGAGAGTTTGACCTTGGCATTTGCAGGCATTTTATAAACATTTCAACTGTTCAGAGAAAGGCTTTAGCTGGCCCTTATGGGAGCTGGGTCTTTGGACTTTTTCATTGTGCGGCAACTGGGCAAACCGCTGAATCACCATTCATATTTTTGTGTTACAGCGTCAGGAGATAGACTGCCAACATAGAAAACTACTCTTGAGAAGGTCTTTCGTAATGCCCATCAGTGCTAAAATATGTCCTGAAAATCCTTAAAATGTACGTTTCAAGTTAGCTGTAGCCTATTTTGGGTAGAATCTGCACAACCAGAGCACAACCAAACTCAGCTGGTGACATTTCCTTTCTCTGAATTAAAATAGCACATTGTCTTCATTGAACTCTCTCCCTGCTTTTTGCATACTTGCACTTGTGAAATAAAAATATATTTTCTATTTTTTCCGTCTTTTTTTTTTTACCCTGAACTGCTGCATAAATAAACTTTGAATGTGTAAATCCTTTGGACCCAAACGGCAATGTAGCTTTATTTCATACCACTGACCCTGAGCTTTGAACACCATAAGTCTTTACAACAGAGTATGATGTTAAATTGTTGCATGACAAGATTCATAAGCTCCATTATTCTGTGCAATGTATGTTTTTTCCCCTCAGGCACTAAAGACCCCCTCATTTATCTTCTCCTTCCTCTGCCTTTTCAGACTGGCCACCTCTCTCATTCAGTCAGCGGAAGCCATATTATACTAAAACAAATTGATTTGTCTTGCTTTCTCCAACTTGCCTTCAATTAGATCTGATCAATTTACTGATAATGCTCAATTTAGTTGAGCTATACAGTGTCATTTTCTATAATTCAGAGCACAGGCCAGTGTTTAGCAAGAGTGACTATTAGCATCATGCATCAATTGTCATTATAATAAGCTGTGGTTTTGTTGCATTTACACCGAAATTAGAAAAATTATATAAATACCGTACAAATTAAAACAGACTGTTCCATTCAACTCCCAAAAAATAAAACAGTGGATCTCATCTTTTGTCTGAACAAACTGAGGTCAGAATGATTCAAGGTTCTTCCTTCTGCTTTTAAGATCAGACTGCTTCATGTTTGACTTGAACGACCCCAGCCTCAGTAAACAACACATGCAGCTTTAATTGGAATCACTTGGTCACCCTGAAGGAGGATGAACAAGGCTTTGTTTTCAGCTCTCAGGACCTGACATGTCTCAAAGGACTTGGCTGGACCACAGACACCATATGAGGGTCCCTCACGAGTAAAAATCCTAACCTGTAGCAGCAGAACTCAGAGCAGTGCTACGAATATCTGCTCTACCAATAAAAATGATATCACCGATAAGAATGAAAGTATAATTGTATTTTCATTGACATAACTTGTATAAAAATCAATATAATTTTTGAAAACTGTGTCAAACCATCAATTAAAGTCAATTCATGGTCAATCTGAAATGTGTTTTTTTAAGTGACTTTTTTTTTTTAGAATAAACATTATGACTTGTATTATTGTTAAGTGGTGGTCAGGATTTTATTGTGATGAGATATAAATTGACAATGTATGATTAAATAATTAAATGATTTTTAACTCAGCATTTTTTTCCTATTAGCTGAATTGTAACAAAGGCAAATGCACAGAAAAAAAATGCAAGACCTGTAACAAAAGACAATGACACAAATTGCCATGACTAACTCTATAGAGCCATGTTTTTAATTTACATTGCACACAACACTTGTTGGTGATTACCAAGTGGACTCTTACTTTGAAATGTTTCCCAACAGAGTTGATGTCATGTAGACATAAAAGAAATTCTACACACAGTGTAAGGATTTTTTTTTTCTTTTTTGTGCTGCTTTTAAAAAAAGTTTTAAAAAAGGATTTTCACTATATGTCATCTGTGTGAATGAAAAAATACAGAAACTTTAATGTTAAACACAATGTTATAGTAAAGTTAGACTGTCAGTGCTGCAGAGGATAAAAATCTCCCCAAATATTCCTTTGTTTCAGTAATTTGTATTTCTCCATAAATATATGATTTCTAATAAAAATAGGGTACCATGTTGTAAATATTTTTATTAGCTATTTTTATTGATGATGCATGTGTAAGATACCTACAATCACACAGACTTACCTGATCTAACGATATACAAGCTAACAGCACTAGAATTACAGTGAGGATTAGTATTTAGCATTCTGTCCCCCCTTTTGCATGGGAGCACAGTGAGCTAACAAATCTGTGTTATAAGCTGTGTCCCATCGTATTTAAGTGTTGATGAGAATCAAACAAAACCAAACTGAGAGCTCTCTTTCAAATCTTTATTTAACTTGCTCTTCTTTTTACTTCATAGTCTCTACTACATACTATCACAAAAACACAGCCTGTTTTCTCAGTTCTCAGCTCTTTTCTTACTTTCTTAAGAATTATTTAATTTTTTTTTTTTTTTAATCCACTGTCAGGGGATAAATTAATAGGAGGAAAGGCCTTAGGACTGACTTATGAACACTGAAACAGTATATGTGTTGCAGAAATAGTAACCATTCATTCTTGTATGATTCGCTAAAATTCCCTAAGTGAATAAATGACCATCTGAGGAATGGGGCATCTGCGTCTGTGCGTATGTCCTCTTAAATTAAATAAAGAACATGACTCTGATTAAGATCCTGTTTGAATGGACTGTTTTTTTCCTCTCAGCTTCCAGGACATTCCAGGATATTAAACCAGTGAGTGAGCTCTCTGTTTTTCTCTTGCTGCTGACCTTCCACCAAAAAGGTCACTTGGGTTTCAGTGTTGGTCATCGATCCTGTTCCATGTCTGAGTAGCTCAGTGACGCACAATTGCTGGTCCTCCTCATAGATCCCTGCTATAGATGAGCAGATGCATCATATGATGGGGCTTTAGAGGGATGTTCAAGCATAGAAACAGGGAGCACCAGTGTTAAATGATTGTTAATTATGCTACTAAGGCAGTTAAGCTAAAGACAGGACAGGCTGGACAGGCAGCTAGCTGGTTAGCATGTTAACTACTAGAACTGTTGCTTCTTCACATTCTGTTGATAATGTTTCTTAATGTGTTAAATATTAATTTTCACCAAATGTGGCTCATTGCCTTTAAGTCTTAATCTGTTTTTTAAACACTTAAAAAGTTTGTATTTTTAGTAATAATTTTTCAAAACTGTTGCTTAGTCTCAAAGATGACTCTCTGTAAGCCCCCCATCACTTTTAAAACATGATGGAGGGTAAAGCTAAAACATACATACTGTATCTAACTTAAGGATTTCCTGTGGCAGCTGTAAGCAGATTTTCTGAATCGACATTTTTATGAGACAGCTTAAGCTTCATGGCTCAAACTATATTGAGATACAAGCTTTAACCATTTACTGCTACACAAAATCTACTATTGGGGGCAAAAAAACCTTCTGTTCTGTTCTTCTTAGGTTTATTGGAATAATTATGTCCCACAATGCTCTTAAACAGGATTCCTAATGGTGAGTGATTTGAATCACCGGTCACTGCAGCCATACTCATGATGCAACAGAGGGAACCAAATTACCATTCAAATGCAGACAGACCACCTGGTGTGACAGTTTTGATTGTGGCTTGTTGGTGGTATTTTGTTGAAAATATGCTTGGATAGAGGGCTCTTTCTTTGTTTTATAAGCTGGCTACTTAAATCTTCCAAAAAAATTTGCACTTGTAGTTCAGGATAATTCAGTGAGGCTATTGCTTGACATCTGTGCACGTGTTCAGCGGCAGCCCTGCCCTTTGACCTCCTCACTGAGCATCCCACATGCTGCTGTGGCCCTCTTCTCTGGAGTCCTGGCGGGGTCCGACGGCACAGATCGTAGGTCACAGCGATGACAGCAAGCACCTTGCTGCGAGACTCCTATCTGCCCACCAAAATAAACACAGGAGGGGCTGCCCCATCCCTCCCACAGCACCCCCTGTCCAGCTCTGATGGAGTCCCAAAGATTAAACGCTAAAGATGCACAGGATCCTGCTTTCTCTAATCCAAATACTGTCAGGGTCAAAGGTCGTGCTGAGAGATCACAGTCAACTTTTATCCCAGCGGCATTGTTCCAGAGAATGTGGCTTTAGTCTTGGCTGTTTTCCTTTGCCAGACTCCTGTTTGAGGAGCTTTTCAGGACAACCTGTTTGTCTTTCTCTTTTCCCTGCTAACACATAAACAACCAGGGGGCCTGAATATGCATATCAACTCCAGAGAAGTGCACAACAGTCCACATCTGTTGCTGTCATAAAAAGCATGGTAAAAACAACATTTTATCAGATCTATAAATTTTTTTCAGTCCATCAGAGAGTCATTTATACCCAGAGACTATAAACGCTGTTGTGCCATGAAATAAACACACACTCTCTATTAAACTTACATGAAGTTTACACTCACATTAGGCTGAGCTGGCAAAAGATACAAGAACTGAAAGGAGGCAAACCTCCCCCAAGAAACAGCTGAGAAATGACCAAGGGAGTAAAACAACCTGACCTGCTAGGACTATAAATATTGCTGTCAAGTCATTTTATTTGTTCCTAATTTTCTTTACGAGTGCTTCCATATGGCAGTCATATACAGGAGAAAAACGGGAGCATTGCAGGAACATGAAAGACAACTTTGCTCTCCTCCCTGCATTCCACACTCCTCACGTGCTACTGCATATTGTGGATCTCAAAAAGGTGCAGCATATGAGAATATAGCAGTCTCTGTCTAATTGTGTTCAGAAACTAAATTACTGAAAGATGAGCTTTATCTAATCTGCTAATTAAATGGATGTTGTTTTCAAGCCAGTTTTAACAGTGCTGTCCAGTGTGTTGTATGAATCAATATTTTTTTGATAAAATCAGTATGTGTGAATGGGTTGCCAGTTCCACCATTCTCATGAAGAATGAACATCTGTTTTTGCAGATGTTTGATCATCCATTTTTGACTAACTGATAATTTCTTAATATAGATGAGACCCTATGTTTCCACCAGCTGTATAAAACTGTGTCTTTGTGTCCTACTATGTCTCATTCTCACACAAAATGCTCAACAAGTTCACTTTGCAAAATACATTTTGGAGAAAACATTATCAGTAACGGGATTACATTAACAAGCAGTATTTAATTCAATCTAGAATGTGCAATGTTCTTATGTTTCACCGAAGTCAAAGGAGAGAGGTCTGGATGAACCATGACTTGTATTCAATAGCAAATTTGGACCATGTTGATACAGTATAATACACATTTGTAACAACAACAACAACAACAACAACAACAACAACAATAATAATATTAATAATAATAAAAATAATAATAATAAAAAATATTGTTATTATTATTA
>JAPZDV010000001.1:12575261-12648091 GCA_029814665.1 Acanthurus lineatus | reverse complement strand
GATTATTTCTTTAATATATCATACATCACAGACCAGTACTGTGAGTTGTCAACTTTATGCCCTTCAGTGCCAAAAAACAGCAAATTGAGTGTTGTCTATACGTCCATGAGAAAATTACAGGAAACAAGTGGTTATACTTAAGAAAAAAAAGTTTTATATCATTATGACCCATTGTGAAACAATAAGAGTTTCTGATATAATAAGCTATTTGCTTTTGCAACAGATCAGTTCAAAAACCTCACAAAAACCGGCCAGATGCATTGTGGACTTGTTTCAACTTTGATTTTTGAGTTTCATGGTATGTTTATGAAATTTTAGCAACAAGGTTGAGCTTAGTAGGAGGTAGGATCTTTAGTTAGAGATCTGGAAAAAACTGAACTTGAAGACAGTTGGCCTTATTGACAGTCAATAAAAGTTAATCTTATCAATAGTTGTTTTTTTTTGCATCAAATGCCTTTAAGTGGTTTTCCAAACTTTGGCAAAGAGCACTGTAAGAGATTCTGAGTTTAACAAAGCTTTGTAGACTTTCTGTCTTCTTTCTAGTTGGAAAATCCTGACCAAAACTATTTTTATAAGTTTAGTTTCAAAAGAATCATAAAGATAGAAGTTGGACATCATGTGACACAACAAACTGCACAGTGAACAGAGAGCCAGTGGAACGAAAAGGGTGACAGCATCAACCAACACTTCAGCATCTGGACATTAACAAAGACACAGTGGTAGGGAGGCAGACAACAAATTGCTGGACATTTGTGTAATTTATTCAGAATACTGTGCCCTCTAGATTGCAGCCTGCAACCTATTTGCACAGCATTATCTCTCAGAAGTGGTTGGAGTCGAATGAGGTGCCAGTGCAGCGTTTTTGAAGTATCTTCATACTGTTACACATTAGTATCACATGTCTCTACTGCTTGTTTTTAACTTAGCATCCAGTGGGACTTAAAAAATTATATTGCTTCAACTGTATTGGCTGCACTTTGACTTATTTAACACCAGAAAGTATTGAGAGCATAATTTCAATTGATGTGGCATAAATAATGAAAAGATATGCCCCAAAACAAATTTGCAGTATCAATATTTGTCTAAGTTGTTCCTTAAATGACACTTTGTTCTCTTTTTGTGATGGAAAATTAATTTACTGCTGTAGAGCACATAAGTTGGCCTCGTCTTAAGAAGCACATTTTTAAAAACTGCTATTGCAATTGTTGCTGTCAGCTGTGCAATCGCTATGTTCAAGTGTCATTATCCTGCGTGGAGTCCTGTGGACATAATTGTGGCTGTGGTTTGTGGAGATTATAAAGCCAAGCGAAAGCCTCCCTAAAAGCTCTCTGCCCAGCAGAGCCAGTACGGTCGCTCTTGGGAAGTAATTTATAGGTACGGACACACACAAGGCAAGAGAGGTTACCAAACATACCAAGCACTAGCCATTTAAATACCAGTGGGTGATTGCTATGTAGTCATGATTTTGATTAATGGCAACAGCTTTTTCTGTCTCATACATTCTCAATAGCGTTTGGTTATTCAGAGACAGAACTCACAAACAACTGTGTGTACTTAAGCATGAGAACTTCCCCCTTTTTTGTTTAAACCTATGCTGTGAGTGGAGCTATAGTTTTGTGATGGGTTTAATCCTTTTGTTCACATGTGAGTGGACTTTAATGAGGTATTAAACCCCAAACTGTTCCTGGGAAAATATGTATTTTGCACTGGATGCAAATCATTTGCTAAGTGGAATTTGGGCCTGATGTGAGATGGGTTAGTGTTTTATATTGTTTTTTTCAAATCCAAATTCATGGCTCTTTCCTTGAAAATAAACATATATGTTTCAAAAAATGCCTCTCATCACTTTATTATGCTCCTTCTCTCAACGAGCCATCTGCTGTCTCAGATGTAACTTTGACAGGATCATACACATTTACAGTTTGAATCTCAGCATGAATCTCTTCAAAATGAATCAGCACAATAAGGTCATGGTTAAACCAAAACAATTAGCAGCTCGTAAGCAGCTTAACGCTTCAATGCGCATCCATGTTTTTCTCACCCTCAGAGCTCAATATGCACAGATGCCAATAAAAAGTTTTTCCTACTAGAAACTTTTCACATCCAACCACAAATTAACACAGCTATAGTAAAGGATAGTAAAGCAGACAGTAAACTATGCCCGGCAAGCAACACACACGCCACCTAAATCTGCTGTCTGCTAACTCTAAGTTTAACCCTTCTTCTACATTAAAACACACACACACACCAACACACACACACACACACACACCTCCATGCACTGCAAGCTGTGTGTGCCAGCTGGGTGTGCTCTGAATTTGATGAAGCGAGATAATTCTCTCAACTGATCATATCAGTAAAGGAGGAATCCCAACATCAACACCAGATTCTGGAGGTAGTCACATATGGGAAACATTTTTTCCAGATCCTAATAAACTTTCATCTTTGGATTTTGTGTATGTAGAGGGTCCGGATGGGCTGGGCATCGTCTCCAGGCCTCCTTCAAGTTCTGCAGAGCCCTAAAGTCAAGATGTTTTAAAGAAGGCAGATGGAAAATAATGAGCCTGTACCCAACCCACACTGTCCTGCACTAGCATGCACATATATGTAAATGCTTGCACGCACATTAAATACACTGTTTTGCAGGGGGACAGAGACTGCATGGACAGTATAAAGTGATATTTTTTAAATGGTTTATCAGGAGTAAAAATGGTGTCTTCATAGTTGCTTTTTTTTTATCACATTTCCAGGTATTGAACCATGAAAGCACATTTGGAAATCAAATTCTGTGCTTATGAACCAGAAACACTGAGGTCCTCGGGGAATTATACCTGTTCTAACTTTGAACCTGCCATACACACGGTACCAGATGTTTAAAGCTCCTCCACAGGAAGCCAAGCAGATGTTTCACTGGCACTGTGAGCAGTGGAGGTGCAGACTGTTGCTCTGAATGTGCACACCAAGACTACACACCAACCCAAACTCAAAGTGAGGACGAAGAAAGCGAGAACAGATGATTCTCTCTCCTCACCTCCTTGGGCACTCTTATTAAATTCAAGAAAAGTGCAACCGCTGTGTCCTTTTTTTTCTTCTTTGCTTTCCCCTCTTTCTTCATATAATTTGATCAGAAAATGTGCTGACGCATTTTGGTCCCCCGCTCATGTGAAACCAATTTCAGCAGCGCATAAAAATGGGCTGCAAGAGCTTCAAACAGACACAGGCTCATCACATCCTCACCCAAAAGACCCTTGTACAGACTGGGCATACATGTGTGAACTTGCAGGTGTGTTCTAACTGCTGTTCACTGCGGGGTCAAAGAGGGGCAGGAGAGGCTGTTTCTCACGTTCAGCAAAACTCAGCAGAGGGCTGACACAAGCTGACATGTACATGAACAAAGCATAAAGTCTGTGTGTTTTGTGTCATGCATCAGGATCACAGGAAGATGATAGGTTATCCAAAAATATCTGTGTACCTGTGTGAGGGGAAGACAAACCAGACCACCAACCAGATATCCACACACACACACAGACATACAAATGATGCTAAGCAAAATAGAAGACAAGAACTAATAACAGCTAATGTAAGTGGATTTTAGACTTCAACTCAGTATGATACATTAATTTGTGCAAATGTAATGTTTGGTTTCTTAAAGTTTTTTCTTTAAGTCAACCACTACCAGAAAAACAGCCCTTTAGTTTCAGGGTTCGTTGGCTTTATGATGCACCAAATCAAGTTTGCCCTGATTATCAGTGAATCCCAGATTTTAGTAATGTGAACAACACTCCCCCTGTATGAAAAGAGTGTTTAAAGTTTGCTGTAGAGACAAAACTTTTACAAATACGAGTTTTATTGTCAAGTCAATAGTCAAAAGTCAAGGTCTGACATTTTAGGGGGCATAAACACAAGAAAAATACCATTTTGAGTGGAAACATACAAAATTTAACAAACTTTTAAATATGAACACGGTGTCTGGGGTCCTTTCTCTTTTATACTTTAGAATTAGTTTGATGTGCCATTTTAAAGTAAATAATATTGTAAAAACAATATATTTCTTTATTAGTGTCATATTTGGTGAACCAAACGTCATTTCTTTTGATATATTGGTCATTGATGTATGAATCTGAGAAACTTAACAGCATTCTTACATCTGTGAAGAGTTTTCTTCTTCTCTGACATTCATCAACACACACAGTGTGTTATCACAGTCCTTGGTGCCAAAATCCACAGCGAGCGCTAAAACAGAAGCAGAGTTCACAGTTAAACTGAATGATATTAATACCATCTTAATAGAAATGAGCTCCCATGTCTATAAAGATTTACTTTGCTGTAAGTAAAGTTTAACTTGTAGTTTACTTCAGCAGTTTCACTATAACTACAGCATATTTAATGTATTTATTTAAAATTTATGAAATTTGGCAGTGTGGAAGCTAAACAGAGTTTCTGATTGATAATTTTAGAAATTGTAATAATCCAGTGCATTTAAAAAAAAAATGTTATCTTGTTATATAAAAACTAAAGTTTTCCTGCTACCTAAATAATGTGAGTTAACTAAACTAAAATCACATAATTAGTTCAAAGCCAACTTATGAGTTAATCTATGTGAAACAGACTTTATCAATTCATTGAACTTGAGACATCAAAATCAATAAAACCCATCCTACTGACACTTTACATTCAGATTTGCCCTTTAAATGTATTGTGGTAGCTTGAAGGATCAGTTTTTCAGCTGCTGCAGCTGCTTTACAGCTGTGGCAGAAGCTCCTCTATAATACAAAGACAACGTGTATGGCCGCTCTCAATAAAATCTAGCAGTTCTATATATAATAGATTTTTAATCTTCATCATGGCTTGCATTGTTTCACTCGTATCAGAGAAAGAAACTGTGATACGAGAAGAGAAGAGATTTCTCATCATGTATTTTTTTCTTTAGCATAACTTTTAAGGCTCAAACAATGCTTGCTGGGAAGTCTGTTGATGTGCTAAAAATGCACTAAAATAAGCAAGATAAGTGAAAAATCAGTGGTAAACTTGTTTAACTCAACATTTCAAGTCAAAGGATTCCCTGTCAGATGTTTTGTTTTGCTCTGAAAATGTAATCTTCATGTTTTATGTTAACTTGAAATTAATAAAACTATTTGTCCGGAAAAAAAAAATTGATTCCATAGAATCAATTAATATAATCCTAGAATCCTATAATGTTTTACATTGCAGACATCCATTAATGCAATTTATAATTAAGAAAAACAATGACATGTGACAACAACAAGCTCTTTGAACATTTCTTTTATTTAAATTGTCACACAAGGAAATCTTAGAAGCACGCTGAGATCCATGTTGTGTTTATTTTGTCTTCACTCATAATCCAGCTGATTCCTTTGGAACTTCGCCCTCTGCAGTGTGCTGTACTTTACTCATGGCCTTGATGAAATAAAAATAATTAGCAATATATAAGATATGATACAAGAAATAACACAGCAGGCTTAAGTACAAGAAATGTAAGTTGGGATTGACGGTATATATGAAAGGATAACAGAAAACAAAAAAATGTAAAAACTAATGCAAATCTACGGTGAAAAAACAAGACCTGGGTTGAATCGAGAAGATATCAAAGAGTCCAAGACAACATGGTGCAGTTCTGTTGTTCCACACTGAAAACCGTGAAGAGGAGGACAACCTGTGACTCAGTCAAATATATTGCAGATATTTATATGTCTCAAAGATGAAACACTGTAAAAGACAGAGAATCATAAGTAATTTACACATTTGCCTGTGGTTTTGAATCAGTCAGAGGCTTAAATCATTCCTGTTTTTTGCCGATGCCGCTGAAATCTGAATTTATGCTTGTAGTGCCGTATGTGATGTGCTCAAACCTGCACAGACAGGGCTGTTTTTGTTTCAGAAATGCTCAACAACTTTCTGTGCACACACACCGTGTGTGATCCTCAGTGTGTTGAAAAAGTCTGAGTTTGCGAGCGCTGTGATGCCCAAACAGGCTCTGCCAAGATGGAATGCCTCTTTTATGTGAAATTAAATAAGATCAGCTTGTGGGCCTCTGTCCTTCCTTTTCCGCTCTCCGTTTCATGTTCATTTCCATTTCCGAACAAAGTCATCTCTCCACGGTGTATTAATGCCCATCAAAGGCCTCAATCAAGTTGCTTTGCCACAGGCTAAAGCCAAACTGGAGAGGCCAAAGTTTAATGTTGTCAGTGCTGTGAGGATGTGGGCTCATGTCTCTTCCTTGTCCTTGTGTTTTCTTTTAACCCCCACATTTGCAAATGTCTTGCAAGTCCGATTAGTGGAACAAGGCATCTGAAAACAGCACACACTGAAGGGCCATTTCAAGGTCACTGACTGTGACAACAGTCTCACTTATTGTGCAGTAAGGACAACGTCTTTATGTATTTCACTGAAAAAGGAAAAATTCAGAAAATAAAAAATAATTACACAGGGCTTCCTAAAAAATTAGTCACAGCTGTGAGTGAATAGCCTCTTAGTTTAGAAGTATCCGGCAATAAGAAATATTTAGGAAGAAGCTGCCAACTGTCTGCTGACATTTTCTCTTCCTGAAAACTTCCTGTACACTTGTTAACGATATCGATAATATGCACCAAGTAGTCTAAGTAATAGTTTTCAAACAGTGTATGTAATCAACAACAGGGAAAGATTCTGCAGTCTGAAATTCCCCTTTTAAATTAATATAATATATATAGCTTTAATAAATATTATATTCAAAAATTCAGCTAAATATTGCACTTAACAATGGAAAAAGCAACTTGTGTTTATGTTACTATAATGTTACCAGTAATTATGTTACCAGTGCTTTTCTTTCTTTGTGTGTGCAGGAGTGCACCTGGTTTGATTATATGTGTGTGTGTGTGTCTCTGTGTGTGTCTCTGTGTGTGTGTGTGTGTGTGTTTGTATTTTTAATGCTTCCTCATTCACTGCAGGTGGGCCTGCTGTTAAAAGGGAAGCTTTTTCTTGCTGTGCCAGAAAACTGACATGTAAATAAATTTTCAATAGTAAGGAACACAGTCCCTCTCGCGCTTACTCTGACCATCCTGGGCCATAAAAAAAAAAAAAAAGCTATGCATGGTTCTTATAATAAAATAATTACAGTTAGTAAAACTGGGGACATTTTCCTGTGAAATAGAAGGAGATCAAATAATGCTTGTGGCCAAAGCATGAACCACACTCTAAACATGTCAATGGAAATATCAAAACACAATATTCCATCCTTATTTACAGCGGTTGCAGACTTCCTGGAGCTACACAAGAGATAAAAACATTAGATTAGACGATATGGAGGCACATAAAGCTTCAGAGAGTCCTGCTGGTCTCCCTTCTGCTTCCTGCTTTATACCACACATGCAACTTCAATCTATAGCATTAATAATTAATGAGCTTTCAGTTCTAGTGCTGGAAAACTGTCTTTAAATGTGTTGATGCACACCAGAAAAATGCTGCAAACATGAATATTGTAGACATCATACGGATAACCCATCACCCCTCACACTGAACAGATAAATCTGTGAGAAGCTGTAACACTGCTCCATTACAGGATCATCACCCTAACACCCACTTACTGTTAAGAGAAGAACAGACAAAAGTTAAGAGTTTCAGCAGAATGAAAGTAATCATTAAGGCTGTTTCACTGTCATAAATCCTGTGTCTCACATGTGGACAGAGAGTTTAAAGTCATAAGATATTAGTTTGACTGTATTAAACCAAATGTCATCATTATCGTCATTCTCCCAGAGACAGTCGATTTAAAGCTGAGTGTGAGTCCGTTTTATCAGAGCAGGAACGCTGCATCAGACGCAGGCTGCAAGTATACGGACACCTCTCAGTCTGATGGACTTCATAGGAAATCCAATAGTATAAGTTGTGCAGATTTCTACTCCTCCTTCTGTCTGTTGCTTTCTTTTTTACCCTCACACATGTGCTTGCATGTGTGCCTGCATGCCTCCGCCATGTGTGCATGACTGTATAAGTATGTTTATGTGTTTGTTGCAGCATGTGCACATGCAGCTTCCTGCTTTGAGTCTGAGTTCTTCTGCTGATTTGTCCTGTGAACGCACTCAGCTCAACACACACCTGCACACCTGCTCACCTGCTGAAGAGGATATTTGCTGTTTGTGTCTTATTCTACAATCCAGGAAAATTTAGGAAAGATTTCAATAAGGTACTTAAACCACATTTAAGAGATTAGGGTTGGGTTAGGTATGTGTTTACATTAGCTCTTAATGCATTACCAGAAAGATAAATTACTGTGTAGCACAACATTTCTTCATTCTGATTCACTTAATAAAAAGAAGGTTTTATTGTTATAAAATCTTATGAGCATAAGCAAACTGATGGTAAATATATATTTTATTTATCCCACTATTTCATCATATACATGGCTTTAAAGCAATCAACAAAATAGGTTAATATAATAAATCAGTTGCTTTCATATTGTCACCCAGTTTTCAAAAATTTGGACTAACACAAGCCTATCTGATGGAAATTTCAAAAATACATATGGATATGTAAACTGCAAGATTGCGAAATAATTCACTTTTTTTTCTTGTGTGCACAGTTAATAATTCATCCTAAAATTTACTGTCATTGTTATAAGAAAGAAACAAAAATCAGGTAAATGTATCATAACACAGTTGTATTACATCAAAATAAATTGTTCAGTATTGAACTGAACTAAATAAATAGTATTTTTAACTCTTTATATTTATTAACAACTTGGTTCAAAATGGTAAATAATTACTTTGTTCATTAAGTAAAAATATGGATGTTATTATTGAGACAAATATGTCTCTTGCTGCAGATTCACCAAAAAATGATACAAAATGTGTGGTTTTCGTTTGGTGTAAATTGTGTAATTTGAATGTCAGTGTTGCAGCTAAAACAGCACATGACATGACGACAAATAAAAAGCAATCTTATATTATCAAGTAGGCCTGTTGTGGAAATATCGTAATTAAGGAGGCTGCAAAAATAACACTGCATTTCATTTTATGGTCTACGACACAAATTTATCTACAAAGAAATAGAGCTGATTTGTTCATGCGGATGTTCAACATTTCCACAGTCCGCGTGATGTTAGCCTCCAAACAACACACTCCATAAATAAGAGGGCTTTTTTCAATGTCGATCGGCACAAATAAAATTAGAATTTAGCCTATAAAGACGAGAAGGGAATGAATCTTAGCTATAATATTTAATTTAAAGGTTATCAAATGTTTTATCTCATTTCATTATTTAATGCAGGACTAGTTTAAAATTTCGGCCTCGAGATATATTGTAGTAAATGCAAGTGGACTGTTTTTTAAACCGAAACTGTTTGATAAATAGTGCAATATTTTTGTAATCAAAGTCTATAATAGTTTATTTAAGTAGTCTGTGGAATACAAAATAACTCGGAGGCCAATACAGGCAATCTTGTGTTAAAATTGCTGTTTTAAATATATGAATCTACTTTTATTTTGGAAGGCTATGTCATTACCAATAATATTTTTTCTCAAAATTTCGTGAAATATAAAACGAAGTCATTGGTTCTTCAAGTTCAAACAGTTTTCGTGATAGTTCTAAAAATTTTTAATGAATGAATTAAATAATTAGAATGAAGTGACTGTGAACGTGTTAAAACGCGTCTATATGATCACAGTTATATTCAGAGAGGAGTCGCATGCAGTAACACAATCGGCTGAGTATGCTTGATTTGCCCTTGATGAACCATTGCAAATGAAGCGTAAAATTGTGCCCTCTCCGCCCCAATGCCATCACTCATGGGCTATATTCATATCCAAATTGCATTAATGTCATGTGTTAAAGCCCCCCGCCCCTATTTCGCAAACTTTTTTTTCTTTTTTTTTCAGCTAATAAGCGACCTAACTCGTTCATGTCATCAGCATAATCGCTTGGGAGAGGTTTTGAAGCCAGGAGATCTGAGTCCCATCCTCTGAGGAAAGACAGGTTTGTGTAACTCTCCTCAAACCTGAGGGGGAGTTTGGAGTGTTTGGTCAACGACAGTGGTTCCTGGAAAAGATCTGAATCGTTTCATAACCAAACCCAGCTGCGGTCTGGTGTGCGCTGCAGTCTCTGCGTGCATGTATGTGTGTGTGTGTGTATGTTCATCTGTATGAGGTAGAGGGAGAGGAGGGGGTGTCTGCGCTTCCCTTTCCGAGAGAAAGAGAGAGAAAAAAGTTTGCTCTTTTTCTCCCCTTGACTCTTTTTTAGGCATGAACGCCGAGACCTGCGTTTCATACAGCGATATGACATCCATGGATTCATATTATAGCCCCTCTGCAGCGCAAGGTAGGGATCACCAGACGGACCACTTTAGGACATTCCCAAGCACTGACACCAAATACAGCCCCACTGCCTTCCTGCCCAACAAAGGTCAGGCTTACGGAGAAAAGTCCCGGAGCCCCTTTCAGCAGGAGTGCCAGTCATTGGATGCCGCCGCAGCTGGGCAAGACACTTTCAGCAAATACCACCTCTTCATGCAGAGGTCTTCTTGCAAAACACCCCCCGAAGAGGGCAAACTGCATCAGGAGAGCGGACACAACGGAGCGCTCATCTCGTGTTATGGTGAGTAGAAAAAAAAAAGAAAACTTAAGGGTGATTGAGTTACATGCGTCCACTTGGCAAGGTGAGGCCAATCCAGAATTGAATTTGTTAAGGAAATAAATTATGACGAAAATATCAGCAGCACTGTATTGAGCGAATGTTTACTTTGGACAGTTTTGTGTCTTCTTATAGGCTCCCTGTGAAGATTACCTTTAACATGTCAGTCATCGCTCATCACCATTATTCCATTTGGGGCAAAAAAGTCGCAGATGTAGCCGGTTTGCAAGTTTCGATAAATGCGCACGGATGCGCAAAACTGGCCATTGTGGTTCCATGAGTAAGCAGGCTGATCTGGGAAACGTCGCGAAAAGTTTGATTCATTATTTCCTGACTGACCGATGCAATCACTTGTCCAAAATCTCGCCTCTTTCAACTTGTTTTAACATTTCCTTTGCTTTCTTATGTCTCGTGTAACATAGGAAACCTCCGTCGTGCGTAAAAATCATCGGCAAACTTTTCCCTGCAGCAGCAGCAGACAGGACATCTCAGCTCTTAGCGACGCGGCCCAGCAGTTATGTGCGTAACACAGTTAAGAAGAGGCATAATCTTCCCGACTATCAAATTGTCCCTTTGGCCATCAAAATTAAATTAGGTCTCATTTAATGCGATAATCTGCATTACAATCCTTAATATTGGAGCTGAGTCGGACAATTGAATTAACAGGTTTTCAGATGGCACAAATAGGAAGCTCCAAACTGATAATATTTTCATTTCATTGCTCTGCCTGATTGGCTCCAATTAGATTTAATTGCGTGGGGACACCGTTGTAATGGGTGAATGATTAGGGTGTAAATAAAACTTTGACCCTTGTTAGACAGGCGGCAACTTTGAAGAAGCATTAAATTCTGTTGTTTTTCTTTCTTGGGAGGAAACTTTTTTATTTCTCCTCAGCTGAGAGACACACGACACTAAAGTGAAATCCGGAGTATCGAAAAAGATGCATAAAGTGTTTTTTTGTGAATGAAATGTGGACAAAGGAGATTCAGCTTGTTTGCGTCTGACTGATTTTTTTGGTCGCCCATAGAGGAGAACACACACATATACACATATATACACATATACACACATACACAATTACAGGGAGAATAAGAATATTATTTTATATACTGACAATATGTCCTCTGTATTGTGAGCCAGATGTAAGTGATCATCTCGGCCACAACCTGAAAAGAAAAAAACGACAGAAATCGGGAGACAAAGAAACAAAACAGAGGGGTTATCAGGATGCTTTCAGACCCTGTGTAAACGTCTCATTATCATAACTTTGGTGTCGTTCAGATCTGAAAGATCAAATATGTAATTTTATTGAATTCCGCAAAATGCATTCATGCATCTAAAGAAGAGAATCCTTTTTTCTGATGTTGATGTGAAAACAGACAGTCTGAACGTGTTGTAATTTTGAGGTTTGTGCGCACAATAGTCTCATTCTGCGCTTAAAAAAACTCACAAAGCCTTAGGGCTCTGTCTGTCTGATACACACACACACTCTTTGTATATGTGTAGTCTTATAAGATGTGTTATGTATAGCCTCCCTCAGACATCTGAACATAATCCACTGAGCAATGTTGTTTTAAACGGGTCAATCAAATAAATACGTTAGAAAATAATTAAAAATAACATCAATATAACGCAAATTTAATAACAAAATGAAGAGTGAATATAACTGTTGTATGTAAAACAAAAACTACATTAATAATAATAATAATAATAATAATGATAATAATAATAATAATAATAATAAAAAGCTAACAAATTTTTGCCGTGGCTTTTAGCATGAAACCATCGCTCTTTCCCTTCATAGGTGAAACGAGCTGTCCGTCAGAATTACTCTGAGACGTTTAGTTGAAGCTGTTTAAGGATGTTTTGACAGTTCCTGGAAATCGGCCTGTAGAAAAAAAAAACCTTTATTGCTCCAAAATGTCAGGAACCGTGATCAATCGTTTCAAAATAGCTCAAACTCGCCTTGTATAATGGCTGTTAAGTTTTTATTACCTATTAACCTTGAAACAGATCCGGTAAATCTAGACAATATAAAAATTTTATACTATGCTGTAAATAAACCACAGTTATGGCTAAGAGCAAACTGAAAATTTACCTCGAAATATTAAGAGTGACAGCAAGCAATCGGGTTATTTTTTACATATGCTCTCTCAAAAATATCCCGCGATTTCTACAATTTATTTTATTTATCTTCAACCTTTGCAGCAGTAAGGGTTGAGTTATCTAATCCTACATAAAAAATATCGTTCATAGTCCTGATTTCTTCAGGGTTTCGTTGGATTTCTTCTTTGTTTTTTTTTTTCTTTTCCATTTTGCTGGCAGGGTTAGACTTTTGCAGTGAAATACATCAGTGAAGGTTGTCAAGTTTACTCTGCATTCTTCTTTTACAACAAAGAGCTTTAAATATAATGACCGGATTCACAGTGAAGAAGGCAGGAAAAAACATCTCGGAGCTACAGACAAGAGGAGCTCTGGCATTAATGCGACTCAGATGTCAACTTTTCTGTTTGCCTTCATTTCCCCTCAGAGACAAACCTCCATTAACAGACACTGGAATAAAAGAGATTTGTTTGTGTTAGCAGAATTCATGTTTCATCACCTTATCCCCCAAATAAATAAATACAAATTAGACTGATGTGTAAATTATATATAAAAAAAAAAGATTGAGCCCTTCAAAGAGAAAAAAGTATTGTAATGTGTTGAGACTGGTGGCAGTTTTCCTTCTGACTGAAGTTAGTTGACCCATCTTTTTACTGACTTCTCCACTACTGACTGGACATAAATTAAAGGCAGCAGTAAAATATGCAGAACTTAACAGAGGAGAAAAAAATGATAAATGATTCCTGATGTGTTTATTGGGAAATGCTTGTGTATTTAACTTCCTGCCTCATTTCTTTTATCTAACCTGTATTTTACACCATAGCCGAGGAGTTTCAAATTGTCAGAGAGTAGCTTTGTTCTTGTAATTTGTGGTTTGATCCGTTCACTCAAAGGTGATGTGATAACTGGTCTCAGAGCTGTTTGAAGGACAGGCTGCCAAATGTAACTGAAGGGGTTTTTTTTTGACTGGTGGAAAGCATCGCTTTCCAATAAACATTAATACACATTAGAGTGACTACAAACAGTGACATTGTTTGCACTCAGCGCATTTCAGAATCATGTTTGTTAAATGAAATCAACAAGTCTTAGCTTTTTTAGAGCTGCTGTCAGTTCAGTTCTGACAGAATCAGACTGACAGAAACTGAAAGAAAAGAGACAAACACACGAGTGTGGCTCAAACAAGACTATTTAATGGCTGCATTACAGGAGGGATGAGAGGTAACAAAAAAAATTAACAAAAGCGGCGAATGAAACAGGTTAAAAGTGAAATGACAAAAGAAAAAACTAAAAAGTGGTGGAAGAAGTGTTCAGGCCCTTTCCTTTATTAAAACCAGCAAGTAAAATCATTTGTGTAAACATTTCACTTAGCTGGAGAGGAAGTAAATAAATATTATCAGTAAAATTTACATAAAAAAGTAAAAGTAGTCACTATACTGTGTTAGTACACATACATTTGGATTTTTACTACCAAGGCATAAACATGAAAACAGCATTTAAATGTTAATATAACAACACTGCAACATATTTTATGAGCTGATAATATCTTTTGGATATTAAACCTTAATATTGTGGAGAGGAGCTCCAAGCTATTAAAAAACTATTTCCTAAATAGAGCTTCTCAAAAACAAAAGTCTATATGGACATTAAGCATTGCAGTAACATTTGTATCTATATAATATCATTTGAATATTAAATTTTAATCTGCAAAGTCACTTGTAAATACAGCTGTTACATCAGCGTAGTTCAAAGTTTAGAGTTCAGAGTATTTCAGGGTTATATTAAAAAAATAGTCAAAAAAGATTTAATTTTTTTCATTTTGGTGAATTAAGTCATGCCAGCTGCTCAACAAATATAAAGTATATAATATAATACAACTTACAATTGCCAAGCTGAAGGGGCACTTCTTAATTGGAAGAAAAAAAGGCCCTGAGGAGAATTCAATCAGACACTTCATAGTCTTAAAGCAGCCACCTACTTGTCTTTATGATCCTCCAGAGACAACACACTTCCTCTTTTGATGTGTCCGTGTCTTCTCTTCGTGTCTGAGGGTGCTGACCTTTAGCTCGACTTTCCTGCCCTTGTCTGTTTGGAGAGCAGCGCGAGTTCCCCCGCATGCACACAGCAGAGAAAATCCATTTGAAACCCCATGTTTGAACTCTTGGGTGTCAAAATAGAACTTTGCTACATTTGGAGTTCAGTTCTCTACTAAACAGCCTTTTACTAAACCATGAAGACAAAGGATTTTCCATTGTTGTTGCATTGGTGTTGAATTGTTGTTTTTGTCTTTCACAGCAATTGATTTTGTAGAATGAAGACTTCTTAGCACCAAAAGCACACTGTTGAGTAATTTGAGCATAAAAGCCTTAAGTTTATTCCATCTTAAACCATAATTTATTTTTTTGGGCAAAGCGAGAATTAAATCCAGTTCTGCTGCCCTGCAAGTGTTAATATTTCATTCTCTGAAAGCAGTTTAAGGACCAACATTCAAGATGTGATTGCTCCGGCTTTTCAGATTTTGTCACGGTTTTCTCCTGTCTTTTTTGTTTCCTTTACCATCTTTAACCCGGCTCAACCGTTTCGGTTTTCTTGTAATGGTCGTCTTTGCTGATTGGTCTGAGCGGGGAGTAATGGGAACCAGCCATACAGCCCAGACAACTGTGGCACACTTCAGCAAGTCAATGATATGAGTGGAGGTGACAAGGACTCAGGATCGTTTTACCGTTTAGCTGAAGGTTTGGCAGGGCAATTTACATTAGGGCCCAGTTTTGCATGGCCGAGTGAGAGCAGCAGGGCAAAAAGGCACATGCAGTCCAGGACTTCCTTTGGTCTCTTTGTCACCACGTCATGTAAACTGAACACTGAGACAGAAACAAAGCAGTGAAGTCTGCATCGATCCTGCATTTTAGAGATTCAAGGTGTGTGGCTGTAGGAAGGTGACTATTTTTTGGATACTTTTCATTTATTTGTTTTATATTCCTAGAATTTTCTTGCAAGATTGAATATTTTTTTTGCATATTCTCAACAGCATGACCGACCTTTGTAAAGGTAACATCTTGAAGATTTTTCAATGTATTACCTCTTTGTGTAGAGTCAGGCTTCACTTGTATATCAAAAAACAGCATATTCCAGGTCATCTCTGGGTTTAAGGAGAGAAAAAAATAATAATATTCAAGACATTTGGTTACAGAAACTTCAATGGATTTTGAAAAGTTAAATTGTAACTTGTTTTACCACTTTAAGTAGAAATGTTAATTTTAAATAAGCATGTACATAAATGAATTAAAAATTGTTTTTTAAATTTGTTTAATTTTAGTTTTTCTGGAAGAGCAGAACAACAGGTTTTTTTAGCTGTTACATTTTTTATTTTTTGTCACTTTTTAAATATTCAGTATGTGATACAAAAAGCAATTCATTTTTTTAATATGCAGTTTAAACACAGCAGCAGCTCCACAAAATACTTTCATACATGACGTTTTGCCTTTAGTTGATTGTTAGTCTGTCTACATGTTTTAAAACCTTACAAACCAGCTGTTTTCTAAGGAGGACAGACAGTTAAGCTTTAGTTGGTTGTATATCAGCCGTTACACAATCGCCATTTCTTATTTATATGGGAATATAACAGAAAGTTGTTATTCCCAACCCTGAAATAATGACACTTTTTAATCCAGGATTTGCGTACATGAGCACAAGTTGTCCAGCATGACGTCCAAATGGAAAATTCTTCTCTATGTAGACAGGTGCTGTAAATTAAATTGACTGAGTATTTGACAAACTGTTTTTTATTAAGAAACATCATTTGTTCCTTAACCTCAACCAAAGTGAATCTTGCTCATCAAACTCCTTGACTGATTCACTGACTGAAAAATATTTCTGAACTTCAACCAAAGTGCTAGTTAATAGACTTAAACCTTAAACTGCCTGCTATCCAACCTGACCAACTCCCTGTGACCCCAGTGCTTTTCATAAATGTATGTTTCAATTAATAATAGAAACGTTATTTAAAAAATTATTGCATGATTGTCCAGATAAACTTTAGTTTACATGCACTATTTCACCATAGCGCAAACAACAGTGACAAAATGTTGTATTTCCAGAAACTACAGGTTGTCGCAGGACACTTTGTTAGGGTTAGGGTGGAAACAATTGGTTGCATTTTAAGCTCTCAAACTGCTGTGTGAAAATACAGATTTAAGTCCTAAAATTCTCGGTAGGAAGAAGCGATCGTGCATTTTATGCCGTGAGTTTCCCAGTAAACTATTTTTCATTTTATGTGCGTGCACACAAAAATGTACTCTTGCAAGATTTTTCCACCCGGATGGAATGTTCTCTTCCGATCAGACAACAAAAACATAAAATGAAGGAAATTTTGTTGTGCTCCAACGCCTGAGAGAAACATTTGCAAGAGGGCTGGGGGGAGGGAGGGAGACGCAGTGGGAGAGAGTGCGAGGATTAAAAAGAGTGCGTGAGAGGTGATTTATCAGTCTTTGGCTTTATGGGGTTTTTTTTACAGTGAAATTTGCACAGCCCGCTGAGATGGTTCATTGCTTCGCTCAGTCAGCAGAGTTGTATTTCAAAGTGAATGGCTACTGATCACACAGTTACAAAAGAAAACTTTATGTTGAGAGGAAAACAAAAAAAAAAAGGTCATGCGCTGATGTTTGCTGAGGTTCTTTCTGTGAGACACATCAGCTGTTTCCACAACTCAGGTTTGAAAATGCACTGTGTGTCTGAGGGGCGGTTTGTTCGTGTGTGTGTGTGTGTGCGTGCGTGTGTTGAGGGATGTTGTTGAGTGTGTGTTGTCCCAAAATGTTTTGATGAATCCACTTGACACCACATCAAGCAAGCATAGTGTCAAGCTAATTATGTTATTTGTAATTACAAGAGAGACAAGAAGACCAGAAGGTCAGAGAAACTTCTACTGAATCATCAGCAGGGAAGAACAATTATGATACTTAACTTGAAATAACAGCTATTTTTATCAAAACAGTGTATCAATAGTGTCATGAAAACACTGTAGCAATGCTAACAATGAATGTATAGAAAATTATCACCTGAATCTGCTGCTCACTTTGGCCTTTTAGGCATTTATCATAAGTTCAAGCTCGTTGTTTAGCTGTTTCATTGCCATTTTACTGCTCTGGTTATTTCTCCTTGTTTTTCTGCCTGCTCAGCAACAAACAGCAGACACACTGAGCTGTGATCATAGTTAAGCATTTAGCAGCTAAGGAAGGCAGATGTTTCCCTCAGGGGTTGGTGGAGACCAAAAAGAGAATAAAAAGACAGTAAATGTTGGAATAATATTCAACACATGGCCACAAATATGACTTAAAGTAAATAATCTTGCTCACTTGTTGCTTATCTAAACAATAAAGCCAAATTTTTTAGTCAAGAAAGTTACATAGTGTACCTTTTAAAAAATGATAATATATTAAGGGTTTCACAAGATGTTCCTGCTGCCCCCTAGTGGGCAAAAATGCTTAAGTAAAAGCAGCAAGTAAAAGTCAAACACTCTAAACTTGCAGGTGAAGACAAAACTACTTTTTACTTCTAACATGAGCTAGTGTGAAGGATTTAAATCTATAAAAATTTATCAGCATTAATCAATTTCTAATTTGTTTTGTGTGTAAATTTTTAAAAGTAACTGTAGCTGTCAGATTATTGTACTGGAGTTCAAAGAACAACAGTTTCCTCTAAGATGTGGTCGAGTGGAAGTAGAGCAAAATAAAAACTTAAGTCAGTAAGCCTCAAAGTCATGAGTACATTTACTTAGTGGACGGACCAAAGGGTCACAAAGATAATATAATAATTATAATGGTTTACTGTACTTGTCCAGCCCACCAGCTGTTATCAACTGTTCAAAGCTCCGTGTTACAAGAAAATTAATATTTTAAGTCAGTTAAAAAAATCCCCAAAACATCTACAAATAAATACTTTGTTCATGCGTTTCCTCTCCTCTGTTTTCTCCGTTTAGTTTGGCAAAGTGTACTTTCCTCTTTTCTTTTCTCTCTTTCTCTCTGCTGTTTATGTTTCCCTCTATTTCAGACGTTTCTTTTTCAGTTTGTGCAACATGTTGTTAATCTCCGTTAGTCACCAAGTGGTGTGTAATTTATAGTGTTTGCTCTTAACACTGTGAGCTGACCCCAGTCGTCCCAGTCTATAAAGAAGCAGGGAAGCTGCCCCGTCGCTTTACAGCCAGTTAAATTACACTTTGATGTTGCCCCCTCGTTTTCAACTGTGAATTAATAGCTGCTCGTGCTGAATGTCTGACCCTCAAGAGCGTCATTTTGGCGATATCCTCACGGAAGTGCCTCACAATATTAAAAGTGAGTTGCTGTGGAAAGTCTTAAATCAGTCCTTCTTTTTGTTTTGATGTCAGCGCCAACAGTGACACACCACGTCATAAAAAAAATGAGGTAAATATGAAACTATGGCGCATGTTCCATGTGAAAGTTCAGAGGTTTCTACAAACCCTTGCGTTGTTCTGTAGTCAGGTGGAAAGATTCACATGAGTTAAACTACAAATCATTGCTCAGCTTGTTCGGAGGCACTTTCTGTGTATTTAATTTCTGCAGAACTTTCTCTGAGCCCACCACACAGAGCTGCAGACTCTCCTCTTTTCTCTGCTCGCTGTAATTGGAACAGATGCTGACTGCTGGATCCACTGCAGTGAAAATAGAACATTCTGTGGTTGCAACTCAAAACATTTTGCATGGCATATTTGTCTGAAAAGAAAAAAACAGACTTTTGGTTTTTGAGTTTGTCGGATTATTGTTGGTACTTACTTGTGCTAAAGACAGTACATGCAGGTGTAGGCTTAAAATTCTCTTTTATGTAATGAAGGGAAAAAAGAACTGTACTCATGAACATTCAAGTAGTATTTGAATGTTTTTCCCAGTCACTCCTTCCTGCTTCTTTCCACAAACATTATGTCCTGACATGCTTTCAATAAGACTCTCTTATGTTCTTCATATTGCGTTCCCTGCAGGACGACCCACTGCTGTTCTCCTTGGACAGCGTTGCAGAGCCTCATAGCTACAGCAGATCGCATGGATAACAAGCAGGAGATTGCAGCAATATCTGTGCCAAAAAAACATCAGTGACATACGATATAAACAATGGCCTTTGATCATCCAGAGGCCTTATGATTTCAAACAGCCTGACAGCTCTTGCCTTGAGGGGACTGTGAGTGCAGGCTGAGGAAATATGATGAAATAACTAGAGAGCATTTAGGCTGGAATAAAACCCATTCGCTCCCTTCAAACCTAACAGGATGTGTTAGTCATTGACAGCAAGGCAATGTTGCGGGTGTTAGACCTCTCTCAAGCAGTCTACCACCAAAACATGGCCCCCTCAGCCTGAGTCCATTTCCAACACGGTAGATCAAACAAGCAGGAACCAGAGTCTTGATGCTTATTGCATCTTGCAGGGCTCAAATGCATTTGGTCTGATCTGTGCTATTTAGCTCCCACCCTTCAGACTGCAAACTGCACAGCAAGACAGGTTTAATCCCTTTCTTGCAAGACTGAATTGAAAAAAAACAAATTGAAATAAAATTTGTGTATCATTTTTATTTAAAAGCGTCTGCTTCAACTTGAGTGAAAATAACATCGGCTGTCAGCCATTGCTAGAACTGGCTGTCAAACCTCCATACTATTTTGGTACCAACCGAAATGCTTGATGCATTGAGCATGAAAAACTATCAAGTACTATAAACTCCTCAGTGTTTTCTAGTTAATTTCAACCATGAATGTAGAAAGAACTGAGCGAGTAATGTTTTTTTGCACAAAAGAATATGTTATTAGCACAAAATGAATCCCCCAAAAAAAAGCTTGATTTCATACCTTGATATTATAAAATGACATCAGTAACATTCATGTGGTGAGTCCCTGCATGCTCACTTTGAAAGGGAAGAGAGCCCAAGGTCAAATGATGACAACTTACTGAAAGAAAATAAGAGCCTTCATAGTAAAGCCAGAAACTGAAACATAATAATAAAAAATAATATGCACAGACATAATAATGGATGTTTGATAAAATATATCCCCCAATTCATCTTTTGTATGTACATCAAAAATGTATCCATCCATTTTTGTAGTTTAAATCTTATCTAATGGTAAAATCCAGCAACCTTTTGACCTTTTTTGTGCTACATCTTGGTACTGTAATCTCTGTCTAGCCGAGACTTGTGAAAGATGCAACTGAAATTCACACTTTCATGCACTTGTCTTTGAGAGACAGAGTCAGTAATGACAAGCTATCCATTAACCTCACCTTGCAGCACATTACCCAACATGGCAGTGAGCTGAGGGTCACTGGGTGTGTGGGTGATATCTGCAGTGCTGACGGAGTACTGAGAATTGCACACAGAGCTCACATGAACGCACACACCTCCTGGTTCTAACCTGACAAATCGCTGGATGGGCAGATGAGCAGAAACGTCCTCAATGCTGAAAATAACTTCACCTCAGATGGTATCAAGATGCAGGGAGGTGCAGTGCTGCAAGTCGCCACTAGACTGAGCCAGAGAGGGGACGGCCTGCAGGCCTCATTAAACACCCTGAAACTAAACACTTTCAGCTATTACATCCTCTGCGATTTGAATGTGTATTAATCCAGCGATGTGTGTGTTTAAATTTGATAGTTCAGTGAAGGGCAGCAGCAGGGTGAGAAGAGCCGCCAGCTTTGACAGGAACACTGGCAGGAACAGCGCTGTGGAAATTTATGATCAGAGAGCTGCCTGAGGTTTTACAGTTAAGCTGCAGCCATGAAAAAGCAAGAGTGTGTGTGTATGTGTGTGTGTGTGTGACAGAGAGAGAAATAGCGAGCACAATGATGAGACTGTGTCTTTTGTTCGCGTGGCCGCCCAGCAAATTAATAACAATCTTGCTGCCAGGTGACTTTGCAGTCACATGACAGACCTCATCCACATGCAGGACTGATAAACAGAGTCTGAGTGAAAGAACGAGGTTGTGTGTGTGTGTGTGTGAGTTTATATGTGTGTGTCTTGGAGCAGAGGATGCGGGTGGTTGTTGAGGGTATGCAGTAAAAAAGCTGAAACTTTTTGTAACTCACAAATTATAGCCAGGGTGTCTCTTCCTCAACACATCACAGGGTGATTTACGAACTACAACTGGATCCTGTAAGCAGCTGGTGATCCAGGCCATCCACTGCACGGGCACACAGACAAACAAATCAACACATGCTCCACCATGTCCACGAATTTTACAAAGAGTGAGAAATTTTCCACCCTGTCAAACCCCCAGAATTATTACTCTAATCATACAAACAAATCATACCACAAATATGTGTTTCCAAAAGCAAATAAATATTGGAGGCTTGTTTACTGAAAGTGCTAACAAACTTGAACAATGTTTTTCCCATGGTTGTATTGTTAAAAAAAAATATGAAATTAATAACACTAAAAAGATGAAAAAGCACCAGAGAGATAAATCCTCTTCATTGACTTGACTTCATATTTTATGAATTAAAAGATGGAATTTTGTGCAGACATGTGAGGAGTGATAAAACTTCTTTTTTCAAGAATACATGAAGTGACAAATTTTGCATTATGGATTGACAGCGTTGCAAAATAAATGTTTAAATATTATAAATGAGGAAACTGGAGTCAAGGATCTGAGTGTATTATTAATGTATTAAGCTGAAAAACCCCACGTAGGACTTATATGAGTTAAATCTGCATTGCAGCATAAAAATCTTGAAGAACAAAAGTCAAATGTGATGCATCACATCTGCATTTGTCTAAATATACTTTGTATGCTATACACTGAAAGTGACAGGTTGTGTTTATAATAGCTAAGTTTTAAAGTTTTAAAGCACACACCTTTATTCACAAATATCCATTTCAGTCCATCCTGATCCTCCCCTAACAGTTTTTATTTCTTTCCTGTTTCTACAGGTAAAGACAGTTCAGGTCTGACTGACTCTGACTTGGCACCAGACTCTGACCCACCTGGAATGGACAGCAGCTACCTGGCTGTGAAGGATCAGGGCGTAAAGGCGGCCTCTGATAGGCCACCGGGCACAGACTTGTCAAGCCCTCTGGACAAGGGTGATGGCGGGGAAAGCAACAAGGGCAAGAAGAGGCGCAACCGCACGACCTTTACAAGCTACCAGCTGGAGGAGCTGGAGAAGGTTTTCCAAAAGACGCACTATCCCGACGTTTACGCCCGGGAGCAACTGGCACTGAGGACAGACCTGACTGAAGCCCGTGTGCAGGTAATGCAGGACACTCAACTGTTTAGGATCATTGCATGCAGTCAAATAACTAAAATAAACAAATGATAGCTGTGATATCTATGAGAGGAAACATACACTGAAAATATACTGAACTTATACGGAATATGCCCGTTTTATCACTACATAAAAAAGGGACTCTTCACAGCAGAACAGATGACGCTTAAACAACACAACCTCATGGATCCTTCAACATCTGCAGCTCTGCACAGATAGCGTCACTCACAGAACAACATGAGAGATTTATCTGGTAACGTGGGAGTTGAGGGGAGAGAGTATGGGAGTGGGAGCTAACAGAGGCCAGGGGGCCCACGGGGCTGAGGTTTGAGCTGCCTGGGCCTCATATGTGCAATTTTAGGAGAGCAGAGTTTTATCAGCATATGAGGATCCTTGTCAGACTCTGCTGTGTGTCAGTAAGATCGCCTCTTTGTACCTCTCAGCTGTTTGGTTTCCTGAATTTGTGAGATCGGTTCTGCTGGTATTAGTCGGGCCCGAGGCGTACAGCACCTCTCCGACTGAAGCCTTTCTGTTGACCTTCTGGCCTGATTTACATACAATCCGGTCATGACTGCTGTAATGCATTCCAATGAGACCTCCACTATTTCTGTACATATGTGTGGTGAAGGGGTGTGTGTGTCTGCACCATAGTCTACCAAAGCCCCTGGATTTTCTGTGTTTTTCTTTCATTAACATCCTGTTCAGACAAGAATGTGTCCCTGCTGTGGTGTCCTGAGTAGGTGTGAAACCCCTCCAATGAGCTTTGAGCAAGTCAGCAACTGATATCTCAAGTTAAAACTGCATTTTTTTGAATATTTTTCAAGGCACAGGGTTATTCTAGTTTTTTGCAAAAATGAATGCAAAGATAAAACACACTGGTTTAGTTCTTGTTGTGTGCCAGTGTCAAAAACTGGGATGAGATAAGAGCTCAATAAAAAAACAATCTTTTACGCGATGAGCTGGAACGGTGACCGGTGAGGTTTTTTTTGCTGTGAAACACAGGAAGTCTGTGCAGCCGCAGGGTTATAACTCAACCCTGGGGCTCTGAGGGTATGCTGTTCGGCTCTGCTCTGCAGCCCATACTATCACAGACCTGCCTCCTCAGATGGATGCAGCTTTACAGCCCTCGGCTCTCCCAGCGGCCCTCTTAAACACTCAAGTTAAAAAGATAAAAGACATGAGATGCCTCGTCTGTCAGAGAACAGGGATCTGTTCGCTATTCAGGTCATTCACACGCAAAAGGACTCACAGCTCGTGAATTCTGCGTCTGGAGTGTAAAAAATGTCGAAAAAAAACCCCTTGAAAACCTCAGCTTTTGAATTTAATGTACTTAAAAAACTAAAGGATGCTGTAAGTCTGTGAGAATAAATCTGAGGAGGGTGATACTGCTCTTCATTGTCTGATGGTTCTCACACAATAAAACAAGAGACTTTCAGTTAAAAAAGACACCAGGGTCTGGAGCTGTTTGTTTTTTCAGTCTCAGGCTTTAAAAGGGAGAACGTAAGTTCAGATCCGAGTCATATGCACTGCAGAAACACAGGCAGGTCAGAGGTCAGGGGTCAGGGTTTCAACAACATCACATTTCTCAGATTTGCAGTTCTGTTAGCAGAGATTCACCAGGCAAACGCAGGTGTCCATATGAGTTCATAGATCCAAACAATTAAAGGAAAGTGAACCAACAGGAAAGATTGATTTAATCAGTTCAGATGGAGAGAATGTTTCCTTGAAACAATGGCTCAGTCCAACTAGATATGCTAAAGAAAAGGTTAATAATTGATTTCAGTTTAGAAATATGATAAACACTTTAAATTCCACATTTTAAGAGGAGGAAAGAATCATGACAAAGACCATGGGAATACGGTTTGAGATACGAATACTTTTAATAATCATTTCATAATTTAGGTCCTTTTGAAAGCAAAAATGCCTGATCAGTTGCCTCAGCTTCACAGTTGTGAGGATTTGCTGCTTTTATTTTTTAATAAGATATTATTTGTGTTGTTTTGTTCAGCTGACAGTTTGAAACTAGAAAAAAATAAAGACATCAATATGGCTTTTGAAAACTGATACAGCCAATTTAGGACATATTCAGACATTTTATGAGGTAAACGATTGATTATTAATTTGAGATAGCATTCATCCACACAATCAGTAATGAAAATAAGTCAGTTTTGGTCCTTGTCAGGATGAGAGGTAAATATGTGACTATATTCATAAGAATTGGGGTGAAACACAAAGGAATTTGATTGTTATTTGGAATATTTGAAATGACAACAGTTTGATATATTATAAAGATCTCTATAGAAAGATTATCGCAGTAGTCTCAGAGTCTCGCTACACCACCATCACCAATTTTGCAAAGTAAAGACAATCACGTTCATTGCATCATATAAATCTTTCTGTGTCCTGCAGTTGCCTCTAATTGACATGGGAAGTAAGAAATTATGTTGTGGAGGATTTCAGGGTAAATAGAACAAACACACATTTAATGGACAAAACACCGGTCAGAGGTGTTTCCACGATATTATTAGTGCTTTGGGGGTGTTGGAAAACTGAAACCAGGCTCAGCCTTGGATTTCTTTTTCCTTTGGTATGAAAGCTGACATGAGTGACAGCAGAGGCGGGTTATCAATCCTCTGAGCCGGTCTCTCACTTCAAAGTGTTTTCAGCTCCATACAGCTCTCCTGCTGGGGCCAGTATGGCATTTCTCTGCTCTTTCTCTCTGGGGCTGTAACATAAATAAAGCCTCATTGAAAGTCCACCAGCTACTTAAGCTGTCATGGTCTTTACCAATTACTGTCACGATGCCGTGTGTGCAACACAAAAATATGTTCTCCCTGTGTAATAGCCAACAGACTCGGCACAAAGCAGGCATGTGGCGGATGAGAGCTGTCGGTGACAATGTATATTGGGAAGTAGAGATGACGTACATGCACCTTTTCATGTAGAATAATCACAAAGCAACATTTTTTAACAGAAACACAGTGATCTTGTTTGGGGTTTAAGATCCCGAGAGAATCGGAGCAAAGGAAGATGTTTGAAAACATTGTGGAAAGAAGGATTACAACCTCGTTTCTGTCTGCTTCTTTTACTTAGGAGGAGACAGCATTTCAAAGCCAGGAGCTTCAGGCTTCAGGAAATTAAAAAGGAAAATGCAAACAAACCCGACTTATAATCCCATCTCACTTTCCAATTTCCCATATTACCTCCTCTGATTTACAACGTGGAAGTGTCTGAGCAGAGAGCAGATTTCATGAAATCCTATCAGAGACAAGTCAGACAGATAAAAGAGTTTGTTGCAAAATATGTGCGATAAACAGGCCGATCAGCGGGCAACGATCAGACAGTCAAGAGTTACACAACAAACCAACAAATTCTGACAATTCTGAGTTTTGAATTTGCATGTCAGGTCTAAAGCCCATCGGAGACAAACATATTTAGAGAACCTTCACACACACTGATGGTAATTCAAACACAGTAATGCTTTCAGTACACAACAGTGTCAGATTTAGACATCAAATATAATTACAGAACACATCACTCTGGGAAAAAGTCCAGCTCTTGTCAGACAACAAATAAGCAAAGGTGAGGGGAAGTGATGTTCTGCAGTGCACTGTTTACAAAGACTGATTTCCTCTTTGTCTTTACAATTTCCAGTTTCTTTGCTCACTTAGCTCAGCCTACACAGACTCATATATATGTATATTACATCCATGCCCTCTGGATAATGTTTATGCCTGTCTAATGTAAGAATAGAAGTTTGCATTTTTTATGTGCTGCAGATTTTTTATATTCAGCCTTTCAGTGTTCTGGCAAACCTGCGAGGGATCATTTTAAAGGGAAGCTTAGATTTTTATCTACGGAGAAGTATTTCCTTCAGATTTGTGGGAAACTTCCTGTTAAAGGGTTTATGTGTATCAGTCTCTGCACTCCATTTCTTCTTTTTCAGATTTTAAACCCCATGTTGACCCTGGACTCAAGACTGAATACCTGACAGATAAACATTAAGACCCCTCAGAAGAAAAAACGACTTTGTCAGTGTTAATGACTTTCAGACATTTTCTCTCTGCAGGTGTGGTTCCAAAACCGAAGGGCGAAATGGAGGAAAAGGGAGCGTTTTGGTCAAATGCAGCAGGTCCGAACACATTTTTCAACTGCTTACGAGCTGCCCCTTCTGACACGCCCTGAGAACTACGCACAGGTACACTACAAGTTTAACATTTTGTATCCCTGTTACTTACATACATGACTTGGTTTTACTGTTTTGACATTTTTACACTGATTCCTGCCTTCCAGTTTTCATTTGCGGACCATCAACTTGCTTGGATTAAAAACAATGACTATTTAATAACCTTCATTTTTTTATGTTGAACAAAGCTATTTGATTGTGGTTTAGCAATTCAGTTTTCTAAAAATTTATAGGATCGTTTTAAAGGATTAGGATGACATAATGGGAAATAAGCCTATTCCCTTCATTGCCAAGAGTTAGTTTAGAAGATTGATGCAACTGTCAGGTTGTACCCCAAGTATGAAGCCGAAGCCAGAAAGCAATAAGCTTGGTATGAAAACTGAAAACAGGGGTAAAAAGCTGGTCTGGCCCTGTTCAAACTGATATCTCTGCTTACTAAGAAACAATTTATTCCTGACTTGTCTACCAAAATTTCTGTTTTTTCTGAGTTTCTTGTTGAAACTATTGTTTTTCATTTTTCAAAAGTCTCGGTAATTGCCTGACATCTGTCATGTGAAACTCAGCAAAAAAGCAAAAACATTATATCCCAAAAGTTGAGCTATTGCTTGAATTGGTCTTGTCTTCTTGTTGTTTGCCTTTTGTGTTGGATTTTCCAACAACTTTGTGAATATATGCAATGCTTTTCATCAGCATATTATCATCAAATGCACCAAAAAGAAAGTTTTTTTCAAAATAGTTTCTGCCCATAACTATACAGTACTAACATGCAACAATATGACTAAAAGCATAGAGGCAAGTAAATACATACTGCCAGATTGTTTTTCTGAAGTAAGACTTTGCAACTGTCATTTGCCTTTTGTACTAAAACCAAACATAAAGTGATGGCCTGAAAAGCAGGAACTCAAGATAAAGATGATATAAGCAGTAAACTGTGGTATATACACAAGTTATAGTAAATGGGATAATTTACCAGTACAGTGTTTTCATTTGCATCAGGATGCATCGAAAAAACTAATGAGCTTAGACAAGTCTGACTGATCAGCTGTGCAATGGTAAAGAAGCCAGTGGTGTTAATGCCACAGTTCAGCCATTCTGTAACAATGTGGATTTCTCACTGACATTTCAGATTCAGAACCCCTCTTGGATCGGTGGCAGCAGTGCAGCCTCTCCTGTGCCGGGCTGCGTTGTGCCCTGCGACACTGTGAGTCCCTGTATGCCACCTCACCCACACTCTGCCAGCGGGGTGTCTGATTTTCTGGGCGTGCCGAGCCCCGGGGGTCACATGGGACAGGCTCACATGGGCAGCCTGTTTGGAGGATCTCCTGGCATGCCAACAGGCATCAACACGTACGATCTCAACATGGACCCTGACCGCAAGTCCTCCAGTATTGCCGCTTTGCGCATGAAGGCCAAAGAGCACAGTGCGGCCATATCTTGGGCTACATGATGTGTAGATATCTGATGGATGGGGGGGTCCTTCTTCACCCCTGAAATGTCTACACGAACCCAACATGGGGTCAGGGGGCACTAGAAACGAAAAACTCTTAAGGCAACAGTGACTACCTTCATAAATGTTGCAATAAAATAATTGTGCAAATACACAGATGAGTGAGGATTGCTCAAAAAGAAAACACAAAAAGAGATTTGGCCAGATAAAAGGTGTGGCACTGCCATGTTTCTCAACCCCTCTGGTGGGAGAAAGCAATCACAGTGTGAGAGGGAGGTGTTGCAGGTGGGAGGTGTTGCTGTACTGTATATGATGGGTTGCAGTGTAGTGCTGATGATAGGCAAAGTAAACTAAAGAAAAGTTTAATAATATCAAACAAATCCATGCACTTATTTGCTAAAAATACAGGAAATTCTGTTTGTACAGTGCTTTCAGTGTCATTGTAGTTCTCTGTTCAGGTGCTGTTTTATTCCTACCTTCTTATTTAAATTTTGAGTGCTGATGTTTTCTTTTTTTTTTCCTTTGGTCATTTTGTTATTCAAGCATCCTTTAAAAAAAATGAAATTCAAATTTAGCTGTTATATGCCATGTACATATTTTTCTAAGGCAATCTTTTTTGCAGCATAAGCACATGCAGTGCAGTGTGAAACTTAAGTCACGCTGCTACGATAATGCTACAGAAAAACTGTTTATATCCAGCGAATCTGTCACATTATGAAGCTTTTCAGATTCAACACAAACATCTCAGTTGCTCAAACGGTAAGAAGTGGTTCTAACCCACTGGCATTTAAAAGTCAAACAGATGAAATGTGGTTTGTTTTAGTGTGGTCAGGGTGAGAGATCCACCTGCCGCTCTGACTCAGCCTGCTGATGGCCAGAGAGGGGAGGGCATGGAGGAGGAAGTGGTGTGTGGGAGTATGAGTGGGGCACAGCAGGCCTGCTGCTCTCAGGGTTGAAGAGCCTGGGAGCGCCAGCCTCCAAACAGAGCCAGCTCTGTTTTAAGGAGGACAGACTCAAAGTGGACATGCCTGTGCCCTTTCCATTTCCAGTCTCAGGAGTTTCAGAGAGAGAAGTGCCTGCCAGTCAGTCATTCTGCCAGAAATAACACCGAAACCAGCAGCGGCCATCTTTGAAATGGAGGAGACTGGGGGAGATTTACGCAGAGTGTGTTGACACTTCTTCAAATACTGAAAGGATGTCAGCATTTAACAGCCTTTTTGGGGACTTTAACCTTAGCTGATCCGTTCAAAGTCATGAAGCAGCACTGGCATGAGTGTAATTGTATTTCTTCTATTATTTCAGTCACAACAAAACGAAGGAGGTATTCAAACAGATTAATGCAGAGTAACCTCTATGTCTATATGGGTTTGACTTCATCTTAGCTGTTGTGGCACCTCTGACTTAGCATAGGCTTGAGAAAATATTAACCTCATCCCACATGTTTTTGTTAATCATGAGGGGTGGGGGTGGGGGTGGTTGGTAGATAAGTTCTGGTCTAAGGTAGTCAATGTCAGTTTAATAAACCTACCCCATTTTTTTTTTGTTCAACATAGTTCCTGCCCACATAAACCTTTTTGGTAAAAGATGGTGTCTTTGACCTAAAAAGTGGTCAGCCATGATGTCATCATCACTGTCAAAATGGCATTTCCATTTGGAAATGTAATTTTAGCTCATTTACATGCTGATTATATAAATTTAAATGAATTTACTTAAATTTATAAGAATTTACTCGCTGATTTGCAAGAAAACAAAACAAACCAAAACGTTGTTTATTACAAGCTTTCTGCATAAGTACTCAAAGAATTGACCTGCATGTGTTAATACAACAAATATTGTTCAACTTTTTTCTACCTTAGGCCTAAAAATGATCAATCACCCCGTACATCTAACGTATTTTAATATATAATGATGCTGAATAATGGTATGCAATTTTAACAAGTGAGGCAACAGAGCAGTCAAGGAGATTTCAAGCAGAGGTACTTTCAAAATCTCTCCAAGACCTGAAACCCTTTTGCTGTGTCTTTTTTTGGGGGGGTTGCTTTTTGAATTTGTACTGCTGCAGTGCAATATCATCTGGGTCCTGTATAACTCTGACTTCTTTAATCCCTACAGGGGCCTTTTGTTAAAAACGTGTTCTAAATTCCTATTTTTTTTTTTTTAAATAACGATCATCCTTAGTCTAATTACTGTACAACTAAGTTGTTGACAACAGAAAACTTAGGATAAGGTAGTATAGTATTCTGGTTGTTTTTTGGTCCTCTGGGCAAAATACAGGAAACCCATGCTATTATGAGCTGTGTGCACTGATCTTGAAACGATGGGGATAAGGGCCAAACAGCGAGTGCTGTCCTTATTTTAACCCTGCCTTGGTTACTCATCAAATACAGTTAAATAGTTGCAGAAGACATGATGACTTTGCAGGTACTGTTCCAAAGTTTTAGCACAGAGATGTGATCAAGTTTGAAGTTCGAGCCCAGCCCTGATAGTTTTGTGGCATGATACCTGAGTAGGACCTGTTTTAGTAAAACCACCAACATGTCAGCAGAGAACTGTAGGAATTTGGTGTCGTTACAGCATTTGTTCCCTGTTTACTTCTATCCAGGCCTGGAACAATATGTCTGTGTTTGTGTCTGTCTGTGGAAAGAGAGGAGGAGGGGCAATGTGGAGGTTAAACTGAACTGGAAGTGGCTAGAGATGAGCACATTCACTTTGAGCCCAAATCATTTCCATACATCAATACCCTCATGTTATTTAAATTTTCAAATAGTAAACCTTGTTTTTCCCTGGTAACTGTCTCCTGAGGTTTACAGAGGTTGTTCATGCTCTTCCTTTGTTTCCAAGTCCTAATTCAGGCCTTAAGCATAGCAAAGGCTTTCATGGATTTTTAAAAAAACAAACCTGATACCTTGTAGTACACCTTCAGGCAGAGCAACCATTGATAATTCTCTAAACTGAACCACATTCACTGTCCTTCTGGGTAGGTAAGAGAAGCAGGGTGCAGGCTATAACCTGTCAGCAGAGCAGATCACCCCAGAGTCCCCCAAATTACATCCAGTTTTACTCCCCAGCCCAAATCCAAGGCATATGCATAATCCTGACTATGGAGTGCATGTCTCAAGACGGAGAGGGTCTCCTTGCAAATGTGGACACGGGCCCCCTGTGCTCTAGCTGAGGGGTTGGACTGAGGGCGAGCCGTGAGGGCGTCTGCTGTGTTCCGGTGTTCTGGGAAAAGGACAGTGCACACAGCTGCGCTCAGGGGGTAAATGCAAAACAAACATGCCTCACACATGCTTCCCTCTCAGCTGTCATGGCTCTGCTTTCAAAGATTCTCCCCCCCTCTCCTCATGACCCACCTCTATATACACACACACACACGCACATTGCACTACGCCTCTCCCTTTTGCTCACTTCTACTATGTCCACGGGCTCAAAGCTGCAGCCCCTCATCGCAGGGTCCGAGGCACAGCCGCATGGCCAAACCAGGAAGGCTTTTTAATTAACACTGAGCCATGTGGAGGCTGTGGACCGCAGTATTGTGTGTCAGGGCAGACAGGGCTGTCCGTCTCCCAGCTGGTTTATTGTAATGTTCTTCTGCGCAGCACCCACAGACCTACTAGCATTCAGTAGCTCAGGTTTATACAACACATACTCACCGTTTTGACTCTTTTTTTGTGTATTTAACTTTTATTTTTGGACTGCAACATCTTCAATGATGTCTTACAATCACATAAGGACGGTTTATGCAAAATGTACTTTAATTAAAATGCTTCTCTCACCTGTATGCTGCATAACGCCATAATTGGGTGATGATCGTCATCCACTTTTCTCATTTTCTAGTACTACTGAAGTTAGGCAATCAGTATAGGAGTAAATATATGATAAATGTGTGTGCTGTTGAGTGCGTGTACATTGTTGTGCATGCAAAATGAACTGAAGTGTTAAGACGCTTGGAAATGTTGCTTATTAGGTGTTGTTTTATTTTGTGAGACTATTCAAGTGTCTGACTTTTTTCATTTGGTGGTACATGGTAAAACTGTATTTCCAGAGTTGTGTTTGAAACATTGTTTTTCCCTCAATATGTAATTCTTAAAAGTTTTTTTTCCAAGTTTTTGTGGCTTTAAGCTGTCTTTTGAAATGAGTGTATGAATTTACTCATGCTTGTGTTACATTTTGTTTGTGATTAAAGTACAATAAGTTATTGCTCTTCTATTCAGAATCAGTATTTGACATTTAATTTGTTATGAAATGTAGTCTATGCCTGACAGAGTTTACACAGTGAAAGCCGCAGTATATAAAGGACTGGATTTCGTGCAAGGTAATGGCGGTTCCCTCCAGCTCCATAACAGACCAAACAGTTAAGAATTCTGAAACCGCTGTTACCACACGGTACAGAGAAAATTCAGGACAACTATTCCCTTATTAGTATTTAGAGGTCACTCAAGTCACTGCCAGTTTTAAGAAAAGCCCTTCAAATCATCAGCTAAACATACTGGTTGGCCACAGCTTGTGAAAAAGTGGTCTGCTGTTGTTAAAAAACCAATGAATTTGCAGTGTCTTATTGCACTGCACCACCCTGCCAAAATATTGTGTCATCCCTGTAGTCACATTCTGAAATCCCCACACATTTCAGTCCCTTTGAAGGGACTCTAGTGCTGAAATGAGATCGCACAGCCCGCAAGAGTCTCAAGCTAATTGAAGTTGACAAAAATACGAACTGCGCCCTTTTGAACTGCTGACATTGAACAGGGTGGATTAGGCCGCGTATATTAACAACAGGTGACAGGCTGGAGGGGAACAGTGGATCGTCCGTGTCATGGAGGGTCTGCTCCAAACGGTGTGAGGTTTGCGATCGTAATCAGGACAGACATGAGGAAGGAAAAATTCTTTCTTTATCTTCTAACCAGCTAACTCACATAAATGATAAGAAAGAACATTCAAACTGTTACATATTAGTGTAGTCTTTACTTATGTATTACAAAATCATATGTACACTTAGATACATAAACCCAAAGATCTAAAAATTAAAACCATTTTATTTACTTGATGAAAATAAAAAAGGGCCAAAAAGAACCATCACAAGCATTGTTAACTTCTCAAAGATCACACCGCTCTCAGTGTTAAAAGCCTGATGGTGGTTCTGGGACAAGTTGTGATGAAAACGGACAAAGACGAAATGAACACAACAAGTAAGATAAAAAAAAATAAAGTAAATACTGCATCAACAGTTTACACACATCTGTTTTAAAAAAAAGTGTGGATTTGGGGTTCGTCTTTTTACTAACTGGTGTGTTTTCAAATGCATGATAAACAAATAACTCTGATGCTTATGTAGTGTTCAAACACAAAAATTACTTCGTGAATGCTTCATTTGGCACCACCTATTGTCTTGTATTTAATAAAACAACCCTTATTTCAAAACAATAGGATGCTGTGCGAAGTGTAATTAAAACAGAATGTGATCATTTGTCAATCAATCTAAATATCTTGTTTCCTAGTTATATGTTTTTATATGTTAAATATTATTAGCAAATTATCACATTCTGTTTTAAATTTTACAGTGTCCAAATTTTTTTGTCTGAAATTGGGGTTGTATAAAGAAAGGCATGCTCAGGCAGTATAAAATTACAATTCAAGATGTTCCAGTAGCTCGGCATCAATATTTTAAAGTCAGCAGTTACTTACTCTAAACATAAGATTCATGGTGCCAGCATAATCTGATAGTGTGAAACACATTGTATGTTAAACATTTACTGTACATTATCTATTAGCCACCATGCTCTGTGTCATCACATTCAAATGACCGTTAGATAAAGCCCTCATTGATATGTTTAGATTCTTTACTATATATCATGTAAAACAAACATTGATAATTTTTATTTTTCACACAGCACAGCTAAAAGTATCTGGTCCAAAAGAAAATCCTTGTTGGAGCATCATAAATTATGACTGTTGTACAGCACTGCTGCAAAATACAAATATATACACTGTATACACTGGAGTGTGACGTTTTCAGCTCCAAAACAGTAACATTTAGGGACCACAAGACTCCAGTGAGTCAGCCTGTCCACCAAACATCAGACTCAAAGGTGACTCTCAGTAGCAGTTCATGTAACATCAGTCCAGGCATTCGCATTAGTAAATGTTTGACAACATTATTTACATTGAGCCTAATAAACAATTCACTCTCCTCATACTTATTAACATTCCCAGATTTCAGTGCTCTCTGTCATTCAAGGTATTCCTTTGTACAGTTTTGTTTTTAATTCTATTTAAAACTCAAAATTCAAAGTAAAGTCATTTGAACTGAGAGGTGACAGGAGCCTGTACCACTTTACTCTGTATACTGATGATACGAGAGATGATGTTGGTGACGTTATTTGATGTGTTGAGGCCGTGGTGAGGTCCAGATACCTGATACCTGATGGTCAGAGGCTGCCGATGTTGGGAAAGCTCTTGAGCTTCTCTGGAAAATCGTCTTTGTAGAGCACTGGGTCTGCACGATGTTCCACCACCTTCAGAGGCATCGTACCAAAAACTGATGCAAACTTGTTGATGCACTCAGATCTAGGGGACGAAAACAGCGCAACTTATTTACTTTAAAAGCAAAATAAAACATATATTACTTACTCAGAGTAAGTAAAAGAACCAAGCTACAAATTACCATTTATGTGCATCAAATGGTACTTAAAATTTGTATTCAGATCCTTTTTTAAGAAATTGTGCATGCAACATGTTTTTTATATTAAACAAATATTCCTCAACTTCTGCGGTACCAAGCCAAAGTAATGTGGAGGTGAATGCCAGCATTCAAAAATGCCTGAGTTACAGACAAAAACAGAAGAAAAGGATTTCCTAAACAAAGTGTCATACCTCTCCACCATGTGTGTCTGATCCAGGCTCAGTCCATCAATGGCAGTACACTCAGGGCACTTGAACTTCTTCCTGGGGGTCACCTAAATAAAAGCAGAACAAAGTCACACCAGTAATGTCAGCTCACTTTAAGTGTTTGTCAAACCTCAGCGGGCCAGACAGAGGCTAATAAACTGTCCTTTCATTTGAAATAAGTCTGACATTTGACAAGAAGTTCTGTCCAGCACAGTGTCGGGAAACACGGTTGAATTCTCATCGGTGGAGTAAGAGAGAGAGAGAGAGATGATGTATTGCTCTCCTCTGTCTAATTTCCATCACAACTACTTCACTCCTGACATATGCCTGCACCCAGTGCTCTGAACCTGTGAATGTATGTGTGTGTAGAGGAAAGTGAGAGACACAGAGAGGGGAAGATAGACAAGGATGATTGGAGAGGTTGAGTGTTTTCTGGATTTTTTTCTCTTTTGAAAGGAACTGCTGGAGATATGGTGGGAGGTAGGAGGGCGGGTGCAGGTGTAAAGAAGTGTACAGCTTGTGATTTGAGGGCCTGGTGTGCGTGAGCCCTCGCAAGCTTAGGAAAACATACTCTGAGGGGGAGTGCCAGTGAGTGACACCCAGATAAGGGAGGTTAAGGCTGGGTTTTAGCTCGGGCCCCTGCACCTGGGCACAGTCAATGTGATGGGGAGGTGGGGGGAGGCGGTGACGCTGAAGGGTGCGAGCTGATCAAACCCAGAGATGCTGGTTGACTCGTCAGGCTTCAGCCTACCCCTGCAAACTGAAAGCACCCAGGATAGGCAGAGCTAAGAATGTACCTTTATGGGGGCTTTGCCTGTGATGTTAGCCACCAGGAAGTTCATGGCAATATCTTCACAGTTCATGTGAGCATCCACCCAATTCTTGATGTCTCCAGGCATCTTGTATGTGTACAAATAGTTGAAGTACTGCAATGGAAACAGATGGATAGTAGGTGTGACATTGACATACTGCAGACTCATCATGTACATAAATGCAGACACAGTTTGACCCAAGATCATGTAGGAGAAAACCTCTTCTCTAGAATTTGCTTTGAACTTAAGTAAGTATGTGAGGTTGAAGCAGAAGCAAGATAACCTTGCTCTACCTATGGACCCCTACTCATTTATCACTACTGATTTTTGCCTGACATTTCTAGAAAAATCTTTAATCCTTTCTGCAAACTTAATCTTTCAGTTAATTTCAACAATTTCCTTTTTAAAATTGGTTGGGTTTGCATCATTACTTCACATCTAGAAGTTGCTTTCAGGAAAACTTGTGTCAAAGTGGCAAAACTCAAGGAGTCAAAGCTGATTAATTTCAGCCAGACGTTCCCAGGTCACCTTGTGGTAGAAGGCGGCTCCTGTTAGAACCATGGAGACCTCATTCGTCCACTCTGACTCATACTTCCATTTGCCCATTTCATGGTCCCAGAGGTGCAGCCTGCCTGGGTAGCCCACCAACCTGTCAGGAAACTCTCTCCATACCTGAAGCAGGACAGAAGACAGACTGTCAGACATACTCATGTGAACTGAACAACAGGCGAGAACTGATGGCTTTCACTGAGGGGCGAGTGATTGTTGGGTATTCAAATTTAGTCTTATGTTTCAAAATGTCTCAGTTGGGATTTTTGGCTCTGACAAAAATGTTCACAGAGTCAACTTGAAATATTTTCAGCAACAAGTAGCTTTATGATTGGCTGAGAATACTGAGCTCGCACGGCAGTCAGATAGACAGCTCTTCTATCCCTGCCTGCAATTCAATGTAATTACCCTTAAACTGAGCACAATTTTATCAAATAGCTTCTAAACGGATTCAGGTGAGCATGCTAGCTGGGCAGGTATGTGGACATGGTAAACATCAGCTATGGACCTGTCATCAGTCTTCACACATCAAACAAATTCAACACAATCAAACCTCAAGCTGGTGGAGAACGAGACTGTAATCCCCCCGAATGGCTTTAATAACTGGGATCAACTTAAAATGGTCCCCTGCACTACCTTCCAGTGTAGGACGGACAGGAAAAAATGTCAAGGTTTTTCTTTTTTTATGAAAGAGGGTCTCTTCTCACCTCGTAGCCAAACTGCAGTTCATCAGATGTTAACATAATGATGTCATCATCGATGGCCAGCACAGCTTCTGTCTCGATCTCATCGTAGGGGAAGAAACGGTTACTCAGCTTGTTCTCTTTGGTTCGCACGACTTTGAGAGGAACACCAATCTTTGGCCAAAGAGACTCTGCCAAACAAAAAACACAATCATAAGGACCACATTCTTGGTTTTTTATACATGGATACAGAGCTGAAAAAAATACTGAATCGATTGACAGGTATTTGTCAACAATTTTGAGAACAAATTTACTGTTTAAGCCCTTTTTCTGAGCAGAAAAGGACAACACTTGCTGGTTCAAGTTTTCAAGTGCAAAGAACTGAAGGTCACATTTGCATTATAGATGAGTAAGTTCACCATCTTTGGACTCTGTACTGTTTTTGGGAAAAAAAGTTTTGAAAACACTACCTTTGGCTCTGAGTAATTTTGAGGATTTTTTTTCACACATCTTTCATTTGAATCAATTAAGAAAAACAAAATAATCTAATCAAATTAATTAAAGGAAAACAGTGAACGTAAAAACCCTTTCTTCAAGTTTTTAGGGTTTGCCTAAGATTATAAATATGACCACTATCAGTGTTTACAGTAGATGGATGAGGAGTTATGATGTCATTTACCACTGATAGATATGTGAAGTTGGTAATGTTGGTGGAAAATAGTGCTGGGGCTGTTTAACTTCACTCACTGACTCGTATCGCTACGCTAACCTCAAGCACGTGCAAATCTAACCACACTTCGATTCTCCATGAGGCAGTACAACAAAGTGTCTTTTTCAGGGAAGCATTTCAAAGATCTTGGGCAGTGTCCATGGCACGGACTATGGCACAGACAGATCACACAGAATGTGTCTCCTCATTAATGGGGTAACTGGGGCCTGGCAGCCTATAAGAAGAATTCAAGGTCTTCCTAACCACGTCTGAGGTCCACTGTCAAAAGCAATTGACAGGAAAAGTGCTATATTGAATGCCCAGATTTTTTCTTTCACTCTGTCCATGTTGCTGTCATCCCTTCTTCTATTTCCAAGGTTGGAAAGAGACAGTATGAGAGAGGCAATTAAAGGCTATTATCTGAGTTTTAAACTTTAGCCCCACCTTGACAGGGGTTAAAATTCAGATGATGTTAATATTTCTGTAACTTCTCAAACCAATAAAACTAAATTCAATATTCTGAAGGATAAGCAATGGCTTTTTATGCATGACTTTTGCATTTATTGTAACTGTGTAGCAGTTAATCTCACAGCTGCTGTACACATGCCACATGAGATCAGTGGAAGAGCACTAAACAACACTGAAAGCAGGTCAAAACAATAATCAAAATGTCATTTAAATCTAGAGCAAAACATGATCTTTACAGTTACAAACAAACAAACAAATAAAAAAAAAGAAAAAAAAATTACTTGGTCAGCATCCTCTTAAAAAGATAAATGAGGAAGCAAAACTAGAAGCCTGTAAACATCAAATCACGGTTCAGTGTGAGTGAGTAAATAAATCTGCCTCCATATTGGACTGAGCCTTGTGAGTCTGACCTGTCAATGGCCCCTAGTTAATTCTAATTGGTCACAAAGCTCCGGCTAGGCTAGGCGCCGCTGATACCTCTAATGAAAAGGCAACTCACAGCCACGAGGGAGCACTTCAAAGTCCTCTCATTACTTCAATACATTGGCCAACTCTTACAACAGCAGGACCTGTTTCATTCCTGGTACAAAACAGTCGTGATCTGAGTTAAGCTGTCAGTGGGCAAACTGTTGTGCACTTAATTGCCTTTTTGAGGCAAATATTTTACGTGCATGGTGCAATAAATAATTACCAAAAAGAGTTTACTGTGACACATCTCTGATGAACTATGGCTGACGATGAACAGTGATGAAAGACAAAAAGAAAAAACAGATAAACAGACAGAGATAACACTTAAAATACAAGTGAAAGAGGACTGATGGTAAGTCAGAACTAAATGAAGAATGAAAATCACAATCTGCAGCCTCAAAAATGATAACCCTCACAAATGTAGGATTTATTGCAGCTCTGTTACACTGAGTGTCTATACTATATCTTTTTTGAAAGCTTCATGAACTTTCTTTTATATGAAGAAGATCTGTTAGACTCACCTTCAGGAGGACTTTTGTTCTGGTTATTCCACACCACCAGCAGCTTAGCCAAGCTGGGCACCTTGGAGATTTCTGTGATGACACGGAAAAGACTCTCAACGCGATCATAGGTCAGCACCACTGCTGTGAACCCAGGTGCCCTTGGTGGGATAAGTGGCAAGAACAGAGGGCTGTTCACACTGGACCATTTCTGCACAAGAGGGGGAGCAAAGACAAGCAAAGGCTGTTTAGAGTGCAAACATTTTTTATTCATTCTTTTAAATTTCCATAAAAAGCTACTGTGGAGTGAGCCTCATGTCTTCTGTATCAACCCCCGTCTGTGTTTTCCATGATTTAATGCACTATAATAGTGCTCCATTGGACAGTGAGGTCACCTGCAGTAATTTCCAGATGATGGTTTTTATTATGGAGCAAGAGTGATCCAATAATGTGTCTTAGGGACTTACAGAGAGGGAGCAGAGAGTGCCAAAAGCTTCCAGTCAAAGAGCCATATAAACCTTACTGAGGGACAAGAAAGGCCCAGAAGATGCTTGCAAACAAGACAAGTTGGCTATCCTCTTGTATCTATTGCTATTGTGATGTTATTATGACAGGGTACGACAAAGAGGGGGCTGGGAACAGTAAAAGAGTTGAGTTTGCCTGGAAATGAATCATGGTCATCCACTGTCAATGTGGAACTTGACTTTTCTGTAATTGCTCCCCTTTAAAATGGCTCATAAATGCTCAGGGCTGCACTGACTCCAGCTTAGATCAAGTGACACTGTTCAGTGCAGGAATCCACAGGACAGATTTCTGATGGTATGCTCGTGTTAAATACAAAATTTTTAAAGAATAAATAGACATTTGCATTACAGGAGACAACTAGTGTTCTTCACTGTTCAAAACAATGACTAACTTTATTTTGTTACTGTGCATGTTATCCTAAGTGAAATTAACAAGATGACCTGTTACTTTCATTTGCAAACACATGTAACTAAAACAGCAGTAAATATTTTGAGATCACATCTGATAAAAATCATCAAAGGCTCTAAAAATGTTCCACTGTGGTTACAGGAACAATCAGTCTGAGAGGGGTAAAGAGAGCATATCTACCACTGTAAATCTGTGGGCTTCTTGAAGTGCATATAAACCCTGTTTCTCATCTGTTCCCAGGTGGCCACACAGTGATTATGTGGCTCCTTCCCTAGCATCAACACTAGTCTGTCAACAGAGACACAGCCACTGCCTTTGACACAACATCAGTCACTACTCCACCAATAAAAAGTCACTTTACTGGCAAGTGGAAACTTCCTTGTGGTTATTCTCACATTGTCAAACAAGTAGAGGGGGAAATAATTAAAGTAACACATATACGTGGCAGAGATGCATTAAAACAGTATAAAAGAGGCAGAGACCTTTTAAGCCATTTGTCAAACAGAATAAATTGGATGAAAAGAAAGCCGCAGCTCTATTTCAGTATCACTAATGCACACAGTTGCAAAGGCACAGCAGATTAATTCTTATCTTTCACTTTCCTGGATAACAGTACAAACAATTAAGTTGCAACAAGATAAAGTACATTTCATTAGAATTAGGACGGTGATATGTGTTCCATCATGTGGAACATCCAGACTCCGACTTCTAGCCCTTTTTACCAATGAGGGAATATGTCTAATACATTTTGTAGTCTTTGGATTATCAGATGTGAATGTAAATACCCTTAAACACAAACTGAAAGTCAGAATTTCAGCCTCACAGTGGTTGTTTCAGTGAAAATCTAATGTGCAGGAAAAAAGATCGAAAACAAAATGTCCTAATACTTACTGACTGTAATTTTTAACAAGATAATGCTCAAATAAGACTTTCTTATGTACAAGTGCCAATCACTACAAAATGTTTTAAACTTTGGCAACTTTGAAAGTCTGAGATGCCTCAATTCTCATAATATATAAACTTTTCAAGTTGTATTCCTACTACCTACTACTCCAAAACAAAAAGCAGCCTGTCCCTTCCTATGAAACCTCCCTTCCAAAGGCACCAGCAATCCTTGGAAATGTGCTTTCAATTACCAGCCTTAAGACTACAGGACGAGAGGGGGGAAAAATGTCTGCCTGATTTATTTAGTGCTCTGTGCAAGTTCTTCTCACCATCCATTCATTGAATCCATCGAGAAAACACTTCATCTCCCATCTCAAACAGGAATGGCCAAAGGTCTGTACCCTGATGCAATTATCCTCCTCTGTCTGGACAAACCCTGAGACCTGAGTGATACTGATAGATTGGACTGCAGGTTGGACATTCTGACAAAACATTTTGACATAATTGGCCAATGTCAAGTGTTCTTCTGATTAACAAGCTGCCCGTTCAAAGGAAAACGGGCAACAATGGTTAAGAGAAGGCACCTGCTTTACAGTAAACTATTAATTCTGAATGACAGTACATATCTGAGCAGGACTTAATTGAAACAGAAGAAACACCACTCAGGGCACTGCTAACTAACCCACCAATGCAGCTCAACTGTTAATGCCACCTCTCTAATCACAGCTTTTTTGGATCTGTAACTCCAGTTCCAATAAAAATGAGATGCTTTTTAAAATATAAAACAATGTGATAATTTGATAATCCTGTTTGATATATACTTAACAGGATGAAGACAATATATCTTTTGTGTACTGCATCACCTTGATTCATTTTGTGAATAAATGCAATTCAGAATATGTTGCCAGCAAAACCTTTCAAAAAAGTTGGGAAAAGGGCAAGAAAAGACTGGGGAAGTTGAGTAATGCTCAAAAGAATTTGTTTGGAACATTAAAAAACAAACAAACAAACAGGTAAACCAGTTAATCGGCAACATGTGATCGTATCATGACTGAGTATGAAAGAGGCATCTTCAACAGACTCTCAACACAAGCAAGGATGGGGCAAAGTTCACTTTAGGAAACATGACTGGGCAAAGAATATTACTTTGACAAACAAACAACAAAGTTTGTTTGCAAATGGCTGTATTCTGTTTTAATTTATGTTTCACAAAGTGTCCCGACTTTTTTGAAATAAGGGTACTTATACTGGGATATCTGTAGATATTTCACAGACACTTTTAAGCATTCACACACATACTCAAATGCACAGGCCTCTACCACACATATAGAGTATGGAGGAGACCCTACATTAGACCAAGCTGATTAACAGCTCCTGAGAGATGGACGCCCAGCCAAGCTGTCTGCAGCCACAAACTCCCACAACCACAGGGATACTGAGCGCACACACACACTATTCTTCACATCCAGCATACTCTCTATAAACACAATGACTCAGACATGCAGGAACTTATTTTTCACCACAACGGAGGCATCCTCCTAGTGAAGAACTGCTGACACGAACTGGCAGCCTCACAGCTAGCTGGGTGTATACCAAGCGCTGCATGTGTGGCGCTTCAAAAAGAGCAAAGGCATCTGCTGTCACTCTGCCACAGAGCACTGTTAAATGTTAATGTTTTTTTTTTTTAACTTGTCTGGTAAGTGAGTAAATCAATCACAACAAAGACGAGCACTGAGATGGCCCTAGCAGATTGCTTGTCGGCAGCCCTCTTTGCCGCCATGCAAGCAAGATGCTGTTGTCTCTTGCTATCATGCTCCTGCAATGTTTTTTCAGTATCATGAGGTGCATTTGAGAGCAAACCCTTTTTAATCTGCCTTGCTCTCAAACTTGCAGCAACCTGCACAATACGTATTTGGAGTTTTACACACATTTTTTAACACCACCATACTAAATTACTTTTTCCTGGATAAATACAATGTTTGTTTTTGCTATATGTGCACCCTACAACAGAGGCAAGAAGGAAGCAGGATGGCTATATAGCAACTTCCATCATCAGCTCTGGAGAATATGATGTGTTAATTTTTTTTAACACTTGCCCAGTTGGGCAAGCAAGTCGCTAGATTTACTATCCGGCTTTGATTTGGTCCAGACATGATGCAATCCTTAGGAGCGTGGGGAAGCCAATATGGCACTGTGGGCGTCTGTATGGTCAAAGCTCTAATCTGGATGGCTGTCATTCAGATGTCTCTAATAAAAAGACTTCGAGGAATACAACTGAGTGACTCACAGGGTAGAGCACACAGATTGTATAGATTATGTAACTGTATGTTTGTATTAGAACAGCCTTCAGGCAACTGACAGAGATACACACTGGATACATTCGAAAGTTAACTATGGAGGATTAGTGGCAATTACACAACAAAAGATCTTGTTCAGTGGTTAATGTTGCAATACTTGCAAAATACACCTCAAAATCAAGTCTACACATGTACGTACCACCACAGGCGGGTTGTTCCACTGCTCGTAAGTGCGTGCAGCATATGGGTAGATGCGGTCATTGATGATCTGGAGTGTTGTCAAGCCAATAACCTTCATGGAGCTGAAGTAGGCCTCCCAGAACCAGCGAGCCTGAAGACAAATGGAACAGACATATTAAACAAAATGTACATTAACCAAATATGCTCAACTTTCAGGGTTAGCAGGTGGTTAAAAATTGGATATTTATATTGATTGATGAATAATTGCATTTTCCATGTGTGCTTAAGTCAAAGACTACGTGTATATTTATGTATATTTAAATGATCTACAATAATTGACCTCAACCTAAACACAATATATACTTACCACACTCTATTTCAATAAATTGTGGTATGTTTTTGTTGCTTTTAACATTTCTGGTATTTTTATTACACTATATGGCAATTACATGACAGAAGATAACACACCAGTGTGAAGTCATAACTGTAAAATCCAGATTTTTCCCCTCCAGTCCAATTCTTTAAAAACATTATACAGCCCTCTCCAGCCTCTTGGCCTTTTAAAACCTCTTCTTCTGGGGCTCTCTAAAGTCCTCTTTTGACTGTGTCTGTTTTACTTCAACAGGTCTGTTATGTGAAAAGCAGACTTTAATGATAACTGAACTTTTAACCCATAACTTAATGTTATCACATTTGCTTATGTCATACCACACTAACACTGCCCTCCTTAGTTCATTTCACATAGTCTTTCTTGTGAAAACTGCAATTATGAGGAGAATACATGCACAGGGAATTTGTTTATTTGGATGGTTTGATTGAGCTCTGACTCTGACTGTGAAATGGTCAGGATTCAGGCAAGAAGAAATGTACGGTAAAGAATAATCAATGCAGCAAACCTGAGGGTTTGTGAACTCTTTTTCTTTTTATACCAAAAGCATCTAGAGTAGTGCTCCTGGTAATGACATATCTGCCTATCCACCTTGCCTCCTGCAGGCCACATATTCTATTAAGTAACTTCAAGGGACAGTTCAGAGGCAAGAGAAGCCTATAAGAGTTAATGAGGCTTCAAACAACACTGTCTCCTGCAGTGTTATACTGACCGAGTCCATCCCACCAGCTCCTCAATGACCTGCGGCTCCGGCACTGAAAATGTGAATACTTGAGTGTTTGTGAGTGAAGCACTGAGCTTAGTCACTACTTCATGCTGCTATTGCAGTGCACAATGCTACGGTGCACCTGATGTTAAATATATATAGTCCTTTGTTAAAGGTGAATATGTGATCAACCTATGTCTGAGTATGGAACGGAGCTTTGGAGATGTACAAAAACAAAAAACAGCTTTTATTTTTACAAAGAAGGTAAAGACAATAGAAAAAAAAACAAGGAAAGAAAAAAAATTCTAATCTCAGGGGGAATCCCAACGGCCCATAAATCAACCAGTGATGAAAGTTTCTTCACTGCCCGGGAGGAGGCAGAAAGCAAACTGTCTGGCCCAGAGGGCCCATCCCACCACCCTCCACCCTCTCCCAGCGCCTGGAGGAATTTTTATGAGCAGGGGAGAAGAGACAGCGCTGCAAGTGAGGAAGAGAAACCCCTTACTCCATCTTCCAGCTGCAGCATCTATCTTAGAGTCCACACTTTGTTTCTGTTAGTGCTACTGACAAACACAAATGAGTAGCAGGACAAATAAAAAAACTCTGGCCTACTAAAACTTGGACCCACCAAAATTTATTTCACCAATAAAAAGTTAAATTAAAAATTAAGTGTAATGTAACAGTAGCTCTAAATCTGCAAGTACTAAGAAACAATACAAATAATCCTGGGAGAGTCCTGTTCGGAATATATTTCTCTGTAAACTAAATGCAACAATCATCAGATGTCACGCTTGGTTAAAACCAAATTATCTCATTTCCTTTAGTTTAAAGAATTCCCCCTCTTTGTTGTTTAAAATCTTTAAAATGAGGGTCAAAGAAATGATCAGAAATAGCTTAGAGTACAGTAGTCTGCAGCACTTTGTTTAACTCAGTGGAAGTTGTCAAGTGCTTGACAGATGATTTAACCTATAGACCAGAATTGGCAGCCAGTGAGCTGTGGACAGAACCAGGCAATCATTAGTGTTTTTTACATAATCAGAAACAGCAGTGAAACCAAGCCCACTTCAATCGTACGAGCAGCTCACAGGGAATATTATTTTGCTCAGGATTTATTAGCACTTTACTTTTAACTGTGATCAAAACATTTCTACGCAGGCACATACACATACTTACACAAGTTGTTACTAATAATTACCTGGTCTCCAAGGTGGAAATCAATCCTTGTTAGAATTGCCAAAATGAAAACTACCGGAGCATTCAGTATTGAACACCATGACTGAAGACCACTGCTTTAGCAGCAGGTTTCATGTGGGATTACACAGTCTAGGTGCTAGTGAGCCCTGTGGTTTCCTGGCTTACAGACAGACTGGCTCTTGAAAATTCTACAGTGAAACAAAGAAACACACCAACACTACTGCTCACCCTTTGGACATAACAGATTTCATATTTACTTACTTATTCATATACTCCACTATTTTTGACGGTCGGCAAAAGAAAGGGAAGACTTTGACTGATAGTTTAAAGAGATCAAATCTGCAGCTGTTGATTGCTAATATTAAGATTATTTGATGACATTTTATGACTAACCGAAAAGTCACTGACATCTATCATAATTGTGGCTGGTTGTTGAGTTTAGGATGAGGGGATGCATGTGAAAAGAAGACTGGACTGAAGAGAAGCAAATGGCATATAAAGAAGAGAGAAAGAGTTAACATATTCTATAAATCAGCTGCAGAAAGCGAACTGCTTTGCAAGGTGGAGTGCTGGGAGACCACAACAAAGTTAGGAAGACACTTAGGATCAAGAAACTAAGAGGAAAAAAAGGGAAGCTTGTCAGGTTGAAGCTCAATGCCAAGGCAGTTGAAGAGTAAAAGAGGAAAGGATGAAGATTAAGTTGAACCCCATCTTGGGCAATAACTCACTCTTACATCTTATATATTCTAATTTAATAACAGAATGGTTTTGCCTGTGCTAATCTAATAAAAGTCTGTAGTGTCTGTGTCATATTTTAAGGCTATGACCAAAACAAGGCTCATGGAAGACAGTACACAAACATAGGCTCAGTGGTCTCACTTAAGCACGGTCATCATCTCACAGCTGTTTAGTATGTGGCCTTTTAATATGGAACCTAAATGGATGCCATTACATCATCTCAAATTTGAAAAAAAATGCTGCTGTTCAACGCGAGTCCGCTGAATACAAATAGAAGCTCAACAGTAGTCTATCACAACTTGATCTGATCTCTAATAAGACTTCACGGTGTAGATGTTATTCTGCTATAGTCAAGAGGAAAAAAATAATTGTGTAAGATAAAAACATACTAGAACTGCCAGAGAGGCAATAAATGATCCACAATAAAAACTGCAGGACTTTTGTTGATATCCTGCCCCTGATTCTTAAGAGGAGTCACAATGATTTATGTTGACAAAACCTAAAACCATATATAATGGGTATGAAATTGCTGTTAAACATATATGTTTCCTTTGAGATAAGTTTGCATCATCTCTTCCTGTTTTTACAAGTACAAGCAAAAATTGTCAGGCTTCATGGGAACACACACAGTAAAAACAAAAGGCTACTGAGCCCTCTGCTGGCAAAACTAGTGAAATACATCAGCTTCCTCATCATAATATAATTTTAATGTTTAAGCTTTCCCTAAATGTCTTCTTAACAAAAATCAGGGTCTTGGTAGGCATAAAATACTTTTTCAGGAAGACTGAAATTAAAAGACCCCTATCCTTTAAACAAAGGAAATTGAAGAGCACCCACCAGGATAAAATGAGGATGAGAAATATCCACAGATTTATGCAGGTACAACTGACACCGAATGGTTTCATAAAACACTGCATATATCCTTATGTATATTAACTGTAGTAATTTGCCAAATCCAATCTATAACACTTCGACCACTGTTGAAGTTTGTAGGAACTTCAACTGACAAAAGAATTATGTTTTGTATGAATATTTTTACTGACCAAATTCATAGTAGAATTGTCTATGGAGAAGTGTTTTAGATAAGAAACTTGTAGTTCATTCAATCCATCTGTGGGCCATCAGAGCAGGCAGATGAGTACTGTAATCATCAGAAAACTGTATATTCTATTCCACCAATGTAGCTGTGAGCTACACCAAGCAGAATACCTGTACCCAACCCCCCAACTCCTGAGCAAGCAATGTTTTTGAGCTGGCGTAATCCAACCCCAAGTCTGTTTTTGAGCCCTTGGCCTAAAATGTCTGTTTGGCCAGTATAATTACTAAATGGACTAGAGTTGATACAAGGGAATGAGGAGCAGCTGAACTGGTGCACTTCTCTCAAAGCTGCTTTCACTTTTGTTTATTGTGGCTCTGTGCAGACATCAAATGGAAAGAGAGAGTGAGCTGTCTTTCGTGCATTTCACTCAAGCTAAAATCAACACAGTTGAGTCGTTGGGAAGCTTTTTAAAATCCGGACTGAGCAGGGTGGTATCCAAATCTCTGTCCTTCACACATCACATACTTTTGTTTTTGGCCTTCACAAACCTGAATGATTGATTGGTTTGTACAGGTGCCTGTCCGGTGTGCCATGTGAGTGCTCCAACCCAGTTCTGACCAACATGTCAGTGTAAGCTCTAAAACAGCAGCTAAATGTAAGGTAGTTTAAATAAATTGTTCTGTGAGAGGGTTTTCTCTTCAATTAGACATTGTGACCATTACCTGTCTCTGCATCTCTTCAACTTGTCTGTGAGGAATACTCTTGAGGATTGTGTACATCTCTGATAGCTTCTCCTCTGGAATAACCACAGATGCCCTTTGCAAAATAAAAACATTTGTTTAGTCAACTGAAAGTGACAGACTGTCAAACCATTTACTTATTTTTCAGCTGTTCAGTGACATAGACAGACCTCTTCCAGTCAAGTACTTCGGAGAACGGAAGAATGTAGGAGTCGGCAAGGATGACAGGGACACAGCCAGCCTGCAGCACATCACTGAGGGCAGCCTGACCCAATCGTGCCCCCCGCAAAACCACACAGAATGAAGACTCCTGCAGAGACCCATTGGGAGCAAATTGTTAGCAAACTAAGACCAGGCTATTTTGCTTCATTCCATTCATATAAACTTCTTCAAGAACAAAAGAAAATTATAGGAATTTTAACTCCATTTTGACCACAATAACAATTTTGCAGTTTAAGTTCCTTGGTTGTAAATTCTGCCTCCCAAAAAGTTTCTGCCCCTAAGGGAGGCTCAGGAATTATGAAGTTCCATGACTGTGTCACTTATTGCCGCTAAGTGCTAAAACACTAAGTGTTGATGGAATAAATATTAGGACTTGGGAATTTTTTATGATGTTAATGATCAAAAAAATGTAGCAAAAAAATTGAATAAAATAAAATAAAACTGAGATTTAATTTCATACTGCAAAATACAGAGAAGTAGTGCATTTAAGGACAGTACACCCTGATATATTCCCCCTCTGAATTAATCATTTTAATACAGATGTGCTTCCCACCTGCAGGATCAGAGGGTAGTCATACACCTGCCCCTTGTAGCAACGTTTTCGTGCAGAGGCTGCACCTTGGGAGAGGTTGCTACATTTGTCCAGAAGGAGCAGTGCTTCTCCATTTTCTTCCTTCAAGCGCTCCAGTTCAGCACGGTACTCTCGGTGGATGGCAGTTTGGGAAGACAAAATAAAGTAGCGCCGTGGTCTGAAGGAATGGGGACAGTAAATAATCAACTGATTATCCAGGCATACTTCATAATGCTGACGTGTTGCAAACTATGACTGACTTGTTGTTGAAAATTGTTGATAACTATAATTACTTTATTATTTTGTTTAGAAATCTGTTCTAAACCTTATATAATATTATGTTACCTTTGAGTGTAGTCACTTTAGTACAGTGACTGTAATTTGGTTATGATGCAATACTCAACCAAGATAATGACAGTTAATGTGCAAAATTTGCTCACCCAGGTTGTCGCTCAAGCAGCTCGACATCTGCAGAAAGGGGACTGTATACGGGGATGCTGACATCATAACCTTGTCTGTAGGTCCATGTAGAGAAACCACCTCCAGCAAGCAAAGCTCTACAACAAAATCAACCGGATTGCAATACAGCTTTAACTTAATGAGATAAAACAACACACACAAGCTACAGAAACTTGCTCTACGACAAAAGCTCAGTAATCTGGTCAGTTTTTTGCTTTCTCTGTTGTGAGCCATCAAGTAGCATCATGCAAGACTGCCCAGGTTAACGGATGTCATGTAGTCCACTAGGCGATCAGATATATTTGGGATTCTTTTCTTATCTCAGGCCCGGTGAATATAAAGCAGAAACACACCGTCAGTCACACACACCTGCTTCTGATAAGGCTCTGTGCCAATATACTCCAGCTGGATGAGCCTAGGAAATTCCTTGCAGCCAAAGACACTGTTCATTGTCTTAAGGCTGCATGTTCTCAAACCTTACCTCTTCCACAACAACTAGTGTGGCCCACAGGACATCTTGAAACATACAGACTCTTCACCAGTAAAAACAAACAGATTTGAAGCATCTCTTAAGGCCTCCTAAAAATATTTCAATTCACTATTGCTTGATAGTATATGTTTCAACTTTATCAAGTGATTGTTCTTACACTTTGTGAGTAAGAGGACTTATGGTAAATGTTTAGGGCTCCACCATGCATTGCAGCATAAAAATGAATTTCATCTGTGCTGGAAACAGAATTGATAAAAACAATAAACTATTTAGATATTTTGATTTGTATCTACCTGCTTGTGGATAGTTGCTGAGAGAAATTCTAAAACCATCTATTTTGACGAGGTGTGGTTCTCCTCTCAGCTGTTTTGATTTACATTTACAGTTCTAAATATATTTTAGGGGGGGATATCCAAATTAACTTCTGATGACACTTGTGGTTTATGAAATATCTGAAATATATGCACCAAATAATGAACTCAGTCCAAAATTCAGAAGAGAATTTTTAAGATCTACCTGTCTCTCGGCACATCCAAGGCAGTATTGTAGTCTGGGGGGCCTCCAGGTAACATGTTGAAAAGTAGGTGATTCATTCCTTTGTCCCATCTACCAAAACAAATGCAATCCGAATAGTTTATAAACAGATTATTTTATTTCTGTTGGTGCAAAATTATAATAATTTGTGTCTGGCCTATACAATAAGCGTGGTTAAGTTACTGTAAATAAATCTCATAAGCATTAAAAATCCACATTTAATATTCAAAACCAATGATAAAACAGGTATGAGAGGAATTTGAGAAATTCGGTCAGTGAATTATTTCCATGACTGGGTCTTGTGTATTGTTTACCTTGGTAGCATTGCCAGAGCCTGGGCGGTCTCTCTGATACGCAGGGAGTTCTGATTTAAAACATCAATAGATGGGATAAAAAGACAAGCCCTGGTGACATCATCAGTGTAAAAGTCACTGTCAGAGATGGCACTGAGCAGGTCATTGTATTCTCGAGACAGCCCAGTGCTGCTGATGGGAACCCCCAATTCATCTACAAACTTCTGCAGAGGGTAGATGTAGACCTGAAAAACAAACCATTTCAACAGCTGTTAATAAATATATCAAAGGACCCATCAAAACATTCAAAGAGTATCCTTGGTTTGTGTTTAGACAGTTATGAAGTCCCTTACCTTGATTCTGTTTTTAGGATTGTAACCACATCTGTACACATCAAAGCAGGTGTGCATGCGACAGCTGAGGTCACCCCTCTCAGGAATGGGACTGGAGACAGGCAGACGGACCAGAGGCGCGTCGTGAACACTGCGTTTGTCGAGAGTCCAGTCAGCTGCAGACTCAATGGAGTGGGGCCAGAACTGAAACATCCCGGTGGCAATTAGTCCAAGTAGCACCACCGAGAAGAGGGTGATGTAGTATATGCGGTGCTTGGTCTTCATCCGCGGGATAAGAGCAGGGCCCCGTGAACTGTATTTACCAGAGGTATACATACCTGACACCTCTCACTTTCTCCAACCAGCCAACTGTAAAGACAGGTTTATTATCAATGACAATGATAACGTTACTGATTACGCACAATAAAGTACAGTCTACGAATATACAAGTAACACTGACAAGATCGTTGCTTTTTAAGTAACAAATAACGTCGCGGTCACAATCCCCAAAAATATCAGCAGTGACATATCCTGAAGTGCTAGCGAGGCAATGTCAACTATGAAAATGCCATAATACTAATGATAACGCGAGGAAAATTTCTACAACATTGCAAAAATAGCGGCGAAATTTCACGATTCACCGACAGAACACTGGTAAAAGAGGATATTTTGTTAAAAACGGGAAGCTAACTTAAATAGTTAACGTAGCAGTTAGCCAAGACAGCTGTGTAAACAGTCATGCTAACTTACCCAACGTCAGTTTAATAGTTATAAAACGATTTAACGAATATACATAAGTTCTTTACATTTTGACACTATATGTACGTTTTACCCACCGAGGTGTTTAAATGAGGTTCGACGACTAGCTCTTAGTTCATGGCAACAATTAACAGATGGGCTCTACTTCCACACACAGTATTATTGCTAACCTAGCATCAAGCTAACACTAGCGCTCCAGCAAAGCTTTCAGTGATTTTCGGAAGTCATTCTTCTTTGCTTCTGAAATTCAATTTTGTGACTCAGACGACAGATACTTGCTGCCCTCTGGTGGAAATGGAGGTATAGTATACGTGATTTATCAACATAGAACATCTGGAGCCAATGCTTTTTTCAGAGTTTATAAATATATTAAGGAATCATAATTAAGTCTTTTGAATTCGTTTACAACAAAAAAAAAAACAAAAACCCAAAACAACAACAACAACAACAAGTTTACATCCACAAACTTACATTTCACCTAGCTTATAACCAATCCTTGCTCTCTTCCCAATCAGCTGTCAATATAGTTCGTCAAACCATTGTTGAGATTTTAAACTAGTAAGTGTTTTGAGATGTTTTGATTGAACTGATCAGTTGTGCCAGTTTATAGGTCTACTTTCTTAAATTCAAGGAACTCTGTTTGAGACAAATAATCTTGGCTTAACTGGCTCAGTAAGTTCACTTTGTGAAACAGGTCCAAGGTGCGTCATCAATGTTGTCAAACAGACAACTTAAAAACCACACTGTCATTTGACCCATGACACCTCCGCAGGGCTCAGTAGTAGAAAACCCAATGCACACTCATCGTACAGTGCACCTACACTTGGGTTTAAATATAGCTCAGAGATACTCAAAATCTTTCTGTACTCAGCAGTTCTAAAAGTGATGACACATTCTTTACATCAAATTTAATGCACACACTTTTCCAAGATGGGTTCATTTGGCATACGATCATGGTGCTTGGCATCAAAAGTCATTAGTTAAAAACTATTAGCGCTCACAGAAAGCCAAGACTAATAGACTGAATATTTCTTTACCTAAATATTCCTACAAAATTCACTATAAATTAGAGGAAACTCAATAGGACCTATATTACACCCATCCATAAAAAAGACAGTTATATTCCCACTACACCCTAATTAATATACTCAAGTTAAACTTTAACGATTTGTAGCAGTGTGGAAATTAAGAGCCAGGAAACTGTAATAACCTACAACTTGTGGCTCATTTAAGCAGCTGCCAAAACACTTACAGTAAATCAATTGTACATGACAAAAAGAGAGATGACAGAAATTCATAGTTATTTTCATAGTTTGCAGTTTATTCCATTACAGGCAGGGCAGTGAGGGGGAGGGATTAAATACATTCTCATTGTGGGGCAGGGAAGGGAGGGAAGCAAACCAGGTAAACATGGACAAGACATAGTTGAATTATTCCTTTTCAATATAGACCAATTTGTAAATCTGCCAATAGTTTGAATAAATAACTTTCAGAGGAAATATTTTTTTCTATATATCAATACTGATATCTTTTAATATAGTCATTATCTCCTTAATGTTATATATTTGTTTTCTACATGACTATTGGAATTCATATTTTTTTCTTAGACATCTGCATAAATAATTACACATAGAAGATGGTGCTGTACACATCATGGTGGAAAGTATTATAGTGCTTTCTTTCAGCAGTGTTTGATGTATGACCAGTGGCAGGCAAAGCTACTGAACGTAGGAAATTGCTGGTCCATTCTTAGTGTATTTTGTGCGAGACTTCTGGGACTGGCAGCATGATTTGAGTAGTGTCAGATTGTAAACTGGCTGGAACGGTCTGTTGTGAGTAACCACAGCAAATCCTTTTTCAAATACAGAGAGTGTTGCAGATCACTATGGTGACTCCAGGCTTGACGGTGGTGCTGCACCAAAGGTCACTGTGAACAGGCTGTCACTCTGCAGTGTGTCTCACCACTATGAAACATTTGTAAAAAGAGCATATTTTCACCATGCCATGGCAGAATGTCAAATACTTCTCCACTCGGACAGAAAAAAAGCTGAAATATATAACGCCTTACAATTGGGAAAGTCTAAAAAGTTCTCCACACTGTCCCAAAAACTGAGATAAAAACCACTGACATCAAACCAATCTGTTGCAAGAGCAATAAGGATAATAATACCATCAAATATAGCAATAAAACTAAGAACAACATTAACTGTAATAAATAATGCAAATTGTGAGCCACCTGTTAACACCCAGAGCAATATGGAAGATTGTATGCCACATACACTGTTTAGAATTGGCATACGTAATGTTCCAGCCCATTAATTTGTTCAGTCCAACCTCAAGGATGTTTGAGATGAACCACATTAAAGGGAAGCAAACACCTTGACATCCAAGATGACTGAGAGCACCTCGAGAACAAGAGAAATGACATCCTGGGACACCTATAGGATACACAGTTTGGACCTGTCTAATGAGCTAGGCCTCAAATAAGCCTCTCAAAAGGTTTGAATTTTACATATACTATCATTTCAGGACATGTTTGGAGCTTATTTACTGTGACTTAATGACGAGACTTGTTCTATACCAGCCATGCTACTCTGAAATGCATAAAGCATGCAGACCCTGAACTGGGCTCATTGCTAAGAGCTCTCCGAGGAGAAAAGGTACAGTAGTTATGAGACAACTATTAGCAAGTTCATTACTGGTTCAAACCCAGGCTGCAGGGGTTGTGTTTTTGAAATGAAAGCAATGGCAGTGTTTTAAAGTCAGGATGGCATCTTTTTCGGGGTGTTGCTGTGTAACAGTCCACATGGGAGCCAACAGAATGGCCTGGGAAGGAGATAATGAACTTAGCTTGTGTTTAAATAAAGCAATATCCATATACATATACAAAATTACATCTCATAAATACATTTGGCAATACAATGTATTAAATTTTTTTGGCAAAGGGGGTAAACTGAGCAAAATGATGTGTGCAAGAGTATTCAAATGTCAATCTAAGTGGCTTATTGACAGTTTCTTTTTAAAAAAAAGAGGAAAAAAAAAACTTCATGCATTGTAAAGAGTAACCAAAAGAATCAAAAACATCCAAAGGCGTCTGTAATTACTTTGTCACAATCACTACATTTTTAAGACACATGAATTCTCACCAATATAACCCACTTACTCTCTTTCTCAAAGTCAATTCTTTATAGACCTGAGGATCATTTCAAAATGTCTTCTCACTTCTATTGATTGACGAACATGTCCATCTTCACATTCCTGATTTTAGAAATAAAAATAAAATTAAAAGCTGGAGCTGCTGAGGGTGCAGGAAGTTGTACAGTACATCAACCCAGATGATGTGCCTATGCTAACCTCTTCTACAGTGTTAGTTTTGATTCCCTGCTCAGTAAACTGTTCTCCCTTTGATTTTAAGTCAAGGACTTGATGTAATGCTGATGCGTCCCTTCGTGGGTGAGACGACATTGTTTTGGAACGGCATTGTGAAGCTACAGTTAGATTATATTCACCCAAAAGCAGTACAGCCCCCTGGCATGCAGAGAGAGGTATCTTTTTTTTTTCTTAGTCATTGCAATAGTGTGAAAATGCTATAAACAGCGTTCTAAGGAGACACCTGAAGAATGGAAATAGTTTATGAGTTGGTCCGTCAGGTTCTGTCATTGGATCTCTGATGAGTGACTGCATTCCATCGCATGCATGTACTGTGATATGTTTTAAAATTTGGATGACCGCACCTCTCAGTTTAGAGCAAAGGACTGTGGGAGTCTTGGGAGCACACTACACCATAGATGATATTGTGTTCTCTTCAGGACAGTGGCAGGGGGTAGTTGTTCGTAGAGGGTGAATGGCCGGCAGTGCACCCTCACCGGGGGAAAGATCGTTGAGCTCCTCCGATGATGAGAGAGGGAAGGAGGGTGACAAAGAGATACCCGAGGAGGGGTCAGCAGATCCGGCAAAAGTGCGTGGGGGCTTGGGGACAAGGTTAGGCTCCAGTGTTGCTCTGGCCAGAAGCTGTTTGTCATCCAACTGCTGTCCATCTCCGAGACACTCGCCCTGCCCGAAGGAACCCCGGCCTGACTCCGACTCCCCGTCAGACAGCTCCAGAGGCGGTGAGCTGCTGCCGTCCAGTCTGAATAGAGAGTCTAAGTACTGGGCAAACTCCAGCACTGCCTGGCTGGGGTTCCCATTGGAAAGTTGGGGTGGAGGAGTAGATGCTGCCGGTCTGGTCTCTGCACCTAACTGTTTCTCTGCTGTCTCCAGCTCCCAATCTTCCTTCTCTCTATCTGTTGGTCTGGACCCAATCTGTGGGCTGAGGGGAGCGTCAGGAGTGCTCCCTGGGCTGTACACGCCAGGCATTTGTTGGGGATACCCATCAGGAAGCATTTGTGGGTTGGCGTCATGCTCTGGCTTAAAAGGCTGAGCCAAGGCGCTCTGGTTTAGCAGAGCTGGGGAATGGTGTCCGCTGTAGCGAGGTGTGGCGGGAGACAGCCGCATCGGGTAATCAGGAGTGGATCTGGATTCTAGCGGGGTAAAGAAGGGCCCAACCTCACCCAGGTGCTCTGGCGTTGCCTGGCAGAGGCAGTCGGCAGCCAGTAGTTCAGTGCGAGAGCTGAGAGACGGGTTCTCCTCTGGGATTGGGGCATCCAGAGGGAACGGAAGGCTACTTAGCATTGGGGAACCCCTTAGTGCAGCTGAGGAGCGTCGGGAATCCAGACTATAGAGGGACTCAGCGTCTGAGAGACTCTCCATGACGGCCAGTGGTGCTTTGCGGTCCCTCAGCTCCACTGCAAGGCGCTCCCGTGCTCCACGCAGCACTACAGGCACTGGGGGAGGAGGGCACTCAGAGAAACCATCCAGAGATATTTCAGACTGGGCACATGAACTAGAGGAGATGAGAAGAAGGGGTTGGAGAACAGTGACAAGGAGAGGAGGGGGGGAGGGGATCCAAAACACAAGACAGACATGAAAAACAGGTCAACACAATTTCTGAAGGGTTAAGAAGGGAAAAAACAGGAACTTGTTAGTATTTAAACTATATCTATGTTTCTACGGACTACGTGAACACCCACAGACATAGATGAAAGAAAGAACAGAGAAAAAGAGAGACTGGGAGGCCAGGAGTGAACCCTAGTGGCATATCTGCTCTTGTATTAGCATTTAATACAGGAGAAGTTACATCATTATCCAAACCACCACTACCAGGAGTTCACACTGACTTTGGACAAGGGCTAAACCAGAGAGGGCGAGGGGGGAACTGAATACTACCATACGTTGAAACTGCTCTGTGGTCAGACAGCGTGCATGCGTGCATGAGAGAAGGAGCACATTATGCAAAATTAGTATTGGCATGCTTTGCTTACCGTAACAATGGTTTTTGTCTTGTTTTTTTAAACCAAACAGAACAGACAGAGATGATGATTTTGAGAAAACAATAAAGTAGCAGTTAGTAGCAGTAGTATTGTTTAGTACTGGCTAGACAGTTGATTGAAAATTGATATGTCCCCTTGATTATCCCTACAGTTTATGAAGAGGTTTGTTTCATTATATATTAAGTTAGAGGGGGAACTGTGTATACAGAGGATCCAATAAACTGATATATATATATATATATTTTTTTTTTTACAGCTCCAACACACCCACAGCGGTGCTTGATGTACTCACCGAACACTACTGTTCCTGCGGTGGTGGGTTGTAGGTGACGGCTGCTGAGAAGTTGTCGATGCATCCATGAAAATGGACTCTGGGTTCAAGTCCACTTCTGTTGGGCTCACCATGATTTTGGCTGCTGACAACAGAGCCGTTTTCCCTTTGTTGTAGTTCTCCAGCACCTGTCAAAAGCACAGAGATAAACATTGACAAGTGTAACTCGACACTAATATGCACAAGCCATTAAAAAAAATGATTTTGCTACCCAGAGTTTTTTAAGTTAACATTTTAGTGCTGCTGCACTTAACTTTTTTTTTTTTTGGGACCATACAGATTAACTCACTGACTTACTTATTTTCAACAATTTTTCTACTCCATTACAAATACATAAATAAGTAGTTTATAAAATGTGCCAATTTCTCTTCCATATTAGCAGATCGGACGAAGAAATCATTAGTAAAATTAAAATTGAGAGTTTGCGGTTCAGTCCACTGGCCATTTATAGTTTGGGAATGCATGATTAACACACACAATTTTAATCCATAAACATCTGTCAGTTATCAGGTACATGGAGAATAAATACAAGATTATGAATGTCTAGTTATGTATTTGGATCACTCAGTAAGTATATTATGGTTTTCAATGACATTATCTAAGAAACCACTACATCTATTTTCAGCTGCAGATAAGATTACATCTATTACTGAGGCACGGTCCCGTTCAGATGAATGTAAGTGCAATCTAAAGGTGAGCTAACACCTACTCCAACTGACATTAAAACACCCACAATGGAGTTATAATACCAGAGCAAGAAGTAAGCAAGACCCACGGTATAAGGAATAGTAAACCATGAGCCAAATGCATATAAAACTTCAAAAACCTTCAAGAGAGCCCAATCTCTAAATGTTCGCTGATTTCAGTTAATAATTCAACATGTGAGAAGAACAAACACTAAAGGCAAATCACATCAACACAAAGTTACATATATTAGGTTAACTTTAATGAGTTAAAATACTAGATGGAGGCACATTATTATATAAAAACAACTAACAGTTAGAGGACATGAAAACACAAAACAAATAATTCATGTAAAGAGCATAAAAACCAAAATCATATGGAAATGAATGTAAACAGACAGAACATCTTATAGACACAGTGGGTTAAAATGACATTAAACAAACATGTTTATTTTATCGGGTTAAGCAGATGGTTATAGATCACAAACAAAAACAAGACAATGTTACATGGGTGAGTTTGACCAATGATACATGTCGACAACATTGCTGCAAGTGATAAATGACAGCAAATATTTGGCACCAACAATATCGAACATCACCTGCAGTTGTAAGCACATTATACACAATAACAACAGACCACAAAACTGAGACTGCATTAGACTGCACACTGTGCATACAGCAAAATCAATTTAAAATAAGTAGTTTATACTATAAATATTGCATCACACATTAATGTACTGCAATATCTGTCGTCATTAATTGATTGATTTAGAAAAATATATATAATTAAAAAAAGCATATCATGAAATGCACAATGAAGGGCATAAAAAATACAGTTCCAGTTTTCAGGGTTGTAAATGAAAGCCCTCCAATGAACACAGTTGGTAATAAGAAGAAATTAAAAATTTCTTCGACTCAGTGATTTCAGCTGTTTTACAGCTGAGCAGTTGAGCTGAGCAGAGTACTTCATATTTACACATTTGTTCCCCCTGGCTGCTCCATCTGCTGCTGATGAGTAATCGACAATTCCTCGATGGAATGATTAAGGAAAAGCTGAATGTGGGCTTTCAAAAAAAGGCAAAAAAGGAGAAGATACCCAGAGAGAAGAGCTGAAAACTGAAAAACCTAGCCAAGGAGGAAGAAAGAGCGGTTAATGTGGAAGAAATGAGGTTACCAAGCTGACTTTGTGAATACAAAGAAAACTTGTTAGCTGGAAGAGCAGGGTTAGCAAGTTCATGCCACAGCAATTGACCAAATGTTTCGTAGCTGTGAGAGGAAAGAAAAAGAATGAAAGGCTGAAATGAGGAAAGCTGGGAGACTGTAATTAGCAAGAGAGAGTGCGGGTGGGTTTGGCCTCATCGTGTAGGCTGCACTGGTCCTAAGGTTTATATTTTCTTGTACTGTTATAGAAACCATTAACCTGTGATGAGCTAGTTAGTGATGAGTAACCACATCACCTTGTTGTCATGTACGTGCATCTGTTGCTTTAACTTGCTGTGTCACACCATCACATTCTTTAATTTTTCCATTTCCTTCTTTTCCTGGAACGCCTTTTGACAGCATCCAGTGAGCTTGTCTGTACTTGTTATACCCAGCCAACTTTTTATGCTCATGTGGAAAGAGAGCTAGAAGGAAGTCGTGACAGCTAGAGGGAACGGTTTTCCACTTTTCCTAACTGATATAACGGCTGGGCTCCTCTTCATTTCGCTTTTCTGTGGTTTCTTTTAGAGGAGGAAACGACAGGCTCTCTCCACTTCCTCTATGATGGCTTTTTATATGCTTAATACTGACACCAAATCCTGAGTTTTCCTCAAATTCCATAAAGTTTAAGCAACAGAATTAGAGGGACTGTTTGGCACTATTTGCATAGGGCTATGTGACGGTAAAATTTTGACGGGATTTTCTGTCAGAGTGCAGTCAGACTCATTTGGGAGGATTTCCTGCTGGGGAGCAGCAATCACATCTACACAAGGCTGAGAGCTGGGTGGGTCTGATTGGGTTTCTGCTGGAACGCATGAATCATCGTCAGCTGACCGTGTTCCTGGTTGAGGGTTGGAGGGACTGTTAGAAAGTGGGGGGACAGATGCTGAGCATGGCTGTGAAGCAGAAGTACAGTCTGACAGAGGAGGAGGAGGAGGGACAGACTCGGCATCTGAAAGAAAGGAAGAAGCAACGACAGTCAAGGGGACAGGGACAGACTTAGTCTCTGCGAGGGAGGCGGTAAAAGACAGGTCTTTGTGTGTGGGAGACGAGGAATCAGAGGGAAGAGGATGAGGGTTTAATTCTGTTTGTGAGGTTATGAGCACAGCGGTGCTGCTGGAAGGCTGGGTGACTTCCGGTTCCTCTGGTTCCAAATTTTCCTGCTCAGACAAGCAAAATGGCTCCAGTACCTGCAGAAACACCAGAGGTATCACACAACAGACTAGCCACAGAGGATAACACACACACACACACACACACACACACACACACACATCGTACCTGTGAGGACCCTCACTGTATTACCCTGCAGTTTACCATAACCTTAAAATATTAGCAATATTGGATTTTTTTTGTGATATGTGATGTACTGATATTTAGTTAATGAATTCTGTCACATGTATACGCCCTAAAAAGCTTATTATAGAGAACATCGAGTCTCCCCTGTAACAGAACTAACATATTATTTTCCTGCTCTTTTTGTAATGGGGCCCTGGTACATGGAAACATGCATTGCTCTTTAAACTGTGCAAATTTACTGAGATAAATTTAAAAAACCTACTTAGTCAACTGCTCACATTGCATATGCGTATTTAGAGCATCATGTTATTAACCTGTCACATCAGGCGAAAGTTATTTCCAGTCGATGCCAATAGTTAAATAAAAAGCATTTATCAACCTCTACTGATGCAGTGCCAAAATCATTGGCCATCCCAAAACTAAATGTTGGAACCCAAACTTTCCCTAACCTAACAAAGTCATACATACACACACACACACACACACACACACACAGTCACAAGCTTCACACAGAACCCAAACATCACCCACAGACATACTGACACAGCAACTGCAAACAGAGGCAAAAACAACATGGAGACACAACGTACACAGAGAGGAACAAACTTACAACTCTAACTCTTCTCATCCACAAGAAAAGTGCAATCCCCAGAGCGGATCCATCACATGCAAACATACACATTAATATCCTGTTAATCTGAAGAGATGTTCAGTACTTGTGATTCATACACTCATGAAGCCCAGAAGACACCATGAAACCAATGAGGAGTGAACATTTCCCATGCTTGGAAACTGGAGTAAAATGTGAAGAAAACAGAGTTTATGGTGAGTTGTAGGTTAATGATGGGTTACATGCAAATATCCACCTTAAACAGAACTCAGACTCAATCTGCCAAATCTCACTCACTTCAACGTGATTTTTAAAGAGCAGTATTCCCCCTTCATGAACAATTGTTAAAAAAAAATATGTGTGAATGCATTTGTATTTTTAAAATAAAAGGGAAAATCCCAAATAATCTTCATCCATAAGTGTTGGAAATAAGGAACAAGATTTAAAAGCCATTTCACCACCATGACAAATGACCCCCCACCTATCACATTCATTTACATGCACACAGAGAAAACAGACCTTGTTCAGGCCCTCCATCACCATGTGGGGCATGTGCTCATTAAGCATGGCGGGTGATATGATGACCTCATTGAAGGCCTTGTTGTACCCCCACAGAGCTGAGTAGGTCGGCTCCTCCTGGCTACAGCTGCAGGGCGGGGGAAAAAAAAAGTCGAAGAAGTAAACACACATGTTGGTTTAGCAACAGCCTGCCTCAGTGTCTTTCACTTTTAACACAGAACATGTGGGAGAATCATAACACAGGCTGTCAAACCACAGAGAAGAACATTTTGTGACGCATTTTACAAACGACTAGAGATCAGACTCCTGCACATCCACAGACCTCCTGTCAGTTATGTGGCTTCTACTGCTGTTTGACAATATAACCATCAGATACCTCTTCTTGTTTAAGATATAGAAGCCATCTACACTTAGACGAACCAGACAGTGTTATCTAAGCTGACAGGTGAATAAAGATGATGAAATGTAATTTTTTTCTGATGTTTAGTACTTTTATTACCATCTAATATCACAGATACCTCTTTAATCTTGTTTAAGATATTAAATGATATCCATCTGTTATTCATAAGACCACTGAATTGAATATTCGGCCTTGGAGTACAGCCCAGCTGATGTGGGATGTCTGTTTGATACAAGTGTCTCGCAGAATCAGCATTACAATTTTAATATCTCTAGTCATACTGACAGAGATGCATGGTTTCTCATTGAAATATACTTTCATGCCGTACAATATTAAAACCAGGTATGGAGGAACCGGTTCATGAGACAGGAGGGCCATGAATAAAATATGACTGGACTACGTTGCAGGTGCTGGCTGATTTTACTGATTATGGAAAATCTATTTTTTTCTCATTGTGCAGCTGCAACCTGGAACAGCATGCAGAACAATCTAACACTTATCTCATTTTTATCTGTGGGGCAATTTAAATTTTTAATGTCATCTTATTTAACCTCCAGCTGTTCTTGTTTCACTGTAACCAGCACTTTCAAAATGAATTTACTTATTCCAAAGTTTTTTTTTTCCTAAGGTGATTGGTGTCTTGGATCCTTTATGGATGTTTTTTTTACTCAGCTACAATACAAGTGAGGTCCTATATCAATATATTTCCGTGTTGAAATAAAGGTGGTAGAATGATAGAATATGATATAAAAGATACATCTCATCAGATAGAAGAGGAGGGGAGTGCGTGACACACTGCAAACCCACACTGTACCAAGTATGCAGTGTATACTTTTTTCCTCTGAGCTGGCAGATTTTTTATGTCACAGGTGTGAAACAAACAAAGATTTGCTTTCAGTTTACCATGTCCACGCATCAGTTAAACAGCCAGTTGACCCTTTGTGAGCTTGAGTTGCCTGGTGAATCGGAATGTTTTGTACAAAGACACGCTCAAAAAAAAAAAAAGCTGCAGCAGAAGATTCTGGAGGATGATAAATTATTGATTATTGATTTTTGCGTTGGACGTTCCATCAAAAGTATCAATCACGAACCATGAGATTAGGATTCAAAAATCTGCTGACTCAGAATTTCTTTTTCATTTAGGTGCACAAGAAGGAGCCAGTTGAACTTTATTGTCCTGCAGATTCTGTCTCATAACTACTCTCAGGATGTATATACAGTTTCAGCAGAAAGGATATTTTCATAAAAGTTACCAACTGAACCTTTAAACACCAACAGCACTCGATTTAAGGCTGATTTCACTTCTGAAGCAAACCACAACAAAACTGAAACAGCTAAGAACAACTTTTAGGGATTTAATGGCTTTAATCTCCCTGCAGCTCTCAAATCCATTTTCTCACCATGTCTCCGGAGGATGGTTGTGCACCACATGGATGATCCTGCCGGGAGGGTAGAGGGGGGTGGAGGCTGACAGGGCAATGCTGAGGTCACTAGGGTGGAGCCACAGGCGACTGCTGGGGGGAGCTGCTGGCTGAGACTGAGGATCGTCATCCTCTAGTGGAAGCTCTGACTTTGGGATGCATTTGGTGCCTCCCGCGATGATCCTCCACTATTGCAAAGAAAAATGCATTTTAGTTATGCAACATAACATCTAAACCTAATTTTATCTTGTGTAAATATATTTTTTTCTGCAAGATGTTCACTAAATTAAGTTTTAGTTGCAAAAGAAATACTCTAACTGCAGTGTTGGGGAGGTTGTTTCTGAGCTCATAATTTATTCTAATAAGTCACTGCAGAAGGAGAGTGATGCAACAGAGTTATGTGATGGACTTTTTATGTGTGCTGTGTATTTTTTCATAAACATTTTCCCCAAAATGCAAAAAAAACTAACAGCATATTAGATAGGTTTCTCCTCTTTTTCTTTTAGACATTTTCATAATACAAAAAATCTACATGTATGTCTGACTGTCGTCTTCTGCAGTGGCTGGAGATCAGGTCACCTTTGGCTTGTTACTTTTCTGTAACACTTCCAGAAGGTGGCGTCGGAAACCCTCCAGTTGTGACAGGCCAAGCCTGGAAGAGACCAGCAGCAGATACACCTGATGTGTTAACACAGCAGCAGAGTCAACCACAGTGTACAGGATAAAGTGGGGGACATACCTTGGTACCAGGTCTTTTCCCAAAACCACAGATGTGACAAACTCTTTGGAGTACTCCATGGCATCCTCGCTGGGTAAAGAAAACAAAGAAACAATGTATTTAATTTATTTATTTATCTCGAAAGGACTTGGGAGAGAGCAAAGGGAAGAAAATCAAAAGAAACTAATAAGTTATCTACACACACACCCCTCACATTTCAAACAAACATTTGTTTTAATCCACAGTTGTTAAAAGTATGTAATTACAATAAACAGCACAGCAATAAACATAAAGTAAGAGGGGTGTCTGACCCTCTCTACCTTTTGCCATAAACTTGTCAATCACTCATAAGAAATGACACAATGCTGGACTGACTGACAGAAAAATAAGCAGGAGAAATTCTCAGTATAATCACAGAAAAACAGAAACCCTGCCCCTGCAGGCAAAGTGGACCATCCCTTCTAATTTGCATGTGTGTCACAACATAAACAGGTGCAAACTGCAGCAACTCCATTTCCACATTTGATTTGCATGTGAACAGCTTGCCAAAAAGGGCATCAAGTGTGATCTCACAGCTTTGAAAAGGACATGATCAAGGGTGCCTGGAAAACAGGTTTAAGCATTGCTGCTTTTTGAATGGGGCAACCAAGAAGAGTGAATGATGAATGTACTCGAACACAACAAAACGTTATCAAAGCTTTTATAATGTGGGCAATGGCTCTTGATTGATGTATACTGGGGACTTTGTGCAGCTACAAGAGTAAACAGTCCAACTGTGGAGCACAATAACAGATTTTGGTCCCGACAAAAGCATTTCTATTCTGCTTTTATGGCTTCTAACTGTTGATGATGGGAAACAGGTTGCCTCGGTGAATTGAGGCTACAACTGTACCACTACAAAAGGACACTCAGCATGATGCCTGAAAATGAGGCACAGGACTTATCATACAGTGCTACATCTGCACAGTCCAGCCGGGAGAATGAAACAGAAAATTAGGGGCACTCATCCAGGAGGGGCATTATTGACTAATGATTGAAGATTTTAGGCCAGAGTTCACCAGAACATCACTGCATACCAAGTTTATCCATTGTAACTGGTTTGTACCCACATGAGGACAGGTGATAGCCTGTCCTCATGTGGGAAAGCACAGTAAGATAGTGCTTTCAGGAATTGAAGGAGCATTCATTTTAAAGGATGGTACTTATCAGCCACAGTCCTCTGGGATTAATCAGACTTTTGGGATAAAGTTGACTAAAGCACCTGTATAAAGGATTAACCTCTTAGCATATTTAACATGAAAAAAAAGATGGGTGATTAGTTTAAAGGAAAACCTACATTAAGTGGTGTTACCACCTGCCTCCAGAAAAGCTCAATGTTGTGGTTGATTGGAATAAGTTTCATGCTTAATTTATTTTTTGTGATTTATTTCCATTTTCTCTTTTTTTTAGTCAGCATCTCCTATTCTCTGACCAAAGTCTGAAAAATTAAATTTTCTCGCCTTCAATAAAACGCCAGAAGTGGCACTGCAGCATTTAGTAATCTCTTGGTACAGACTGTCTTCCAGCATGATTTGCATAGCAAACATAGTTAACCACTGCAGCCAGCTGTATGGCAGGGGTAAGATAAGGCTGGAGAGTAGACAGTCAAAATGTTAATGAACTCTAAACCACTGGAGCAAAAAACAAAATATATTAGAGAAAAAAGGCAAATATAATGCAAATCAAAGCTTGTGGGAAAATGTCTGAATCACTGTTTCCGGGTCTCTTGTACTTTAAAACCCTGACACATGTAATCATCTGATTTGCGACACTTAAAATAAAATTTGTGGTTGTTTCAAATAAACTAATGTTTTGGTTCTGGGGCTCTGCTTCTCACCAGGGTGAATAGCAGGTCTGTCACTACTTAGCTATGCTATGAAAGACTGTACATACATTTCTATAATAGTTATAGCATTTACTTACAACTCACATTAATTTACCTATCATGAAATTATGCTAGAATTACTACTCCTCTGGGACATATTTTAATTGCACCATCAACCTACTTTTGCTGCCGATCATTCCCCCGTCTCTCCCTTGTTTCCTGTCTGCCTCTTTACTGTCAAATAAAAGCAAAAATGGGGGAAAAACAAAAACGCCACACTGCTCACACCGTCATGTTTAATCTCCAGAGTGAACTCACAGAGACCATTTTGGATACAGTGAAAAGTCACAGATCTACTGAGCTGAAATATTTATACTAGTGTGTTATAATTCTTTGGTTTAGTGGAAATTTGTGCTAAACAACAGCTACAGACTCAGGTTTTAAGTAAACTGTGGTGACCAGGATTTAACCTGTGACAGCAGTCTGCTATCACACGGTCAGACTTGTGCAAAACAAATAAGGGATTACTTTGCAAAAACATGTGTGAGTAAAGTGGCAAATTACTTTTTTGTTGGTAACTTCTTACACAATGTACTAAAACAGGACGACTGATCTTGCACAGTCCGAAAACACTCACACACACAGACTGACTCACCTGAGAAGGCCACCAGGTGGAGAGTAAGAGTAGCAGTGAAGAGTTGGGTACTGAGGTCTGAGCAGGAAGGACAGGATAGCAGCAGTGCCTGCACCAAGAGAGTGCCCAACTATCACCAGTCCATAGTGCATGGTGCCTTTGCTCTGTGACAGACAACCACAGTCATTACACTCACATCAGAACACTTTTGTCACCACAGTGAAGATAAACACTTCTTTGCAGTGCAGTTGGGTTTTTTGTCTTTATTTAGTAAACTGAGTCATGTACCAAATCTCTTCCAAAGGCTTGTGACAAGATCATTTCCTGCTCCAGTTTCTTCTTGATGTATTCTGCTGAGTAAACCATCCCCTGAGAGTGAAAAGAAAGAGAAGTCAGTGGAGAGGAGGATGGCAAGAGAGGAAGAAACATGGAGAGGAAGTCTGAGTAATTAATCTCTTTTGAAAATATCCATAGCAATTATTCTGCCATTAACAGCTGAAATGACATTTGGAGTCTGGGATTATGCTACTTGTTGAAACTGCTCTATGATGAACAGATGAAAATAAGAGGAGAAATCTCAAGGGAGACTGCAAAGTGGAGCGCGCTGTGTGTGTTGTAGACAAATGGTTTAAAATAGCGTTCACTGACCTTGTGGCCGAGCCAGGTCCCTTGCTGCTCCTCCACAGGCAGACGCTCCGAATCCCCTGTCAGATCAGTCAAGGCATCCTGACACACACAAGACAGTTTTTTAAAAAAAATCTACAGAAAAAGCATAAATTAGAGAAGACTGAGTTCTTTATTGTCATCTGCACGACAGTGACAGTGAAGCAGTCAAAAGCAATGACTGTCTTTGTTCTCAGATTTCCCTCAAAGCACAAACAATATTTCTAAAGTAAAAATCACTCAAGTAGAAGTGAGAACTGATGATATGAAGACATAAAATAGTTAAGTTAAAACAGAGGATAAAAAAATGTATAAAATAAAAAACCTACTGTAGACAGGTGCACAGTAATGATAAAAATGAGTAAATTGTAATGTAGATAGGTAGTGCACATAAATATAAACTTTGTGATGTTTTAGCAGCTTGTGCACAAGTGAAGCGATTATTGGAGACATTTACACAGAATTGGAACAAGAGTTAAGAATACTTGTCAAATTAAATTTTTTTAAGTCCCCCACCACATGAACAGTACTTGTGCCCTAATGTTTTCATTGATCACTGGATGTTCACACTGATTGGTAGCAAAGCATCAGGGCTCAATGAGATGAGCAGTTACAGTTCTGTCACAGGACGTTTGACCATGATTTACCTCCTAGCTGCTGGTTCAATTCTGGTCTTAAAAACACTACAGGATTTTTCTCAAATGCTTTTGTAAAAAAAAAAATGGATAGGACATTTATTTCTAAAAGTGGACAGTTATGTTGCTGCTCTATGCATGACGGGTGTAGGAGTTTGAGAACACTGCATTAAACTATGAGAACTGTGCCTGCTCCGGAGGTGTTGGTGGTGTGAGGTGCTGAAGGGAACAGGGTCGGTTTGTTGAGGGAGAGGTTGAAGAAATGTTATTGTAAACTTGAGATGAGAAAGCCAGAATTTACCTTTGGCGACAGAGTTCCTCTGATACTGATGACAACTTTCTTTTTCACGTGATCCACCGCCACAAAAAACGGGGTCTCATAAACCTGCATGGACGATGCAGAGCAGATAGCAAATGGTAATGAGAAAGTAAAAGGAATAAGTGAGCAGAAGACAAATACTTGTGGATTACAACTCCACTTCAGTCCCAGAAAAAACACTTAAAGTCTTTGGTGTCAAATATTTCTACACTTGGCACAGCCACCGTCATATAAGTCTGCATGAGAGAAATTTATAGATGGAAACTCAGTGCTAACCTCACTGAGAACTTCTCTGCTTTACGAATCATCAGCAGCATGTGACTTGAGTGCTGGTATGAATACTTTGGAAATTCTACGTAAAATACACATAATTAATTGGATTTCCAAAGCAATAAGGGAAATTATTATTACAACTACTTGACTTATTGCCTGAGCTTGTTTCATTTGAAAGGATTATTGGGACTATGAGTGCCTATTTAAGTGGAAAAGTGATGGCAGTTATGGATGACTAGAGTGAAATTATTTTGATTTTTAAAAACTACACTTAACAACAACCCAGGTTAAGCACCACAAAGGTCCAAAAAACAACCCTCTAACGTCACCAAGAAGTGAAATCGAAAAGTTAATAGAAAATGTCTGCCCACTCTCTGGACAGAGGAGGGATTTTTTTCCCAAAATAATCTCAACCGGAACATAGTTTAACAAGTAAACTGAGGGAATGACTCAGAATACAATTTTAATGACTTTGGACAGCACACCAAACACCAACAAGACTGCATCATACAGTATGTTGAGAGCAGAAATGAAACCTATTCGGCTGCACATTAAGATTCTGTCCGTGCTGATCACAAACAGCCTTGGTGGAGTCCAACACCTACTGAGAACACACTTGACTTACTGCCGAGGATGTGCACACACAGCAACTCGGCTCCCCATATCTCAGCAACTAAACTGGTGAATAAACTGTTATCAAAACAGATACAAATGATGGCCAAAGCTAGTAAATAAAGCAACCAAACGATTAGGCTGGATTCTAGTTTGTGCAGTACTGCACCGCAGCCCTGCGTTAAGTGATGTACTATCGGGTGTGTGAGCATAAATTTGTATGCAGGACTCTGGCGCCCTAAAGTGCAGACCTGCCTAATGAAGGCATACCATGATTTACCTCGGTAGTGTATTCTGCAAAAAGTAATAACATCAAAAATTAGAACTGAAGGCAAAGTGGAAAAACAATTCCTGACACTGTTTCTCAGGCTCCTTCACACAACACTGCCTTTGTGTTATTCAGGAAGTGAAGCCCAAACACGTCCGGCTGCTCGTTAGCTGGTTGTCGGATTACTCACAGCATCGTGGCAGGAAGTGTAGACAATGTGGACCTGCTTTAGGTCCCTGTCCAGGAAGTGTCTGCGTATGGCCAAGACATTACAGCCGCAGCAATTGTCCTCCTCCACTGTCACAGACTGAGACAAGCGAGAGCCAGACACGGACGTACAGCTGAGATGAAAAAGAAAGAGAAGAAGGAAATGCAAAAAAACAAATATGAAATAACTGGCTGAAGTTTTTTTGCATAAAGGTAAATAAAAGAAACAGGAGAAAAGCAGTAAACGTGCAACATTCCTCTGGTGTTATCTAGTGTTCAAATGCAGGCCATCAGGATAAGAGTGTGTGATTAAATCGACATTGTTAGTGTCAGTTAGTGAGTCTAACTGGAGTGGTATTGTCTCCGAGTATTACCACTTGGCAAGTGTTGACGCATGTGAATTTTGATCCGCATTGAAGAGGCTCAAGAGACACAGAAGCCAAATACACAAGATCAAAACTGTGCGGGTGTGTGTTTGCGAGCTTACGGGCAGGAGCTGGCGAGGCGGCACAGCCCACAGGCAGGCTTCCTCATTAGGTACATGGGCCAACCATATGCAGCAAGGGCAAAGAGCATGTAATAACACACATCTTTATACATGTTCATCTCGGCCTGGGGGAGGAAGAAAAGAGGAGACAGATGGACAAACACATCAGATCAACTGAGGAGTAAACGAAAAACTGAATTCAAATATCCTGACATACTCAAGTATGCAGATCATTTTAGATGAATACATCATCGGTTCTCATGGAATCAACTGGTGGCTTTGGTTCATCACCACTGTTATGTTTGCATGGTGTGAAATATAGACAAAACTCTCAATCTGGGGCCCCTGAGTCTCTTCAATTATTGTATTATTTACTTACCCATTTTACAAAATTTGGAGAAAAATCCAAAATCTTTGTGAAACCTTTATCAGTTGCTGGTGATCGCTTTTGTGTGCACTGTTTATCATCATTAACCAGACATCTAAAATCCTTGTGAGGGAAAATAAGGCATATGGGAGCTTTTAAAGTGGAATTCAGATATTCTAAACCTGGGTTCGATCTTTGCAAGTTCTGGTTTGTGAACAACTGGAATCAAAAGTTTTGGACAAGTTCCAGTAGATAGCCTTAGGGGGAAGCCCAAGGGGCTGTAGTGGCTGCAGTGTAATCCACTGGGGGCAACAACAATCAACTTTACTACGTCCAGTAAAACTGCTTTTTGCTGCTCACAGGCAGTAATGGTTATCCTTAGTGTCTGACAAAATTACCAAAAAGATCTGTTCAGAGACGGATAGATGTGTGAGAAAGTCTTTGTTAAAGAAGAAAGTCTTAAATGACTTCAGTGATTATTTGGTACATATCAGTCATTTGCACACCAGAACATTTCAAAATAGAACCCACATTTTAAAATACTGTAAATTCCCTTTGAGTGAAAATGCATGTTGCTTTTTTTTTTTTTTAAATCCAGTATTGTCACCTTAATTGAACTTTCACATGAGTCCACTGTTGGTGCAGTTTGGCATGATATTTTAACTCAAGTCAACCTTGACCTTGTCAAACTCACCGAGCTCTTAAGGTCCAGGTATCTTGTATTACGAGTGACAGGCATTCCAGATAAGAAGGCTAAAATGTCATTGTTGGCCTTAAGAAGAGAAAAGAGAACAGAGAATCTATTTTTATAGCAGCAAATCTCCACACAAGCACATAAATATAGACACTGACATATATTACAGACAGTGATACCTGGTCCAGGATAGAAGATCTCTTAGACCTCTGTCTCTGGCGGAGAAGAACCAGGCCAGCAATAATATCACTAGGCACAATGTCCAGGTCTCTGAAGAACTCTGCAAAAAGGCTGGCTACTTCTGAATACGCATCCTGCAGAGGAAGAGCAGCCGATATCAGAACATGATGGCAACAGTAACAATAAGAGGGTGGAACTAAAGGAGATTTGCCACAAAATAGATATAATTATCCGTAAACTGTCTGACCCTCTGCTGGTTGTGTTCTGCTCAAATGTCTGCTGCAATTTAAAAAAAATGTAACCCACAAATGAGGTAGAACAGCTTTAATCCAAATGAGAGGCAACACTGATTCCTGAAATTCACTAACAAAATTCTTTACCAAAAAATCTCGACTGCTCATTACTGTAAATACACATTTGGACAAATAGAAGAGCAAAAAAATATATTTATTATCAAAAATAGTTTTATATCTGTCAATTAAGGCAGCAAAATATAACTAGCGTGGACATTTTGAAACCAACCTGTGGGTTTTTCATGTCCAGTGGATATATATCTACTCACTGAGCACAGCACATATCGTTTAAGTAGTTCTAATTTATGGTGGAAAATGCATTGGTTTGGATTGTGAGCTT
>JAPZDV010000001.1:12548365-12575161 GCA_029814665.1 Acanthurus lineatus | reverse complement strand
GTGAGCTTAAAGATGATGGCAGACTTCTGTTCTGCAGTCTAGTCTAGAGAATGACAGCTACTGAAATGTTTATGACTGCAGCTGTGCTTTACTTTTTTTTGCAGAGAGCTTACATTCGATTTAGCCAGAAATGAAATCTTTTATATCATATTTTTTATTAAACTCTTTATGTTGCCAGTAAGTAGCTGAGCAACAAGCTTCTTCGTGTCAGAGTCTCTCGATTCATCCTGTCAGGGCTTATTTTAATGACTGCCTCGCTGGACGTTATGCCTGACATATTTCTGGTTTCATTCCTTTCTGTTTTACTTTCAGTGCAGAGAGGAAGCGGCTAAGTGTGTGTGGTGACTCACTGATTGTGTATCCTGGGCTCTTGTGCAGCACATGAAGAATTTTAGTCTCCTGCTCCAGCTGCTGGCTTGGCCTTCCTCTAGCCTGTGTCTGAGGCAGAGAAAAATGCAAGGAATACTTCATTCTTCATTCTTCATTTAGTTTTGTGTTAAACCCAATTTGAAAACAGTAAGAAAAACAGGGAATCTAGAGGCCTGTTCATACCTCAGAGTATACGTAGTGAGGTTGCGTTGACGCCTACGAGTGGCCTTCAGTTTGACAAAAGTCCGACCCGTAGGATCAAAGGTGCACATGAGGGTGATGCAGACGCTGAATATCACCAGCCAGTTGCATGCAACGATTCCTGCAGAGAATTTTCAAGTTTTATTCTCGTTCAAACATAACAAATAAACTCTCCCTTTTAAGTTCCCCTCCTTCATATCCTCCTTAACTCACCCAAAGCCAGGTTTTTGGCAGTGACATCAGAGCAAGGCTGGTAATACTGGACAAGCCAGGCAATTCCCACCACAGCATAAACTAGCTCCACCAACAGAATAGCTGGAGAGATCAAGAGGGAGAGGGAGCGAGGAGAAAAATGATCAATATGTGCCAAATCGATACAAACAGTGTTCAGATCTTAACTTGGAAAACCACAAGTAATCCTCACAAGCATCGAGAGGTAATCCTGTTTAAAAGGAAGCCTCAGAGAGATGGATGAGTGTGCCTGTGTGTCTTACCTAGCCTTATATAGAGGACGTACTGCACAGCTTCCCTGGGCTGTGTGTACAGAATGCTGCCTCTCATGCTTAACCACATGATGGCGCTCTCACAGATGAGGCAGCTGACCAGGATGCCCAGGTACCCTCGGCCATGGTCCACCAGCGTCACAGAACAGGACTGGTCTGAGCCATAGGGGAGTCCGAAGAGAACCACGGACAGAACCACCAACCTGAAGTTGAAAGCCAGAGACGCATCAATAAACAAAACATTAAATTTAAATGCACATGCCAAAACTTTTTTTTTTTTTTTTAAAAAAGCAATACAGTAAAGGAAAAGCTGACTCACCAGACGCAGTGCAATAGAAAAAGGAAGAGGGCGGGCAGCACTAGGTCATCACTGCCAACTGACCAGCGCCGCCGAAACATCACCATTCCAGGCATCACTGCCCTGTGGGAGGACCAGAGGTGGAGGGACAACGTCAGGGAAACCTTTTACAATCTTGTTGAATCAGTCATCAGGCCTCAGTTATCCACAGGTTTATGTCCTACGTACTGTATATTATAATCTCTCATGTGTGTTATCAAGTCTCATGGATCTTGCTCAAAGACTGGCATCTAATAGGCCACTGATTTACTATCACCTTCTTCAACTATCTATATCAAACCTGCTAGAGGGCTGAAAGGATTACTGTAGGAATATACTTGAACTGATGAGAGGAGTGAGAGGTAAAGGGAAGTGGATGAAATGAGACTAAGTGGGTAAAGGGATGCAGAGAAAATGCACCTCATAATGAACAAAAGGAGGAGAAACAGCTTTGATAAAAGACAGTACCATGCTGGTTATGGCCAAGTTTAAAAAAAGCTTCTTTTACGCCACTCAGTCCATTCTCCTTTGAAAAAAGCATTAGGAGTTTTTCAGCAAGTTGCCTCTGGGTGAAAAACAGAGATGAGCTGTAAAAAGCATGGTAGGAAGGAAAACGTAGGGAGAGAAGGAGCCACAGAGAGGCTGATGCAGGCCTTATGATGCTGATACAGGCTGATACAGCCTTTATCGTGTGTAGCTCCTGCATAAGGACAATTTTCTGTCCATTAAGCCAAATTTGTTTACTATGTATATATATATATATATGCACTCCATCTTACCATTAGATAGGCATGAGCTTAGCAACAGATAAAGCAACACAACTTCATTTCAAGACTTTTTGTTGGTCACTATCCAACACTCCTCTGCTTTTCTAGTAGTCTTTCTGAACATTTGTTCACATTTTTTTAGTAATTAAGGCACTGGCAGCACCCTGCTTGTTTCTCCCTTAAATACCACAGTCATCACAGTTGTTAAAGCCTCGCTCTGCTTCGCGCAGGAACAGCTGCATCACTACTTCTTCCAAAAGGTGAATGTAGTATTATAGAAGAAATTACTGTTTAAATAAATTTATACCGCAGCAAAGACGAAGTGATCAGTATTTCCACAATAGGCGTAACTGCAGAGGAAAGTTGATGGGGTCATATAGGAACAAAAAGCAAGAGTTGCAAGCATGAGCTTGCTAATTTAAATAGATGAGAAAGACAGTTATGTGAAACTGTGCTTTTAAGTAAACTCTATTGGCTCTCTTAGTTAGATTGGACCAAGAGAGCCAAGTACTGACATAACAACTTGGAGTTGCAGTAAAACTCTTTATTTGGCATGCATGTGTTTGATAGTTGTTTGTTCACACTTCTGTTCACTGACATTATGTGTCGTCTTCATGTTGCAAGTCTAAAATTAGCCTGACAGGAATGTATAATATTCTTTTTCACTTGTGCATGTCAAGTAGTGCTGGGTTGACATGCAGGTCATTCCATCTCTGAGTATAACCAGTGACATGCTCCTTCAAAAGGGTGAAAAGGTAAAAAATCCAGCTGAACAACTGTATAAAAAAAGAAGTCGGTCTGAGGTCCTTGTGCTTTGTGTTTCTCAATGTCCTGTGAAGTGCATCCTATTCACTGTTCACAATAGAGATGTATGTATACAAAGAGTTTCTAGGGTGACTCCATGCTGTAATAATGATGACAGATGCACAGATGATAGTCTTTATAAAGATGTGGTTTATAGAGTGATAAGTGTCCTTATTGCCCTGCACTGACATGAGTGGGGTTTTAAAAAGATGCATCTGCGTTACTAATCATAAATGATAGGCTGCCAAGCTAAATGTAAAAGATGAGACTGTGGACGGATTATAAGAAGGTTCCCTTTCAGACCTACAAGACCTCAAATCATTCTAAAGCTTTAAACTAAACTATGTACTACATATATTCAATATAATAGCTCAGCACATCATTATAAATTGCAGATGGGTTGGAGGTATCTTACACTAACAAGGATAAGGAAGAACATCAACAACTCTGGTCCAAAAAATATACTTTACCTGGTTTTTACTTTAACAAGAATGCACCTAATTACCTCTGGAGGAAAAACAAACATACAAAGAAATAAAGACATTCATTGAGCATTTGTGCTACCACCTACATGGCTCTCAGCAGGGATGTGTGAGTATAACAGAAAAACACTGACATTTCCTCTGTGCAGTAGATCTGGTGAAGTACCTTTATCACAAAGTCTTCTTCTTTCGATTACTGCACTCAAATAAACCCTGGAGACCAGGCTGTCAATCCACAGTGCTCTGGCAAAAATATAAAATTATCCTCTTGCCAAGTTTATAAAGACTTGAAATCATAAGATTTCTCAGAACCTTTATTATACCGAATGTTTAGCCGTGTCATAGTTCCCTTCTTTATTTCATTGGTGGCTTCTTATTGAACTTGAACATCAGCACATATTTGCATTTCGTCTAAATACAGATCGAAGGTTTGTCCTATTGTTCAGTAAAACATGGGCTCCTTTACCTTTGAATGGGACAAGATTATGAATGTGCCATCTCTCTCAGATCATCTAATTGGTTTGACAGTGACTAAGCAAGTGTTGTACTGGACAAATAGTGGAGTGCTCAGTTCAGAATGGTCAATGCTTACAATACTGTGCCTCTTATGTGCATAAATGCACAGAAATTAGGCTGGCACAGTCAGTACTGCAGATCACTATGACATTTAGTGGAAGTATAATGGCATCTACATTATAGTAAATTGTAGACAACTAAACTGTTAACAAAGTTCAGAGACATGATGTAAATTTTCCCGTATGTTGTTGACCGTGTAGTAAAGTATGCTAGATTTATTGTGCTTCCCTTGTCAAAATGTCTACACACTAGTTGCGGTATATATCTGACATTAATATGATTTATGTCTCAATAATGAAGAAGAAAACATGAACAATTCTACAACTTTAGAGGGAAGAGAGAGAACATACTCAATTTTTATGTTGAGGTCTGAATATTGATAGTTCACTTTAATAGTTTAAATGTTGGTCATAACCGTAGATTCCTGTGTTTTGTATACTGCAGCCACTGATCAATAATCTGACTACCTTATCTAAATTTGTATATTGATTATATTTTTTCTAAAGCACGATGAAAAATAATGGTTAGTGTTGAATAAAATAAGGTTTAACAATATAATTTTAAATTAAAGAAACCACTGGTAGCACTATGGAACAATGTTTTAATTAGTAAAACCATATTTTGTTTGTTTGCAACAGCTTCACATTGCACCAGTTATTAACAGGTTGCAGTCAACACATTTGTAAGGTCTCAATGATGTAGATTAACTGTTTTGGTTAATGTAAAAAGGCACTTTAAACATATAAAATACCTGTTGAACAATATTGAACCGGAGATGAGACACAACTTCATTCGGTCTCATAGGGGCATCATGGACATGGATGGGTTGATGAAAAAACAAGTACTGACAGTTTTTATCTAAAAGTGATTTATATATAATAGGGTGACAGGACATGGCAACTTCTCCTTGATTCTATTGAGAGGAATAAATGACTGGTGGAACTAGTTTTGCTTTATGAATGACCTTAATCAAGCACGTACCTGCTATTCACCGGACAGTGAAATGTCTGCCTTGGCTACTCAGAAATGTACATACAATGACAAGGAGATGTACTAGTCTCTTTTTCTACTATGAGAGCCTGCCCACCTACCGACAATAACACACTTACATCCTCACCAATACTGACATAAAGACTTAAACCGGCAGCATAAAATATAGGCTGAGAACATACGCATAATCTACATATAACAGTTCTGAGATGTTAATAAAACTGGCATTTACTGTAAAGCTACTACATTTCAATTTAAAAGGAATTTCTGCTGCCTCATACATCACTGTTTTCCAATTATGAAAAGACAGACAGCAAAGCATTTGCCACACAGAGGCTCAGATGGTGCTCAAGAGTACCATGAAATATGAAACTCTGAAACTCTTGATTTCTTTAAACAATTCAATGGCCGGATATGATAACACACCAAGAAAGTGTGATTTCACGGAGTGCCTTCAATTATTACAGGGCAATTTGTGCCCAGCAACGGCTAATTCCTACAGTGCTTTAGTGACTGAAGGATTATTTTCATAGCATGTTAGTCTGAGCTGTGTTGGCAGGTGATTTCATCTGGCTAATTATGTCAAAGGCAGAGAGGTTAAACCATGGGCAGCGGAGAGACAGTGTGAAGGTTTTCCCTCCAATCAAAGCACTATAGCAGGTGGTCTCACTGATTGGCAGACCTTCAGCCAAAGTGGACAGACAACAAGTTGAAATCAGTTGCAGCAGGATTTGGTTGGAAGACAAACCTGTTATCTCTCAGTCCTCCACAGCAAATGGTCTGATACCCCAATATAAAGCTAAATACTAGCTGTGATTGTTCAAAAAAGGCTTCATAAAAACGCCAAAGCTTCAGAGGAGACCGGGAACAATAGGAATATTCATCAGGCACGGCACAACTTAACATCCACGGATTGCAGTTCTTGATTTTTACTCTACTTTGAGGTTCCTTGTCTTTGACATTATGCAACAGAGTGAAAGAAACAAGGGTGTGTAAATGGGTTCATGTGACTGAAGCCACGTCACAGCTACTTGTAAAACTCTTTCTGGGTTGGAGTGGCATTAAAGAGGACAGTGGAAGGTGGGGAGAGAAAGAAAGAGGCAAACGGAGAAAAAAAGGGAACATCTGAACTTCCCTTAAATCTCATCTAGGCCAGTGAAATCAAGCAGATCTCTTACAAGCAGAAGGCAAGCATTAGACCGCCAGGGACACTGTTATCAGTACTCTCCTCCAGGCCTGTTGTTATGATATGGCTTTAATTCCCAGCAGACCTTAACAGTGGAAAAAAATTCTGATATAATTATAAATTAGATTGGATTTTAGAATACGACCTAGTCTAAGTGTAAAGAGGAAAGTTTTTTTTAAAGTAAAAGTTAAAGTTAAAAAAAAATTGTTTAACAGTGCCAGCTCCTTCCATCTACCCATGCACCCATCTGTTCTCTAAATTGCTGATTCAGGATCAGGGATGGAGCCTTTCCCAAGTATTAGGTGATTTATGGTTTCCAAATTTAAGCTATTTGTAGAGCTTAAAAATGCCTTGCAGTTAAATGCTGCCTCAAACACATAACATATAACTGTTCTGCATGTATTAAAATGACTAAACCTACTGTTTATTTTCTTTAGTCATGTATTTATACTATCCCAAATATTTTTTATTATGTTTGATCATTTTCAAACCCAGAGAAATTTCTTATTTTATCTTGGAAAAAGTGAGTTTCATTTGGTCTCTTGTCATGGAAAACACTAGATTACACTTTCACAAATTACCTTGTCCATAAACATTCCTGCCTAAATCACATCAGACAGATTTTGTTCTTACAATGGTGGCTGTGTAATAATGAAATAAATGAATTCCTTGAGCCCACACTACTTCACAGCTATGCCTTAAGACATCCTTAACATGTTATAATGTCTGTAAAATAATGCATGACTGCTATCAACCTCGCACTACATAATATTGATACATATATATCATCACTAAGTCCCCCATTTCCCAGTTTAAAATACAGAAGAAATGAAGCAACTGCTGCTAAAATCTTTATAGTCATTCATTTCCACTGCTCATGAAAACAGAACCAACACTCTGGCTGTCAGAGGGTGTTACTATGTCAAAAGAAAGACTGATTAGCCAACATTTATAAAAACTATTTCACAATTCTCACTTCTATTTCACATTTTTGACTGTTGTTAGTTTTTCTTTTTTACTTTTCGACTTGCATCATTTTTGGTGTATTAAAACTCATCCATTAGAAGTACACAGAGCCCTCAGTGATGCATTTACATTGTATTCTCTGGCTAACAGTCCAAAGATGTGCTCTTTACATGTGTAAACAGTGAGCAACAAATCCTCATTTTTGAGAAGCTTAAGCTACAGGATGTTTTGTATTTTTGCTTGCTCAGTCAAAATTGTGGAATAAATTAATTTCTTATTATCCATGAAGCATTAAAGCATTAAATTGCTTTTTAAAAAGGGTTTCTATCATTTATCTCAAGTCATGTAGTTATTCACAATCACTTTTTGTTAATGTCATCTCATGAATAATTTTATAAAACAACCATAGACTGGCTATTTATATTTATTCAGTTAGTATACAGCTTTTATTTTCACTTTTTTCAGTCTTTTTAAAAGGTTTTTAGGTCAATCAATACTTCAGATTGATCACTCTTCAGGTTTGGAGGAGATCGATGTGCCAAGAGCACCTCAGACTATCAGTGTACTATCAAAGTCAAGATGCAGCATACTTGGATAAGTACAGTTATGAGTCATTTTAAGGATCAGATTTGAATTACCACAACTGAATTTCATTTTCTATTCATGATAAACACTGTAAGGACACCCTGTCCTTTTTCACCCAGTCAAACCCGACAGTAGAGGTTACACTAGTCTAATAGCCTTAGCATATGCAATCTATCAAGCTGCACAGTGACATGCACAAAGTCCAGCTATTACTCAGTGCTGCAAACAACTAATCAGCAATGACCTCCGACAAGAATCGGTTCTTCTTGTCCCATTTCATGGAGGAAGACTCTGGCCATCAGTACATGTCTCCACCCAGCATCCTCTCTAATAGCTGTTGCCTCTTCAAGGGCTTTCCCATCCATCAACCCAGGGGATGTTAGCCTATTACTGGTGCTATTTAGCTTCCACTGTTGGCACTAAAAGAAGCACTTAGACTTTTGTCAACACAGTAAAATTTTTGCAGATCATATTCACAATTAACTGTGGTGCGCTGATAGGGTTGCATGTCTGGTGCTTTTGTAATAAACTTTTTCTTTTTTAAAAAAGGCTTTTCACAGTGTTTACAAGAAAAATTACCAATGCAAATGCTACTAAATCTCATTCCAAATAGGATTACAGCACATCTTTTCCATGCAATTTTATTAATAATTTAAGCTTCTGAGAAAAAAAAAAAAGCTAGGTCTCACTGGACACACTTCATCTTTTGTCAGTTATTACAACATAACAGTAATTTCAATATCAGCACACAGCAAAAATACACACCTTCAGACAGACATCGCTGACTAATGCTAATTTCACAGCATGCATCCACTTCACTCAAAAAGATGTAATTATCAGTTGTTCAAAACACACCTGAACATTTCATTTCATTGTGATTACTCTCTTGCAGCTCCAATGAACATGACAAGTAGACAGTTAAACAGGGAAAGGAAATGGATAGGAGGGGAAATAAATCAGTGACACTATCAGGATGTATGACATCACAGCAAATTTAAACTTAGAGCAGAGATTAGTGGAAATAAAAAATACTAGATGTCACCGCATAATGCATCGTCTGCATATGTACCAGGGCTCTGACTATAGCTACTATATGGGATCTGAAATATAAAAACTAAGAAAACTGAAGCAAAATACAATACACTGTGAACTGGTTATAAAAAAATGAGTAGATATTTTATGGCTTCATTTATTTATTTATTTTTGGGTGACTTTTGTTCCATGCAGGCCTTTCCTGTCCTACATGTTAATACAATACACTTGAGTTCAGATACAAATTGAGTATTTATTTTTATACTCTATCGAAGTCAAACATCAATCGGTGAGAAACTGCAACGCCTTTATGACAACAACTTGTTTATTTTTTCCTTTTAGATTTTGAGAGCACACTCATGCTCACTGCAAAGCAAGTTTTCACAACCTGCATGGTTATTTATTGTAACATAGGATGAGAAAGTGTTATTCCACTATCCAAATTTCCACAGCTACAGTATTTTTGTGAAAATTAGGTGCAATAGGTTTATATATAGGCTTTTATAATTCAAGTGATATCCTCCATGATTTTCTTTGTGGTGATACACAGTCACGTTAGGAGCAAATGTCAAGCCAATCCTTTGTTGACACTGAGGGACTAGTAGAGAAACACCCTAATGTTGTTACTGAGATAAGATTTCAAACAAGTTTGTATTTTGAAACCTCTCTCAAGCAATAAATACATTGAGTTCCAGCACCTTAAACTGACACACGAACCCCCTCCCCTGCTTGTTTGTAACCTGAGATCAAAAGAGTATCTGAATGCCTAAAACCTGACCTTTAGGGCAACTCAACTACACAGACAAATCTGAGATGAGCTGCTGTCCCTGACTCTGCTATAATAGTGCTTTCTGCATACGGCATGAGTCATGCACACTCTTGACTTTCGTCCTGAGCCAGTCACTCCATCTGAATCCAATATGACATGTGTTTTGTAAAAAGACTGTGACATATTCCTGCATGTGAGCAATGCTTTTGTGCTTTGCACAGCGTACTACTGTGTGCCAGGCCCAGGCCCATACCCACGTGATACAACAAACAATGATGCAACAACAATGACAGGGCTCCCCGTCCGTCATAATGGCTTTGTCTTTGCCGTGGACTGATGGAAACAAACAGGGGCATAGGCATGCAGCACAGCATCTGAAACGCTTGCTTTTGTGCTGTCTGATGCATCTCCTACACATGCTATAACCATCCATCCATAATTTTTACTTATAAAAGGTCTCTAAGTGTTAAGAAAAATCTGAACTCTTATATCCATCATTGTAATAAAAGCTTAAAATTAAAGTTCAGCTGTCTCACTGTTTAAGAGATTACACACAGCACACTCAGTGCATTATTCCTATGGTAGGTACAGACACTCGAACTGAATCTAAAATCTGCATAAATGGCAAACTCAAGTCGCATCTGAACCCAACATATATTCCTTGTTTTACAGACAGCAATGTGACTAACAGCAGGTGTTTAAGTATCCCACTCTTCCATCTCACTCACAGTGAGCCAACACCAACAGCCTGCTGGTTTAAGTCACTTTATTTTCCATCTCGCTCTCTCCTAAGAAACCTCTATCACAACTGTCACCAAGCTCAAGAAGAAGAATATTTACTTTTGTCTGGCAAACATATATAGCAGTTATATAAATATAACTATAGTACATACGGAAGTATAATCATGTGTCACACTCTAACCCTTTTTAAAATTTGATTTGATTTAAAGCAGGTCTTTTTTTAAACAGCACTCCCACTTTCACAGATTAGTTCAAACCTAAACCTTATCATACGGTACCTTTCAGAGTGATAATCCAACAATAATCTGTGATATATTTTGAGTGTCAGACAATCACCATCTGTAGGCTTCAAAGGTCATTGTACAAAGTTTGCTGTTTCGTCTTTATCAACATGCTTTCTATCAGTGGCAGTTGATTTATATAGTGTCAAGTTTTTCACAATGGAAAAAAGTCAGAACATCTAAATCTCCCCATAAACCTCCTAATTCCATCAAGAATCTCAGAATTTTCCTAACATATTTTCTCCACAAACTGGTTAAATCCACAGCTGTTGTGTTGCCTTTCTGCCCCTCAAAGCTCTAGAGCTCCGCTGGAAGCATTCAACAACATTACTGTAAAACTCTAAGGTTATAGAGCATACTGAGGACAGCTTGTACAGCAAGTAATTTGATTATGCTGCAATGGGGGTTTAGGAAAGTTGCTTTGGGCCTTTTGATACCTTTTTGCTGTAAAAATGTGTCACCGGAGCAATCCATTTAACTAACAGGTACCTTTGGGAGCCCCCTTACAAGCCAGAAAAATAGTACATTTATTGTTATATTTTGAAAAGAGTATAAAAAAAAGTTTAACAAACAAAAATGCAGGTTGTCTGGATATGGCAAAGTTGTTTTAGTGTAGCAACGTGCTGTGTGTTGCAGCAGCTGGTCTGAACATGTATGAAACACTGTTCTCCCTCTGCTTTGCAAAGTGGCTGAAACAACTGGATGCCCATTCTGAAACTGAGTGGCTTTTCATTCCAAAACTGTGACGCTCTGCTTTGATGACAACCATGTGTTTCCTGAGGTGTGTTTAAAAAAATTTCACATTTGATGTCTGACCTTAGTCTTATTCAGTAATCATGTTTGATTAAACTGTTTTGACAGGACTTTTCCGAACATCTTTTCTATTTCTGGGGTGTGTTTCCCTTGCAGGTTCTTTGGAGAGGATACTGAACTGGATTTTTCTAAACCCTATCCATCTTGAGCCAGCAGATAAACTAAAAAGACCCTTGTGAACAAGTTTCAATAATCAAGGGTGTGATTCTTAACAGTTTTAAGTGCCACCTTTCACACATTGTTTCTCTAAATGTCAGCACAAAATACAGCAGCTTTGACTCACAGAAAACTGGAAGGGAGCAGAGAATTTGTGTAAACTAAGGACTGTCTGACAAAACACAGGTGAACAGACTCCAGCTTTCACTGAGGCATCTGACAACATCCTTTCTGGACAAAAATTGCAAACCTGGACTAAACTGACAAACCATAAACAGATAAGGGAGTCTGTATGTTGAGCATATGATAAGATTCTTGTAAGCAATGCTCAGTCATAGCTGTTTTATGACGGATTTGAATGACATCAATTTAATGGGATATTCATTGCATTATTGTTGTTTAAGGGTTATTAAACTATTTCCAAATTAATTACTGAACTATTAAAGAGAAGCTTTGTAGGCACACACATGCAGGGACTTCAAGAGATGGAAATAAATTTTATTGATATCAATGCCACTTTTAAGCTTAATGGTCCAATTCTTTATTGATTCCCTCATTGATTCCTTATTAATGGTGGGAGTAACAAGCTGATTGTAGCCTGAGAGTTAGCCGTAGCAACTGTCTTCCTGTCTTTCTATCATAGCCTAAAATGGATGAAATGAAGGTGTTTGTGTGGAGTCATCCTTAAGGTTTTCTTAGTCAAAAAAAATCTGCTCTGCCTGCTTGTGTGGCTCTTATGTTATTATAACGCAAGATATTTACACTTAGTAACGGATGTGCTGCCTAGTAGCGCAGCAGTGTCGCTCATGCATATTGTCAAATAAATGGCACTCCTTAAATTTAAGCTAACACTGGGTTGTTTAGGTGTGTCTGCTTCTCCTTGTATTTATCATTTTATAGCTATTACAACAAGATCTGCTGTCATCTGTCTTTGTGAAATGTAGCCACACTTTGGAGCGTTTCTTGTTCTTCATCATACTCCTTCTTGTTACAAGTTTCCAGCAGCATAGACACATGAGTTGGACATCACTGTTTTGAAATTGCCACGCTCCGAGGCACAGAATCCCCATGGATCGGACAATGTGGACCCAGATGTCAAATGGAATAGGTTTTTGATTCCCATCTCTACAGATAAAGCTGTAGGAATCTGTAGGAATCACCTGGAAAGGCAAAAAAAAAGGCTTCGGATGGACTGTCTAGAGAAAATTATGAGGTTATGTCGGGTTGACGCGACTGCAGCACAGTCCCAAATCTCTCCGTCTCCTGCTCTCTGTCATACATCCATCTGTTCCAGTCTCTCTCTTTTTCTGCCTGGGTCAGTGTTACACTCTGCTCAGATCAAGATTGTCTCCAGCATTTGTCACATCCCTGGCTCTGCTCCTGCTGTCTCTAATGATCCTGTCTCTCCCTGTTCTGTCATACTACAGCAGCATCCATCCTAAAGAACCTCAAACCTCTTCTGTCTCCTTCTCACCCTCTGCCTTTCTCATCTTCTGTCTTCCCATCCTAATGCTCTCTCCTTCTTCTCCTTCAACCCACACACTCATTCAGTATTCATATTTTAGAGGACATTTATGTGCATGAAACTGAGCGTGTGCATCTGCACCATTTTCGGTGCAGAAGGAACCTACATTTTCTCCTCGAGCCTTCCCCTGTCCCCCTCCTCTTCCTTATCTAGCTAATCCAGATTCTGGTTTTGGTTTCGTGTTGCTCATCTTTTTTTAGACTGAAAGCCATGTGCCACTCACTCCCACTCTCCCTCTGCCTCTTTCTCCATCTTTTTCTCCCACTGCCACCCACTCAATCCCTTTCACCTCTTCCCACTCCATTTTCTCTTCTGTTCAGTTGATGTGATAGTATGTGCACTGCAGATTGCATGTGTGTGTTTGTGTGTACATGAATGTTTTTTTTTTTTTTTTTTGCATGTGCGTGTGTATGTTGGGACGGTAATGTATGTGCTCTGCCACCCTGTCTGTAACTTCCTGCCACAGACCACGTAGAGATCTGAATCTCATCAGGTAATGATAATAACTGCAGCAGGTTCGTACGTGCAACACACCTCTGCAACCATACGTTTTCAGTACTGCACTGAACGTATTGTGATATGTAAAACTGGCATTTTTCACACACTGAACAGCTTTCTATTAATGGCCTCACTGCAGAATCACGAGTTCAGTTCTGCAGCTTATAGATTTTTTTGCAATACATGCAAGGCTGTGCAAGAAGAGATACACACAAACACACATTGGCTGCAAAGAATCAACTCTGCCTTACAGATGTTATCAAAGACTGATGCCCATTTCTATATGGGTTTTTTGGATCACGTGTCCTAAGATGCACTGTCACACTCAAACTGAGCAGGGCTCAAGATAAGATGCATGCAATGACATCTATCTCACCACAGGACACAGTGAAGATAATGCATAGTCTCGTACAATGACTGGATACACGGGTTATTTTGCAAGTGCAAACTTAAACATGTTAATCATCTCTTAAAAACTTGCATTACAAGCTCTGTTTCAGACAAATTCACAAAGTAAGAACAAACAGTTCTTAGTCTGTTTCAAAGAAATAAACTGGTACAAAAATATTGCTTTCCATTGACTTGTTTCACAGAAAGAAAAGATGTCTTTCAGGCTGATGCGCTCTCACAAAACAAAATGAACTTCAGTTTCAAGGGCCCGTGGCGCTATACTTTGAAAACAAGACCACATTTTGTCTGGATTAATTTTCTTTGACAAATAATTATATTTATGCCTAAGTTTGCATTTTAACTAAAAGTATAAGGTTTCGCTTAAATAAGGACTTGTTGATTTGGATTAAAAGTTATATCTTAATATTTTCATTCTCTGTGATTTTCAATGAACTGGGAAGTTCTGTGTCAAAGCTACACTTTAAAAGGTCACAAGCATTTTTATTCATGCAGAGACTGAAATAAAATCCAGAGACACGGCTCCCTTTTCTGTCTAAAAAATTTACAGTTGCAAAACATTTAAATGATCAATTGTAAAGAATACCATAGATACCAGGGCTGTAAATCATTCCTCAGCCTAGCTGATAAGTGTAAACACATCAGTTAATGGCAGATAGTTTTTCCCTGAATTAGTGAGTAAAAGTGTCTTGGTGTTTGGTCTTGGTCCTTTTTCTTTTAAATAAGAATTTCCTGTGTCCATTCCTTTCTCACGAGCACTCACCTACACATCATCACGACATGAAACAAGAGGCTGTTGAGATTAAAAAGGCGAACAACTTGACCCATCAACTTATGCTATTCTTTGGTATATTAAACTTATACGAATGTGTTCTTTTTACATTCTTTTGCTACAGCAGAGAGGTACATACACTGAATAATACCATGGGTTTATAATTATTGTGTTTTTAATACACACAAAAAAACACATAGACATGCATTTATACCGTGGTCAATTAAAGTGGCAAGTGGGTGTGCATTATTTTCAGATAACTGCACGACTCTGTTGTAGCATCATTATCATTCTAAATGAATCTGAAATACTTTACAATGTAATATTGGGCCTTCTATTCAATAGCTACAAATCCTGAAGTCTTTAAATAAAGCCTTTTAGGACAGCACAAAAGATATGAGGAAAGGAAAGCTATGGACAAAACAATGAAGATGATAAAGTCACAGAAAAATGTAACAAAAGGCACAAATTACTGACAAAAGATGAACTCATCGAAATACAGGAGAAATATGAAATCACTGCCTTGGCAGTCATATCTCATATCTTTAAAGGTGTGACTCCACAACTGCAAAACAATTGTATCTTAATCTTTAGCTTTTATATTCCCATTTATATTTGAAAGTAAAATGCTTAGGGCGGTTCTTAATTGCTGCTTCATACCATGTCCTTTCCACACAGCAATCTTGCGACACACTTATACCATCCGTGTTTTACACATGCAACAGGACTTCACACATCTGTTTAAGGCTGTTGTGCATTAACAAGGGCACAAATATGAGGAACAAGCAATAATTTGTATGCAGTCCTGCAAAGGCAGCATTGGGGCATCATAAAAGATGAGATTTGTTCCAACATTATGACAGCGGTTACTGCAGAACCAAAACAACCAAATTTGGGAAAACGATTGAATTGCACAAGGAGGGGTCATAGTCAGTCAGTCAGTCAGTCAGTCAGTCACACATACACATACATGCACTCACACACACGCACACACATGCACACACTTTGGAAAACAGAAAGACAACATACTGTATCTGCCAGAGCTCCCTGGAGACACTTGGTTTCCACAAGGGCTGAAGCCTACGAGGGATACCAGAGAACTAAGTGTAAACACTAGCAAGGATGCAATCTAACATGGATGGGCTTGGACTGATTTTTTATTTAAGTGCAATTAAATATGTATTGTATAAGCTCATCTATACTCAGAAGGTTTCAAGTAAGACGCAGGTCAGCACAGAAATCAGTATGAAATAAGAAAGATGTAAATAGTGAAAGACGGGATAAAGTCCAGTACACATCTGTGTGCCATAAACAGTCGGTGCTCCTACTGAAAACAGATCTTATCTGGTGCCTCACCATAAAACAGGAAAGCACATTGGGTCTAAACTACAGCATGTGCAGTGACAAACATTTTCTGCTTTTACCTCATCTTTCTTCCTAAACTCATCTCTTGCTTTGTTAAAATATACATATCTACAAACAATTCTCTTAAGCTGTAATACATTGATAAGTGAAGGCATTTGCACTATAGTGGCATGAGCATAAGGACAATTGAGAAAAAAAAACTGTCCCTGACTAGAAGTCGTGAGAAAAGGAGGGCCAAAAAAATTATCTGTGAAATGTTTTCAGTGTGCATGATAAACAGGTGTGACATTCCTCTCACTGTCGCTGTGCCACCAAGTCCTGCATGCCATCTAATGCCCAACTAAGAGCAAAGAGTCTAGATTATGCTTTAGACTTAAAGGCAGGTTGGTCAAATCTCCTTCTAGGAATAAAGGCTTAGTGGAGTGATCATTTAAAACACGGAAAAATCACGGAAAAATGACTGAATACCAAGACTGGTAATGGACTTACTTAAAATGATGAAAGCGTACTTTGGTTTAGCGACACTTTACAACAACTAGGCCCAGAAACTGTCACATCACTTTAGACTCTTGTTCTGATTGGCATTTGTCATCATTTTGGCATTTTGTGCATTATAGTGATTGCAAAATACCTGACAGGTTTGCAAAAACTGAACCACTGAAACTGTATTTAGCTGCAGCGCTATGTGTTTATGTGCAACAGCATCAATATGTGTGATTCCAACAAGTCGATTAGCAGCAGATGCAGTAGTGTCTAATCTCATTTAAATCAGGACAGCTGCTTCAGGTGGCATCCTGCGGGCCTAGCTAATGTGGATGTGGCCTAAGAAATCTGTCTAAAACCAGCATTAAACATGGACTTAGAAGCCGGGTGATATAGTGCCGCGGCGAGCTGCCTTGCCCCGCATGTGCACGCAACTGAAAACAGGCTATCAGTCAGATTGTCAGTCTCCTCATCCGGTTGCTGCTGCTCACCTGAATTTTGACGATGCCTTGCCAAGACCCACTGCATCGGTTCCGCTCGCTCTCCCATATCCTTCCGATTACCGAGCCGCATCAACCTCGCTCTCCCCGACACCGGCTCAGGGTTTTGGGGGGGGGATTCACAAATGTCTCACTACCAGAATTATAATAACCGTACAGACGTCATTACAACAGCAGGATGAATGGACCGGGAGACATCAAAAGAGCTCGAGCTTCCCCAGTTATCAGCCGGGTGTCAGGAAAAACCTGATACATGCCATCAAAGAGAGTGATCGATAACACGGTGCTTTTCAAACCGCCGCGGACTGATGTCTCCGTCCTCCGCTTAATTGCAACACGTCGTCGGCTTGTGGCAGTCCGCTAAGTGCGGCTCGTTTTCACGTCTTTCCGTCGGAACTCGGTGTGATGATTTCTATCCACAGAAGATAACAGTGCCACGGCTTTGACGAACGAGATGAGCTCCTCGATCCTCACGTTGTTAAGTCAGTAGCTTGTGTGTGCCATCAACCGGACAACTCCCGAATCCCAGCACGGATAACAGCAGCTAAACGGAGGGAACATTTCCCCAGAAATCTCGCCCAACCCCTTGGATACTTCTCCCACAAAAAAAATACGTACGAATTCGCTATTCCCCTTCCGTGTTTGGCTGCGTAAATCCCACACAGCGCTCTGTTTACGCACACCTGACCCGTTTTAGTAAATGGCAGACCGCAGACACTTTGGAGATTCTGCGGAGAAAGGGCGCCACTGGTGGTTTGTGAATATCAAGGAATCTGCAAATGATTCAAAGAGAGCAGTGTCTTGCGAGAGCTTGCCGCTCCCCTTTTAAGAAGTCACCCAGAAAGACCCCGGGGGGATTTGGTGGGCTACTCTTTTTTATTTTTTCCCCCTTACTACGTAGTTTAAATCAGCTGTCTGTTTTGAGCCCTATTTGATAAAAAATATGTATAAGGCAACCTCGACAGTAAAATTGTTTAAGTGTAATTAATACTGTCGTGTCAAAGCACGTTTAATTTAGTACCTAAATCAGAGTGCGTTATCACAGCGATGCCGCGGGTGTTATTTAGTGTGGTAAATAAACATTTAATTTAAGCAACATTTTTTTCCGAAATATTCTTAAAACTGTCGATTTTATGTCTTCAACATTATTTATTTGCATTCATCCCTGGAAATGTGGTTAGTTTATAGATTGTTCTTTTATTATTAGGCCTGCCAAAATATATTCGCACTACATAATTTGACGCTTTGTCTCTTATCTTTCAAGACTACGTTTCTGTCAAGTCACAACATGTCCTAAATAAAAAGCACTACATTTTTCTCACGTGATTAGCCGACACTAAGTGATATTTTACGCTCTCATTCGGTGAGAATCTGTCATGTTTGGATTTCTCTCTGATTCACGCCGTACGTCGCGTACACGTTTGACCATCATCTCTGTGCTTTGCCGATCACTATCTTGTAGTTACAGTCGTCTTTGGATCGACGTATACAGGGCGTGGTCACGTCATAAAATCTACACATCAAAATAGGTGGTGTGTCATCTGTTAAAAATGCAAGCGCACAAGCGAAGGCTATGTCAAGAATCCATTAGAAATAGATGAGATGAATCGGGGAAACGTCATCGGCACGCTCGGCCTGGTTCAGTCTCAGGGATTTCTCACTCTCACTCAGTCCGCCGCCAAGATTAACGTTATTGACCCCAGGGCTCGGGGTTATTTGACAGACATCTGCTGCCTGATAGAGGGTTTAAAGCAGCCTGTAAATGGTGTTTTAAGTGCCACAGAATTCATCTTGACGAATATGGGTAATATTCATTTAATATTAGCAATGGCTACAAAATGAGAAAACAGATATTGTTTGCATAGCACCTTTGTATATCCAGGAGCATATGTGAGGCCGGATGACTCCCCCTCATGAGGAATGCAACATGACTCGTTTCTCATAAATGACTGGTGAAGACTTATGGGAACTGACAGAAGATGATGGTGACTTTTAGAAGTTACACAGTATGCTTGTGGGGCAAAATAAATAAATTTGTTGTGGTTCTCTTACAAGAAATTCGTAATCATAACAATGACGTGTCCTCTAATGCATTTGTTACTGCTCTTAGCAAACCTTCTGTCTCAGTCTTTTTTTTGTGTGTGCCTTTTGATTAGTTGGTGTCAGTCAGCGGTAATGCTTCTTTAACATTGTTTTCAATTAGTTTAAAGAGAACTCTTGCTTAATGCATGCTGGGAAAGGGTCAAGCCTCTGCATATCTACTTAGGACAAGCAGCTATAGAGAAATTAATGGAGGGATAGAGACAGATTTTTTTGTGTGTGTTAGCCTTATTGTAAGGCATACTGGCTCCAAAATAAATCGGGATAAAGATCTGACTTTAAGCTTTAATTTTAAAGTTTTTGTTTAGATCTATGGATGGACCTGCAGCTCTGTCGTTCTGAGTTTTCCTTATCAGAAAAGTTGGTGTACATAAAATGGTTATGTATCCTACACAAACTGTCAACACTATAGAAAAAATACTCTCAAGCACAAATGGGAAATGATCACTTTAACATCAGTAATTTTTAAATCTAAAATCAAATATGACTGAATAGACCTACAGAACCAAAACAACGATGATGTCATTATCACTGATAATGAAAAACTCTCATTTTGAAATGATGAAAATAATGAAAAACCCTAAAAACTCGCTGATTAAGATTTTTTTAGTCTTTGAAACACAGGATGTTATCAAAAGAACAGATTCCCCCTATTTTAAGGACCAGATGGTACATCCCAATCTCTCCTCCTCTCCCTCTCTCATTCTCCTCCCTCCTGCTTTCAGTGTCCTCCATCTCTCCGTTTTCTCTCATTTTCTCATATTAAGGACATTCTCACTTCCAGAGGCCCCTGCAGAACCTCCTTCATCTGCCATCCTTGTTATTTCTAAAGAGCTGTTGAAGAGGTATGTAATTCCAATATTTCCTCTCATCACATCACTGCAGGATTGAATTGGAAGCATTTTTGTAAAGACGTGACCAGCCAGCCTGCCATCGGTAAACTATGAGCTGCTATGCTGCGTTCATTGAATTTCAGTAGTGTTTACTCCTCTTTATTCTTTTTCCTCATTTGCATTTTCTCTAATTTCTCGCAGTCACTGTGGTCCTTATTTCTCTCCTCCATCTTGTCCTCCATTTATAGCACATATGACTCATGCAGTTTTACAGTGAGAAAACAGAGTGCAAAGCAGAAGAAGAGCTCTGTCTTGCTCTATATGTTATTACATCTGGATTAGGCTCGTGCCAAGCTTAGAGAAATAGAGATTTATTCCTTGACTATGAATAAACTCCGCAGCTGCAGTACCATTCCTTCTTCTTCCGTTACAAAACTAGGAGATGATAAAGCTTTACACAGGAAGCTGTCGCAACATCAGTTTTTGTCTGTAAGATTATCTCACAGCTGCTGCAACCAAAATAAACAATTCCCTGAGCATCGGGATAGTCCCATCAATGTCATCTTTTTCCAAGGTCACTTTTAAGGCCTCACAACCACATGACTGCTTCAGTGCTGCACAGCAAATCATGGAGTTGAAGGGCTATTTCATATGTCAGTGTCTCTGCTTTCACCAGAGCAGACAACAGGATGTCTGAGCCAAATTTAGAGGGATAATCTGGCTGTATGTTTGCCGTTTTTCCTCAGTGAAGCAGCACAAAGCTGACCTTATAAAGACTCCTCCTGACAAGACCACACCTCTGTCCCTGAGTCCATGGAAGCTAAGGCCAAGACCGGGGCTCCAGCGCCCAAGGCAGCATCTAAAGTAGAGAAGAAGGAGCCAGCAGCCCCACGCAAAGCTGACCCTGCCCCTGCAGCCCCTGAGCCTGAGCAACCTCCTCCCCAGGATGGGGCAGCAGAGGCTGAAGCAGCAGCAGCAGGTGAAGAGGGAGCTGCCTGCAGCACAGACTCTCTGGAACACCTGAAACCCTTTCTCATCGGTGGTGCCGTTATTGCTGCAGGAGCCATCTTGCTGGGAGTGTTGCTACTGGCAAGGAGAAATTAAAACCAAATCATTGTGTCAAACTAAAGTATTTATTGGTTGGTGAGTGGTTCACAGACTATGACGGTACATACTGGGGATGGGGAGCCTCTGTGCATCTTTTTTTTCTTTTTTGGCTTGCTTTCACTTGTAGTGAACCAAACCATTCCAGGTTTGATAAAGGCTGTATATGGAGCATAATTATACATAGCATATATGCATGCAGTTGCTTCAATATTTCATGTAAACTGCAAAAAAAAGGAAAAATAAATTACACAATAAAAAATACCAACACTGTAGACTGAGCTTCAAAACTTAAACTCTAAGGTAGCTTATTGAATTGCTTTATCTTGTTTAATCCAGTTTGCACAAATATTGACAGAGGCTTGCAATATTTGTACGTTCTTGCACTGGAAATGAGCTTGGTTCGCTTTACTAAAAGATCATGAAAAGATGTATTCATAACTTTGAAACTTATATGTATTAATACTGACTATCTGAGTTGTCTAGGTTTTACTTTTAAATAAGACAGTTTAAAGAGTGGGCCTGACAACGGCTGGGAATATGCATTTTCTTTATTGCACAAATGTTGGCTAAATCAACACTCAAGTGAAGGGATTCAGTCTGTTTTTCTACAGAATACAAGGAAAGACACTGAATCCCTGCATATCCAAAAAATGCAACGTGTAGAATGGCAGAGTGCAATTAAAAAAAAAAAAAACTTTCTCTGAGACAGAAAATATAAGCATGCAGTGGTTTATGAATGGTGTGTAAGGAATTGTTGGAGATAAAATATGCACAGTGTTGGGCAGGGGATAATTGTAAAGTTTGTTCTTGCTGTAGAATAAGAGTTTTATTTTATCGTTAAATGATGTCACAAACTAATAACCTTTCATGTCTTAGAACAATAGCCACAGTCATGCTCGTGCAATCTGTTTACATCCTACAGGACATGTAGCTGTAGCAGACTGGACAGCTATTAGCATTACAGTATGCTTTCAAAACATTTAAGTTGTTTCTGTCTTTACTGTGATCTACCAATGTGGCTTTGGGGAAAAAATAATCCTTTTTTTTTTAAGACCACATTAATAACCAAGTAAAACTATAATGTAATGAGAGAATCCTAGGCTGCTAATACAATGACTGTGGAGTGTAGAAGAAATAGTAATACATTGTTTCCTCAAAGCAAAAAAAAACTGTCAAGCAGTCACATTTTTGTTGCTGCACACACTCACCTGTACAGCTGTAAGAAATATTGTCCACTCGCACGTAAAGCTCATGGGGATGTTGCATAAGTAGATAGCAGAAAAATGGCTCTGATAAACATCATTGCTTGATTTTAGTTGTAAGGGTATGTATGAATTTTACAACACATTACTGGCCAAAAATGTAGTATGGCCATACCACCAACACCCCAAACACATCCAAAAGATAGTATGCCAACACCAAAACAAACGTCACCTTACATTGTACGATACAGTGTACCAAAAAGAAAAAAAAAACAAACAAAACCTATTTTCATAATTTCAACAGCGTATAAATGCAATAATTCAGATAGGACTCCTCATTTAGCACATGTACTGTAGCAGGTTAAATTACATAAATGATGATATAATAATTCCATAGGTTATGATGATGTATGATGTAAGAGATGGCAATGATGGTGATGTCACAGATGATGATGGTAATGGTTATGATTGTGTATTTCATGATGACTGCAATGATAATGGTTCTGATATATTTTTGATATATTTCTAACACATTTCCTTATGCACACTCCCCTTTGCCCCCAAAGTCCTTAATGTACAAAAGATGGAGGTTGTAATCCAAACTTTATTAAAGTCAGTGAACCAGCCCGAATGAGTTTTTTTTTTTTATTATTATTATTATAATTAAACTCTTTACTTAGAATGAATCAAAATTTAGGATCATGCATGCAGAAAGAGCAAGAGCTCTATAAATTGATGGAAGGTGAAACTTTAATTCAGTTAAAATAACCATTAAAAGAGATTGCATAATTAACTTGTGTCAGTATAAAAATAATAGTCTTTTTGCATGTTATAATGCTTAAAAACACTCTTTAGCCATCTTTTAAGGAACTTTGGTCTCAGGCTTGTCTGACAAATGTTATTTTCTGTATTCTGTAATATAAGTTAAGTGCAGTAAGAGTATATCTTTTAATCAGACTTTAAAAGGCTTAAAGGATGATTAGTTTCTATTCTGGCCTATGAAAGCCACTGAATGTAAGCTCTATTGTGCTCTTATTTTGACCTACAAAAATCTATGAATAAGATATACTGGGAGTTTGTAAAGGTAAACAAAATTCAACAACAGCAACAACAACAAAAATCGAATACATGATTCAAATACCAAATCAATGCCTAAGAATGCATTATATATATTATTTAATCACTTTGATATCAATAAATAAATGAAACAACAGACCAATGTAGAAATACAGTTTTATTGTGAAGGATTCGAACCGGAAGTAAAAGTTGTTGCGCAGAGAAGGCAGCCGCCATTTCTCCAGGCTACCTCAGCTTGGAATTACATAAACTTACAGCTTTTGGTACAATACATCAGTGACGGTGAGTAAATAAAAACTTTCGTTTTTGTAGACTTAATGTTTTGACTGGTAAATAACTAACATTCCGTCAGCTGGTGGCAACATGTAAGTTGCGGCAAACGTCAGCTAACAAAATACTGTTTTGCTACACGCGTGGCTACAGTCTCAGGCTTTCACTGTGGGACTGAGTTATCATTAAGCATATGTTTGCCACCTGTCTCTGGAAAAAAAAAAAAGATCCCTTAAATGTCTGGGCACGGACAGTTCTGTAGCTTTGCGTTTATTTTTTTCCTCGAAAACGCTCACTTATGCTTAACATCCAGAATGTTAGCAAAACATTGAAGTTAGCTATAGTTGTACTGCTTGGGTACAAGCTCAATTATATGTCGACCACAATAGTCTTACTTACTACTATAGGTTAGTTACTTACTACTATGAGAAATACAAAGAATGATTAACATTAACCAATTAATTGTTTCCATTCATTTTATTTATATATCTAGCATCATATTCTTCTGTTACAAGTTACACAGGAAACCTTCAAATGTTAACAGGATGATGTGCCTCCGTTCTCAGGTGTGCCACAATGATCATCCCTATCCGGTGCTTCACATGTGGGAAGATCGTGGGTAACAAATGGGAGGCATACCTCGGCCTTCTTCAAGCCGAGTATACTGAGGGGTGAGATACAGTAGATACTTGCCTGTTTCTGTCACTGCACTTTATCACAAGTATTGTCTGTGAGCAGTCAAGAAGAAGCCCAAGGCAGCAAAACCTTTTAGCTCAATCACTTGTTGCAGAGTATTTTCATTTCCTCAAAGGTTTTAGATTGTACATTCAGACTTGAATGCAGTGGTGAGATGCATAATGGTGATTACTCGAGGCCATTTAGGCCACAGTAGTGTCCATATACTTTACTTATTCATATTGTGATCTGTACACCACGCATTAGGATTAACATTACCTCCTCCCTCTCTTTAGTGATGCCCTTGATGCCCTGGGCTTGAAGAGGTACTGTTGTCGGAGGATGCTCCTTTCTCATGTGGATCTGATTGAAAAATTATTGAATTATGCTCCACTGGAGAAGTGATTTGAACTGGCCACCTTCAACAACCTCAAGGTCATCATGGGGCTGTTGCATGGACAGATTTGTGTTATTATATTGATGAGTGACAAGAGATGCTGATAACAGTGAAGACTTGGGATTTTAGTTTGTGCACTGATTTGATTATGCATTTTTTCTAAATAAAGTTGTAAAATGGCTTTTACCTTTATTAGTGGGTCATCTATTTACCACAGTATTTGTTGTATAGTATAGTATAGGGTGAAAATATACACTTACATGAAACAGTACCTTGTATCTAAGAGAAAATTACTACAACTAATTTTACTTTACTCTGTGCCTGTTCTTAATATAGAGTTAATATAAAATGATACACAAAGTACCTCTCCTGACACGATTTAAATACTCATATTATTGATATATTGCATTAAATTTTTTAATACATAAAAAGGAAATAATTGCCCTGTAAAACTGAATGAAGGCACATCTACTATGTCTTCCTTATTGAGAAAGACATTAGGTTAGGTGAGGGAGAGCTGTGAGCATTTTTGTGTGTGATCAACAATTTGTACTTTGTGTTTTTAGGGAGACAAAACAACAGATGAAACAAACATCTACTACATGGAATGTATGAATGTATGAATTTAAGAATTTTAAGGTGCATCTTTCCAGCAGAAAGTTCAAAGACAACTCTCGAACTTTGCATAAATTCAAGTCAATATAGTCAAGATCTGAATTTGTAGAGAACATAAACAAAAAAAATCACTTTTGAGAGGAGGGGATCATTAATGAAAAGAAATTTCTAAAGAAATGAAACTAATAATATTAGAGGGAATGTTTTTAATTCGTAGATTTAATACAAAAGAACGTGATGAAAACATTACACTACATTACATAAGTTATTAAGAGGTGTTTCTGTGCATGCAAGTTTTGGAATTTGATGTTCCAACAACAAGTGTACAGTCACATTTTTCTAAGAGCAGGTAAAAGTCCAAGTATGTACAGACGATTGGAGAACAACAAAAAAGTACACTTTCGACTTTTGGAGAGACATCTTCAGTCTCACCATGGATTCTTCCAGGTTTTTACACAGCTTGGTGCAGAAAAAAGTCTTACCTTTGCTCTCCACCTGTGTGAAGAGAGAGAAAAGCACACTTTTTAAAGCCACATTTACTCAAATCAAATATGGGATGTATTGACAGCAGCCTAATATACTTGTATAGCAATGAGTACTTAGAGGATGTGTGTTAATTGTACTTACAACTACAGTACTACTTAAAAACTACTGCAATCATAAAATAAAATTATATATATATATTTTTTTATATATATATAATACTATAAACCCTTATACTGACTGAAAAGCTATCTTACTTATCAGTGTATTACTGCAAAGTTCTACAAATGCATCACCTCACTATATATTGTCCATATCATCAAGTTATAGCCATGAAAGCTTTATTTATTACACATACTCAAACAGTTTGTTGAACAGTTAGAACATGATAGAAAAAACTTCAATCAACACACAAGCTGTAATCAAAAGGATTTATATGCATTTAAAAGCTCAGTCTTTTAACAGTATCCTATATAAATATATATTTGTATGTATGTATGAGTGTGTATAGAAAATCCTGCTGGAGATATTTTTCTGGCCAAGTAAAACTAATGTGAAATCGAATCTACTGTGAAAAAGTTGTATAAATTGAATGTAAATTAGAGGACACTTACCAAGCTAGCGATATCGGTCTCTGTGGTCTCTGTGTCTTTCCCTTTCTCGTTCTCGTTCCCGTGAGCGTCCCTTAACCCTCTCCTCGCTCCAGGAGTGTTCTCTGCGTCTGCGAGATGTTCCTGCACTTTCCCAACCAGAAGAATCTTCTCTGTCTCGTTCTCTATTACGCTCTCGTTCTCTGCCACGACTCCTATCCCGCTCTCTTTCATCATCCCCAGAACGACTGCTACTCCTGCAGAAAAATGTGTGTAGTTGTGTTTTACAGACAGGTAGGAAGAATTTAAAATCAGAAAGACTTTTATTCTAGTTCCAT
>JAPZDV010000001.1:12531527-12547058 GCA_029814665.1 Acanthurus lineatus | reverse complement strand
GGCTTTAGTTTAAGTATGGCCAAGATGCATCATGTCTTACTTTATAATTACACAAACCTGTAGCCATAGTTGCCCTGGATCGAGACCAGACAGTCTTTCAGTGAGGTGACCAGAGCTTGGCAGCGTTCATCTTCATAAACTCTGGACTGCTTAATGATCGCAATGGCAGTTAATAGAGTCTCCATGGCCACCCGCAAGTCTCCTGCGTTAGCAATCGGAAGAAATCAGACATTAGAGACAGTTGCTTTTCAGTAGCTACGCCTTTCTCCAAACTCTTCATATTAAGGATAATAAATAAAGTTTAAAAATTTTTGACTTTACTTTCAACACACAGTAAATTGAACATCCAAATATCCAAAGAAACATTACTAAGGTACAAGGTGTCAGCCTGTATTTAAACATTTTTGCCACATTTGGTTGTCTCTAGGATTTGGAAAGCTACACACCTGTCTAAATAAAGTCCAAGATACCATCTGCAGACCTCTGAGATAACAGCTGTGTAAAAGCATGGATCAATGAAAGGAAAGTTTTTCAAAGACTGAATGTTTCCAGATGAACACTGGGCTCCACAGATCATGTAAAACGGTCTCTGCAGTACTTCTTCTGTTATGTGCCTCTGGTTCAATGGAAGACACTCCCACATAAATGGCTTGTGCCTTGAGTTTGCCAAGAAGGTAATAAACAGACTCTTAGAGCATGTCAACAAACAAAGCTTTGATTGCAAAGCATTATGCCAGGAGAAAACAACTACTACTAATCCACTGACTACTGTAATTTCTGTGAAGAATGATGTGCCGGTTTCAACATTATGCAACCTTGATGTTTTTTAGTGGCAGGGACAAGGGCTTAGGATCAAGGAAACAATACATAGAAACAAAAAAAACATTGCAGTTCTTTAAAGAAAGCTGTACCATTACGCAAAACCTGGTCTGGGTTGGGGGTTTAACATAACTTAAAACACAGGTAAATTTATAAAAGAGATTTTCTATATTTTGTGTTTTTTCTGGGCTCATAAATCATACAAAAAAATTATGCTGAAGAGAAAAATTTCAGATCTGAAACAAGGTCTTCTAAAGTTTTTCATAATTAAAAGAGAATGTACAGAGAATGAATAAAGAATCTTGAGTATTTATGTAAAGATAACAGTAACCCTAACAGTATTTGACCTACAGTGTTTTATTATTATTAAAGTAAAAAGGGAATGTAAAAAAAAGAAATCTGTTCTCTATCATTATAAGTGTAATGTTTAAATCATGTAGTCAGTTTTATGTTATTCATGGCAAAACAAAATGAGGCTCAATCTATTATTTTTTTTAATTCCGATGTTAGAGGGGTGAGATTGTTGTAATTTTTCCATGTCAGTAAGTCACAGGCCTGCTTCTTTTCCCACAGGGCTAATTAAGATGTGTACTCTTTCTGCTGCTTCACAGATTCTGGTTTACTGTACTTACCTGCTGTTGCTGCAGTCACAGCCTTGGTGATGGCACTGCTGGCAACGGCTCTATTTCTGGTCATGAGCTCCTCAAAATCACCATTTGTGCTTTGATGTGTGTGTCTGAAAAAAATACACATACTCATGTCAAATTGATGGACAGAATCGCTGAACCATCACAAGTAATTACTATAAATATGTTTTGCTATAAAAACAAGAAGCTAAATCTTGATTTGTTGTATGATCCTTGGCACTGTGTGTCTCATGTGCTTTATCATCTGCAACATTATCAAGTTTCATCTTATACCGCTGGGTTAAAAAATACAATAGCTATTAATATAAAACAATATGTTCTCACTTTGAAGGGCTGTACGCTTTGCTGCTGTGTCCGTCTTGTGCTGCCGTGAAGACTGCTGGATTTATATGTAGACTGGGAGAAGGTTGGCTAGGAACATGGACCGGAGTAGGAGGGAACAATGGGGGTGGCAGAGGTCGAGGTATGTTTGGTGGCATGTGCGAGAAGGGAGGAGGCGGCTGAACAAGGAAAGGGCTCGATAATGAGGGAAACCTGTTTGTATGTGAGTGTGATGGAAAAAGTGGAGGTATAGTGGGAGGTCTAGGCTCCTGTGACAACAATGAGGGGATCTTTTCTGAAGAATCGGAGTCCCTAGAATCTTGAGAATTAACTCTCAGGGGTATACCTACAGAAACACATTGTTTTTTTTGTGAAAGTTGACAGTCATTCTGATATTTTGCAATATAATGTTAAATCAACAGTATTTTCATTAGATTGTGGTGCTCTTACGTTTGTTTGCTGTGTCCTCAAATATGTTGAGGTTCTGGCGAGTGGCAAAGCGACAATCTATATTTTCCCCATTGAGTTTACATTTGGGTATTTTTTCCAACAATACTTTTAATGACTCTTCTGAAGTTACAACCACTTCTGCATAGCTGTAATACAAAGAAGAAAAAATATCACATGAATGATTACTGACATGAGCTTGCATACATACACCACTTTGATAAAATCAAAACACAAGCTTCCAAGTCTTCTTCATATACTGCAAACACTCACCCTCTTGACTGGCCATTAACTCTGTTCTCAGCAAATTTGATGTCTGTGATGTCCTTTACACCCAGTGTTTGAGCCATGCCCATAAGGTCCTTATCGGATGTCCACTGGAAGTAGAAGCACGTTTGGGAAGAGAGGACCAGAAATGACAGAGGGGCAGATAATTATTTACTTGTGATATTGATTAATAGGACCACAGCTAAAAAAACAGAAATTGAACTATATAAATGTATGAAGTAATTAGTAGGCCTAAGCAATATGTGGATATTACAGCTTCCTCTGGTTTTAAAAGTTGCATCAGGGTAAAGGGATGTATCTTTTTTTTTATTTACAGAACTGCTCTAGTTGCTCTAATATTTGCCTTTACCCACTTGGTTGTTATATCTACATTGTATTATTTACCTTTCAATGCCTTTTTGTTTGGATGGTATACAAGAGGTAGACATATGAAGACATCTGAGAAGTGCTGAGGGATTCTTCCGTGTTATGAAAACTGACAAATACTAAAGCAATGCAAAATGGTAAATCTGGTGGAGTGTTTCATTTGACTAGGTATTAAATTGTAGTGCCTGAAAGGAAAACCTCTAAAGACACTAAAATTCCGGAATGAAAAAGTGCTTTAACTGAGGGAGGCAGCTTATAACCAGATCCAACATATGAAAAGAAAAAAGAAAAAGTTTTTCAATATAGTTGCAAGCTTTTTTCTCTCTCTGTTTCATATTAACTGTGTTCTACATGCTCATTTGGACAAAACGACAGAAACAGGATAGGACAATACAATTTAAGCATATTAACATTAACACATAGAGGCTGTTACTCACCCAGGGGAAGTTTCCTATATATAAAGACAGTCTCCTAAATGAGTTCCCTCCTTTTTGACTTTTTACTGCTGCAGATTCTGCCTTGTCTTTAGATGAAGTCTCCTTGGAAGGTGACACATATTTAGTAATTTTCTTGTCCCGATCAACTGAGCCAGTCAAAACGGCATCAAAAAGTTCATTTGCTTCAGCAATTCGGTCCAAATCCTGCGAGAGATAGAAAAAAAACAACAAAGTTACCTTGCATGCTGGCAACATGTGAATCTCAATGGGCTGGGAATAAATGAACAAAACAAACTGCCCGAAGACAAACAATTTGCTCCAACTGCAGAAATAAGAAAAAAGTCTAGAATGAGGATATTCTTGTGCATAATGCTTTTAAATAAATATTCATTCCACTCAATCCATTTTCTACTCTGGCCGGTATTTTCATATGCAAGGAATACAAAATTGGATAACAGTACTTTTACTAAGACGTTAGCTCTGCTGTGCTAAAACAAGTTTAGATTGGGAGCCGTTGAAACTGAGACTTCTGTACGATAACGGACTAAAGTGCGCTCGAGGCTATATATACATGAAGAAGAAAACGTTGAGAGTAATTTTAGTTTGATTACGAACATGGGCAAGAACCCATTCATAGATTCCCATTCAAAAAAATGATCGAAAAAGTACATTTAAGATCAGCTCACATGGTTATCAAAAGATTCACTCAAACTCCGACTAAGTGAGGTGCTTACAATTTAACATATCCACCCTAGTGCCTCCATCATTGACACATTTGTTGCAATGAAAAATAGATAAATGTCACACTCACGTCATCGTTTTGATTCAGATCATTGTAAATATCGTAGAGATCCGCCTTTGAGGTACTCGCTCCGGCTGCAGGTCTTGCATCCGCCATCCTGCGGGCCTGTGGTCCAGTCGATGGGACTGCAGCAAGTTTGCGTTTTGTTTACAGGGCAAACCGACAATATTCGAGAATTTTTAAATATAGTTATGCCTCGTTCTAATGTTAGCTAACGTTAACCAACGTTTCGTTTGAGACGTAAAAAAACACCATACTAGCTTAAACATCGTGCGGCACAACACCGAGAACAGGACAAGCGGACATTAGTCAAAAAATAATATTTTAATAAACACGTTGAAACACATGCATGGTCTCCCATGTGTGAATGCACATTCAAACAGTCACTGTGGGCTCGCTCTTGTGTCTGCTTATGCTAATGTAGCTAATCTTGCAGTACGTTCACATTTCAGTGTGTCGGGGATATTTTACCGGTTAACAACAACAAATGATTAGGTTCCTATGGTAAACCTTTTTTGTATGAAACCACGGTAAAGCTTTTTTGTATTAATTTTAATGTGAGGAAAGTGCATTTAGCAGCTGCACCGACATTATAAGATAGGTGAAAATGCATCAATGATGTTATAACACATAACTATACCACGTTAGTGCCTGTTATGTTTTCCTGTGCTTAACATGGGCTTGCTGTTACCCTGGCAATATAGCGTCACATGTACACTACTTCCGGTGCGCCCTCCTTAGTTTCCCGTGTGCTTCTGTGACGTGAAACCTGCTTGTGTAATTTCTCTGTTTTGACTTTCAGACTAAAGTAACGTCCATCATCTCGACGTCTCAGCGTTTCAAGAAAGAGGGTCCAAATGTTGTCTTCTGTTCTTGCGAAAAGAGTGAGTTGATAATTACATTTATTTGTATACATTTCTAGGTTTTAGTTTGAATGCCGTAGCCGTCGGTACCGTAGACCTCATCGAGGAACTGAAAGAACCAATGCTAATGCAAATTTTTACTGTTTTGTAATACTGCTCTTTAATATACTTGTATCATTTTGTTAAATGATCAGCTTGAATTCAGTCTGTTAATTTCGATGCATTAATGTTATTTTCACTAATGAAGAAACCGTGTCCCGCTGGAGGACAGTTGTACAATGTGGGAGTAAACAGTTGTACAACAGGGCAGCGTGTGATATTATGCAATTCCCCTTCGTTCGCTCCCTGCATTTGACAAAGTTTTTGAACAGGTTTTTTTTTTTTAACTTTAGGCTCAGTGACTAAAGATCTTTTTTAATCTGATAGGAAGATTTTGAGCCACATTAGTAAAAGGACGGAGTAAATTTAATATAATGCCTCTTTCACAATGTCGCTTTACTTAACTGTGCCGCTTTGCACAGTCAGTCAGTTGCATACCCATACTGCAAAGTGTTAAAAGTCTTAAAGCCTAAAGGACTGAAAACTTTTGTATCTCCTTTGTAAGATTAAAGAAACTCGTGCTAAAATATCTATTTTAACATACTGAAAATTCTAAATTGACTGTCGGATAAAAAATTGCATTAATTAATACGATTCGGAAAAGAAGAACCTGAATTCATACATAAATTCAGTTGAATATCAGTGTCTCACACACTTTGTATGATTAGTATACGTTATGAAGACTGTCCCGTCACAGTAATAATTAAAGGAATGAAAAAATAGTGATAAGGCTCCAAAAACTCAATTAGTAGTGATTTTAAACCAAAAGCTTTGTAAAACTATGATGTTGTAGTTTTAAAGATGACCCTCATGTAGTTAAGATAAAGCACGAATTAGAAATGCAAATAGTTAGATAAATGAGTGGGAAATTGTTTATGCAATGCATAAAGCATCAATGCTTTACTTAAAATACTGATGTAAGCTTTAACAAAACTAGAGCAGTGCGTCAATCCATCGCCTTGATAATCAAATACAATGCCAGCTCAACAGCAGCTCTGCATTTTTCAATTGAATTTGAACAGATTGTGAAATAAATAGTTAAACTCATCACATGCATAAGATTTTAGTACAACACAAGTTAATAGTGTTTGCTCAACAAATTTGTGTTTGTTACCTGTCAGCTGGTGACAGGCGTGTGCCAGGCTGCATGGCGACCAGCAGTCACAGGGCTGGTATCAACACGTGGTTACCGTGGAGATGCACCAGATGACACCAGGGGTGACCTGATCGAGATCCCTCTGCCCCCTTGGGAGGAGAAGCTTGGCGAGCCCATTGAAATCAAGAAGCGGCGCCTGCTTTATGAAAGTCGCAAGAGGGGCATGTTGGAGAACTGCATTTTGCTCAGGTTGTTAAACTGTACTGTTTTTGTCTGATATGTCTTGTCATGTAGCCACATTGGAGAGGGTTTTTCTTTCGCCATACTCACATGCTTTTATGCAGTGGCACAGTATGCAGGTATCTGTTCTGTTTGTGTGACCAAAATTTTCACTTTTATTTGTACCACTTTCTATTTTTTTCTAGAATAGGCTTGGAGAAAGAAAAATAGACTTTAAAAAGTAAAAAAAAAATAAATAAAGAGGGACCAATGAGCAGAATGACAACCTAGGGAAATACAGAATAATGGGACTTTGACAAGGACCAAAACCAGTGGGAGGCAGTAATGTAATGTGAAAGAAGTTCCCGGCCTGCAGCCCATTCAGCAGTCACTCAGATAATTACCAGTAGCTGTGACTTCTGGAGAAAAGACTCAAATGAATTCTCCATCTCTCCTACAGCCTTTTTGCAAAGCGATACCTGAACACAATGAGCGAGAACCAGCTGCAGCAGTACGACAGACTGATTAATGAACCCAGCAATGACTGGGACATCTACTACTGGGCCACAGGTGAGAGAAATCTTCCTTTTTTTTTGCAGTGACATGACTTTTCCTTAACAGTCTCATACAGAAGGTGTAATATATTAACTCGTAGTGAGCTGACAGCAGATTGACTGCAGTCAAGAGACACTTCAGACACTGAAGGGATTTTGATAAATTTTGGATTCTCACTGCAAATGGTCTGAATATTTAATTACAGAAAAACATTTCAGCTTTGCAATATTAATGTTTACGCAAACTGCAAATAACAAGTATTTTCTTTGACATGCTGTTTTGCGTAAACAGTGACAAACAAATCAGACTTTTGAATTTTAATGTCAGTCTGTAACAGAACAAAATGTGGAAAACTCCAGTGATTATAATAATTATCAGAGGTCCCTTTTAAAACTGGCAATCATTCATGGTTGTTGATGCTGAAAAATGAAATCCCAGCTCAGCTTATAAATAAACTTCAGTTCGTTTACTGTTTTTTAATAGTTCCTTTTGGCTTGGACTTCACCCTGGGAGCTCATTCAGCATCCCAGTATGATTTACCGTTGTATTCTTCTAATTTTCCTCTTAATTTGATTCAATAATGTGTCTGTTTTGTTGTTTATAACAGCAGAAAAAAACAGAACCATAACAGCAGAAAAACAGAACCAGTGTGAGAGTAGTGTCAACACATCCAACTGGCAGCAACTCTCCAGAACACCAAACAAACCAAACAGTCTGACATTACTGAAACAAATTATTACCATGCTATTACTAATTTTTTTATTCAGTATTTTCCATTTTGAATTGAATAAAAAGAGAATTTCCAAGGTTTCACACAAAGTCTGTCTCTTAGGAGCCCTGAATGATCCTTACACTGTTAGAGATGAGTAAGGCATTTAACCTGAAGGACCAAAGTTGCCCCTTTTAGTTTCTACAATATGAAACAAATGCAAACATGTGCATTTTCTGTCTTTTCATCATCAAGAGCGAAAAATCATGTTGCGTCAGTTTACTTCAGCCCTCCAGTTTTATGTTGTCAGCTTGTCAAAAAATAGATACAGATGATGTCAGAATGGCTCCCCTCTGTTTTGCTCCATGCACTTTAACCATCTGTCTCATCATTAATCTTCCCTCATAAAGTTAAAAAAAAAAACCCAAATCTCACTTTGTTTTCTCCTCCCAACTTGGATTTATTGAACATAACTTATAATCTGTATAGAAATAATTCTGTGCTCTTTTTGCCTACAGAAGCTCAGCCCACCCCTGACGTTTACAAAGGGGAGGTCATGGATATGCTGAAGGAGTTCACAAAGAATCACAACCATGAACAAAGGTTAGATGCGCCCAGCTTGGAGTACCTGGAGAAGGAAAGTCAGTGAGGTCCATATCCATTCAGACCTTCTCAGAGACTCATTTTAGATGAAGCACCGAGTGAAATGTCAGTGTCACCAGAGCAAGTCAGCTGTGTTTTTCCACTCATACACAGCAGAGTTCAGGAAATATGGCCGAGTGTAAAACATCAAGAACACTTTGCTGTACATTTACTATACAACTGTCTTCTGTTTCCTCTGTTTGATTGATCTGTGGAGGCTGAGGGGAGTTTGTGAGGTTAAAAAAGATTGATACAGCACAATGTGAGGAAAGTGTTCTGAATATTTTACATTAATTTTGCTGTAAATTTGTGATTTAAGATTGTAACTTGAAATTTTTCAATGTATGGTGTGCATACTGAGCAATGCTCTGTTTCTATATTAAACAATTAAACAGTGACTCATTTCTGTAGCTTGTTCAACCGTCATGTATTGGCTCTGTTCAATGATTTTACTGTGCCTGTTGCAAACATTTAACGTTATTTAATAAAAGTTGATCCTTTGCTGCTATTTGCTGCTTATATCAGTTCTTTCATTGATATTTTCAAATACCAAAAGTTTATATCAAGCACTAGGGGTGATCATGATCTACACTACCCAATTATGTGGCCTGCAGTGTCAGCTTATGGACACCAGATGGAAGCAGATCACCTTGTTTGCAGTGCCTGACAAATGAAAGCACCTGCTGATCCTGGTGCCTCTTTGACGAATGGGTCACCTGGAAATCACAAGAATATCACAAATCCTTTTTTTTTTCTTCAGAATACAGTGTAACAGTGCATCACAATCAGTTTGCAAGTCCTGTATTTATTGGAATGACCACCTTCTGTGAGCCTTTATGAACTTATTGATGATGGACTTATTGATGATGACTAGCGAGCTGGCTACCTAAAAAAAAAAAAGAAAAGGAAAAAAAATCTCTTTAATCTCTCTGCATTACTCCAATTAGGAGTGAAATTAATCTTTTCCAAATAATGGGAAATGTTTTTCTATTACAACTCTTATGAGACAAAGCATCAGTGAAATGTCCTGTCAAGCTGAGCTTCCAATTAAACCAATATACTTTTGCTTAAAGCCATGCAAACAAGGTCATAATTCTCTGCTCTACTGCTGGATCAGTGTGTGTTGACTATGAGGAAAATATCTTGCCTGGCTGCGTGTCATGTCGGTTCAGTGGAACCTTGTACTGAGAGCAGAAGGGAAATGCCCTCTGGCCAGGAGACGTGAACAGAATTTCAAAACAGATGACAAGCCAGCGTGCGTACGCCCATAGAATTGTAATGTACAGATGATCCACTGCCTAGGTGTTACACAAACAAGGCAATATTACAGGCAGGAGACAAACGTTAATGTGTAGTTTCTCTCTCATCGCTTTGAAGGGATAATATGAAGAGTTAGAGTCCCTGTGTTCAATTTTTGTGTCGTCAGCTTGTCCTAAAATAGATTGAGGTGATGTCAGAAGGGTTCCCCTCTGTGTGTTCTTTGCTAATCTGCCATCTGTCTCCACCATACATATAGTTACTAGTTACCAGTGACATTAAGGACTCTATGATACACTTAGAAAATTTAATGCATTACTCAAGATTAAACCAGCGGTTCCCCACATCTTTCTCTTGTGACCTCTTAACAAAAGAGCAGTGTCTACTTTGGTCTCTGAGTTGTTGGAAATGCCACCAAAGTGAGATTTAGTGAGGCCCGGAGAGATAAAATTATGTAATAATTCTCAAAAAGGGCAAAGATAAGGGGAAAGTTGAAAAGATGAATACAAACATGAAGCAGGATGTTGCTATTTGTTTCTTTCAGATTCATCTCACAATACCTCGGATTTGTCTTGTGACCGATCAGTAGGACCCGACCTCTGGGCTTGGAAAGGATAGACTGAAATACTTATCATATATAATGTAGTTACAACATGTTCAACCTGTCAGAACTGTAAAATTCTGCTCACACCTTGATGCATCCATTTATTAATAAAATGCAATTTAAAACTTTGATGATTTACAAACATGTTACTGCTAATACTGTATTTTATTATTTACTTAAAGAGTTTTACTTGTAATAGACTCATTTAACATTATTGTGTTAGTACTTTTACTACTGTAACTGAAGGATTTGAATACTTATTTCACTTCTGATTTTATTGCATGAATCATAGCAGTAATTAGAAAAGTAATAAAATCAGTAGTCATCTAATTGTGCCTGAATGAATGCCCTGAAATAAAAAAATGTGAACCTTACTGTCACAATTCCCTGCCTTAAAGAAAAAAAAAGAAGCAACCTGTGGATCCCACGTGCAGGGGGAGCAAAATTCATGTCTTCATCGCTTTGAGGCTTGTTTAGAGTGTATATTCATCAGTTGCCCACGCACACCCACTGCGCCTATCTGTAGCCCAGCGCTCCTGTCATCCTCCACTGCTGCTTCCTGTGTCGTGACAGCTCTCTGTTTTATCCTCAGCGCTGCCGTCACCCTCTGCTCCCCTGGAATTTCAATCTCTTGTTCTCTTGTTTCCTCTCTCCACCACCAGCAGCAGCTGTAGCAGCGTCCTCAGCCTTCATCTTGTCTCCCCATGTCAGCTGGAGAGGGGCGCAACAGGGATACTGCTCTCACTTTTAAGAGAGGTTTAACTTTTGAGGAGATGTGAGATGAGCTGGCAAATTAAACACACTCTCTCATCATTACATACATGCAGAGTTTTTCTCTTTTAGATGTTATCTTGTGTGGAAGATGCAGTGAAACGTAATGTGTAGGAGGCAGAGTAGATAGTTTACCTAATTCTGGAGATCAGCACCAACTCCAAAGATCCACGTTAATTACCCTCAAACTGTTGGCCCGATTTCTGCGCGAGATGGAGGAGTGAGGAAAATAGAGAGCAAATTTATTTTCAGCAGTGTCTGTAATAATGGTGACTTTATCAGTCGGTCCATGTATTTGCAATTTAACTTGTACAAAAGAAGTTGATGGTATCAGCATCTGAAATCAGACTGAACTGAGTTGGCAGCAAGTCTCTGTGAAATTTGTTTCTTGGATGAACGCTTCATTTGAAGTCTCCCAGTTTACACTCAGATCCTTTTTTTAGGCAGCATAAGATGAGTCCCATCAGATCTTTGTGCAGTGATGGAAAGCAACAAAGTACATCTACTTATAAAAAATTTAATTGACCTGAATATTTCCATTTTATGCCACTTTATTACTCCTCTACATTTCATAGGGAACTACTGTATCAGTTTACTCCACTATTGATTTATCTGATAGCTGTAGTTGATGGTTATTTTTCAGGTTATGATTCTACATTAAAAATTCTGATGATCTCATTAACTTTTTCATACTGTATTGTTCAGTATAGTTGGTAGCAAAGTAACTGAAATACAAATTGTTACACAATTTGTTAACCTTTAGATAAACAAAATGTTGAATTTAAATACTTGTCATTGAGTTAAATATTAGAGAAAAGTCCAAAAAACAGACACATTTGTGTTAACTGTTAATACTGCTTCTTACAAATGGGCTTATCAGTATTACTAATCTTGTTATACTTAAAAATACAGTAAATATATCAGTACTTTTGTGCATAATGACTGTCTACTTTTTATACTTTCCTTTATTTTTACACTTCACTGTACAGATCACTGTACTTTAATTTCAGTGGGTGTTTGAATTCAGGACTTTATTTAGTAACGGAATATTTTATGTATGTGCTGTCGCTTTGCTGCTGCTACAGAACAATGGATATTTATTCTATTTCACCTTTACCTACTTTGGAGTGCTTCCTCTGTATTTGCCTTCATGAAGAACTGACTACACTGAATTACAAGTGTGACAAACAGAAATAATAAAAACAAGCATCTGAAAAATTCATAACAATACCAGAAGTATCTTTGTTTTATATACACATTTATATTTTTTATATACACTGTACAGATTTCAAAAAAATAAATGGTTGATATTTAACATTGTGCACCCCACAGATGTGTAACTACAAAGAGAAAAGGGAGTGAAAGAGGGGGCTGAGTGATACCAACGACAGACAGATATCAACAACCCCAGTAAATACTGATGATTTTTTTTTCTTATTTTTTCATACAGGACACTTCACAATCATTTGTACAGTATATAAATTAAAATGTTGCTGGTTAACCTCTCTTTGCCTCAAGCAGTCCCCCAAGAGAATGCCCTAAATCAGAAATGCGAGCTTGTCCAGTAAAACCTAAAGGTTTATGGTATTTGGACGGGGAAGAGTGCAGACAAACAAATCTAGCTCCATTTCTTACAAATAAAATATACTGAACCCTGACTAGTTTTAATCATTAGTTGACTTGCATTGATTTAAGTGACTTTCACTATGCCTTTGGAATGTAATGCTTCATCAGCAGCACAAAAAAATAATGCCTTGTTTAGACACACCGGGCCAGCAGGACAGACAGATGACTGTGTCCCTGGTTATTTTGGGATGCTCCGATGCTCTGCTCTGACCTGAGACGTAGCTAACAGTGATGCAAGAGGTGATGATTATCTCCTTTCTCACCTTTTTTTCCTTTCCCCCCTTCCTGAACCATGGAGAGGGAGTGCATATGGTGAAGAACAAGGCGTGGCAGGGTTTATGAGGCACACACAGAGCACTTTGTGCCAGAAAGCATGTGTGCACGACAGGGGTGTTTTGGGGGGACGTCAGCTGTGATGTTTAGGTGCCACCCTTTTTTTTTTTTTCTTGGTGAATCAGATTGGACCAGATAAGAAGGACATACAGGACAAAGTGTTGGTAGTTGCTTGTGTCTGAACTAAAAATCTGCTTTATGATGGTCAAAGAAAACAGCTTTTATCTTGGGTAGGTGTAAAGCTTGTTTGAGACATTTTTTTCCTTTGACCTTTCCTCTCAGGCTCATGTTGAACAGATTTGCCTCCTCTCAATCCGACATCCTTTTGAACCACACAGAAGGAAAATAACCCTGCTATGAAGAGAGGTTTGTTCCAGCATCGTCATCAACAAGTGCAGTGATTCTTAAAGAAGTGACAACTTTTAAAAAAACATATTTCTTTGTACATCTGGAAACGTTTCATACAGAATAAAAACGGTAAACAATGTTGTTCTGTATTAAACTGGCAAAATAGAACTCAGTGCAGATATATACACACACACAAAGGGACTCACGGCAAGTACAATCACACAACCTAAAGCACACACAGTGCAAACACACACACGCACTCACACACACATGCACACACATCCAGTACACAAAAACAAACAGTGGAATGTAAAAGACTTTTCCTCTCAGATACTATTACTCTCATTTGTTTCCATTAAACCAATCAGCACATGTTTCTATGGGACTTGGGGGAGGTCACTTCCAGGCAGGCAAGCAAACACAAGAAGACTGACTTGTAGCTCAAAATCCCCCCAAAGTAGTACAATATTTGATCTAATATTGCTAAAATTGGACTCATAGATCTCTGAAAATTAAAAAAGACAAGTTTTGCAGTGTTCCATAATGCCTATTTCAGGTTTACTGCACAGACTAATGATGCTGTTGGACACGTAGTGACATAGGTGACAGGAATAGTGCCTTTATGATTGACAGATATATTTCACTTACATGTGATTTTCAAACATCTCAGCATCTGTACTCTTATCAAAGAAGTTTACTGCCTGCAGTTATAAATTGTCAGTTCACCCAAACATCAAAATATCAAGTGTAGTTTGAAATAAATAAATATATAAATACATACATACATACATAAAGTCTAGACTGAAGGTTCACCCTCTGGCTTTTTCCTTTTGAAATGCATCTCACAGTTTTCCACAGGAAGAGGAGACTTTGCTCAGTCGTACCTCATGATCTTAGAGTAGCGAAACCACAGATTGCTCAGTTCCTGGCTTGCACAAAATGATATTGCACCAAAACTTACCAGTGTGGTGCTGAGCGGTCTTTGCTTGCATTGATTTTAATGTGGTCATCCTCAAGGAAGGGTGAACGTTTTGCACCATCACTGATGTCTTGGACTTGGTGCATACTGGTGCAAGTTTGTGTGCAGGTTAACAATGATTTGATCATGGATTCGATTCTGCATCTGCTGAGGGAAACTGTGAGGCATAGTTCAAAAACCATAATCAGTAAGAAGTAGAAATTTGAGTGGGGTTCGCATTAAAACCAAATTCAATGTTTTGCCCACTTACCCCTGGTGGTATCAAGTCATGCAGAGAGTTTTGGTTTTAGTTTCCTCTTTGCCACTGAGACAACTCCCACCACCAAAGTGTAATGAAGCAAATGGAGTTTTGTTTGTCGAGCTCAAGTAATTGATATTGTTGAGGACAGATGTTGTTTTCAGCTGTTTAACTAATTTCTTCTAGTCCCAATGAAAACCATTAACTGATTCACTGGACCATCTGTAGATTATCGGATTAACCGCAGCACTGATTCTGGAAAGACAAGCTGCTGTTGAAGAATTTGTTTAAAGCCATTTTAAAAGCAGCACAATTAAATCCTAGTTATCTCCTTTGTATTCGGTAAATGGGCTGCATTTATATAGCACTTGTCTAGACTTTTGACTACTCAAAGTACTTTAAAACACAAGTCAGCATCCACTGTTTCACAGAATAATGGCAGAGGCTTCTATACAAACTGCCCTGCTCATCAGAAACACACATTAACATCTGCCTGGCTTGATACTCTTAGAGGTAAGTTAGAAATAGTGTGTTTGTGTACAGTTTGGGTGGACAGACCCTTTAAACTTGGTGACCTCCCCACATCTTCAGCTAACTTCAATTTCAACAGTAACTTATTTTCATCATCATCATTTTGGAGGGCAAAGTTGTTTTCAACAGAATCTTTAATTTAGCTGTGCAAGTCCAAAATACTCCTCAGTTTACACACACAAACACACAGACAGACAGACAGAAACACACACATACATGCACGCACACACACACACACATACGAACAAACAAACAAACACACACACACATCCATAAACCCACACCTCCACACTTATGGAAGCTGGCTTTTTGCTTATTTTCTGTCTGGAAGAACAGTTTGATTCTCTTAGTTCTTTTGAAAACCAAAAAATAAAACACAACATTAATCACTTTACTCTTTTTTTCTGTCCATCAGGATTTCTTTTCCAAGAAAATAAGATTTTTTTTTTCAACACTTGCCCGATTGGACGGATGTTAAATGTTTATGATTCATTTTTTTTTTGTTTGTTTGTTTTTTCCTTGTTGTTGTTGAAG
>JAPZDV010000001.1:12486075-12531427 GCA_029814665.1 Acanthurus lineatus | reverse complement strand
TTTATGATTCATTTTTTTTTGTTTGTTAGTTTTTTCCTTGTTGTTGTTGAAGAACTTCAAATGGGGTTACAGCACATCACCCACAGCACGCACAGACAACGAAGGGTTCCAGCCAAGGGAGAATTATTACAGTGGTGCCAGAAAGTGAAAAAAGATCCAACATGAGTGACAGAGTCCAATTCCAGTCTAATTCCATATTTAATACAGCCCATCACTCTCCCATTGCCTGTGTTGGCTTTCCTGATTTTTCAGGCATTTTAAGGGTATGAAGGAACAGTGACAGTAACAGAAGAGGACTATGACAAAAAGGCAATAGACTGAGCAGAAGATTCTTCACTGCAACACCGGATGTAGGGTGGTAAATGGTTTACACAGGTCCGTTCACACTCAGATGCACATTTGAATGCAGCCTGTCTTGCCACTACAGAGCATGTTTGGGATATCAGTCTGATCCACTTTTGGTTGGTAGTTTGTATTCATGGGTGGCAAGAGAAACCGCTCTGATGTTAAACACTGGTAATGCTGGGGAGGAAAGACTGAGGGGTATCAAAAAAAAAATCTCATAGAAAGAGGGCACAAGGAGGAAGTGAGTAAAGACATCAAAGCCATTTTTAAGTTCAGACAAAGGGATGAAAGGGGGTCAGGTGGGAATCAGAACTCGACATGGGTAAAATTTAAGGATGGTGTCATGAGGACCGAGGGCAGAGGATATCAAAGAGGCCTGAGAACAAAGAGATGACACACATTATCTGCAGAACAAGACTGCAGTTACAGGGTAGGGGGATATGTGCTGAGGGCAGGGGCTGAGAGGCCGATGCTGAAATCTGAGGGGAAAAAACACTGTAGGCAGGTTGGTCGCTGGGTTTTTCAGGCCTTGAGAGCATGCCACTGGGACACGGCAGTGCGGGGACGACCCATCATGTCTTTCCAGTGTTTTACCTCTGCAGGGCCGCTCTTCCATGAGAGATAAATCTGTGAGGAAGAGAGAGAGAGTCAATGTGACATATATAATACCACACAGAGATTGAGGATAATTGTTAAGAAAAATAACCTTACTGTTAGCCTCTAGTCTAGCTCTGTTTTCACCACTAAGCCTGCCACTCTAATCAGAATTTAACTCAAATCCGCGGCAGAAAAAGAGCCATTAGAGGAAGAGATTTCGCCAGCTGAGATGCTCGGAGAAAGGCTAATGCTGACACTAATGAAGATCAAACACTGAGTCTTTAAGTCATTCTCATGTAGAAAGGAAATCCTGATCCTTATATGTCACAGGAAATACAGGAAGCATTTTTATATTATGGTAATTTTATAATAGGCGTTGTATTATAACTGCTGAGCGTCGGCAGATGATAAATATGTTTAGGATACAGCACCGCATGTATCTTTAAATGTGTATGAATGACAGAAAGCATAGCAGCTCATCCATGCAGCGCACAGTGACTGAGGGAACAAGGATTTGATTTGAGCTTTGGGGTCTTTCCAGCATTTTATACGGAAATGATACATTTGTGAATTGTGTTAGAGCTCCATTCTCTAGTATACACTCATAGAGAAGAGAGTATTTGATTTAAAATAAATTAGCCACCACTGGGGAAAAGGGGCTGATGTGGTTGAATACTGATATATGAAGCAGTAATGGGATAAAATTGATGTGAATGAAATAATAAAATAAGAGAAACTAAGGCAGTGCTGTATTTCATGGGTCTGTAAATTCCTAATAATTTCCTTTTGAAGTTTCCTGAAAAGAACAAATTAATTTGGCAACAATTACAACTGAAGCAGAGACAATGTTAAATTGGTACACTTCCAATGAATTAATTCCAATTAATTGTTGAGCAAGCGTAGCCTGGACTCTTTCGCTAAGTGCACAGACGGTCAGCTGAAACTGCAAGAATATGACTTTGTCTACATTAAAACCACATGCTGAACATATTGGAAGCATTAAGATTTTGTACAATAAATTAATGACATATTATTACTTGTTCCTCTTTAAAATGGATCAGTTCTTTCAAAGGAATTCTTCAAGAAAATGTCTTAACTAACTGAACAAACTAAATTTGACTAAAATACCTCTCAGTACCTTTCTACTACATTTCTGCGCATCAAAATTCATTTTATTTCAAGAACCATTCATAGAGATATTTTGTAATGCAACTAAACATTTATTCAATTGCCTTTTTTCTGCAACAGATTCTTGAGAAGTTTAGACTTGACAATCTTCTCCTCGGAACAGTTAATGTGTTTTTCTTTGAAACATGCTGATAATTCTGTTGAATCATGACTAAAATCTTTAGCAACAAGTTGACAATATCACTACATCAAAATCAAATTTTTCAAAAATGGAAAATGTCTTTTTTAGGCCCTGACTATGTTGATATAAGGGCATGCATCTGCATTCGGCTACATGCATTGCTTACTGGCCATTGGTGTAAGTTTACATAACATATATACATATATATAATTGATTTACAATACAGCAGATTGGTCTGCATGATCCAGCAGGGGTCAGTAGAGACTGGCTGAGTGATCAGCAGTTGATGGTCTGTCACACAGGCATGCTGAGAAGAAGAAGGAAGAAGCGAAGAAGAGGCAAGGAGATACCTTTCCAATGACATCATTGCGACTAAGCCTGTCCTTGTCCATGACAGTGATAATTATGGTGGTCTCCCTCAGCACGTGGGCAGGCACGTCGAAGGGGAAGGACTCGTTGAAAACAGGGTTCAGACAGCGCTTCATTACCACCGTCTTCTTCTTCTCCACACGCTTGTCCTTGTGCATCAACCACACTTTTACATAGGGGTCTGAGGGAAGAGAGGCATGCCAGTTTGCATGATGTTTGCGATATCACATATCTGTTAAATTAGTTTAAATTAGTTTGCGTGCAACTATTGAACTAATGGCATTTTAAAGGGGTCAACAAAAGACACTATTTTTGTATTTTGACACAGCAATGATGTAGAAGAAAAAGAAAAAAGAGATGATGGAGCATTTTTACCAGAAGTGCCTCCGATGTCCATGGCTTTGAGGTTGCGGGCTTTGATGATGCTGACAGTGATGGTGTTGGCTGTGGGGTTATAGCACAGAGACACCAGCAGATCCCCTCGACTCCCCTAGAGAAATCATACACAACAACAGCGGAAATGTTCACTTTTTTTGATTCTCTTTCCACATTGTTCTCCTTTCTTTTGCTTACTGTGTATTTCTGTTTCTTCCCCTGGCAGCCTGTGTTCTTTCCGTCTACCTGTCAGCATCTCCATATTCCCTTCTATCTCTTCTCCCACCAGCACACCGCCACATCTCCCCAGGGAGCTTCACGGCAGCCAGGAATGACATCACCAGTTACATTCTGTCCCATCTTCTCTTTTCCCCTCCTCCCTCTCCTCCCCGCTCCTCTTCTTTCCTCTACCTCCATCCTTCCCTGCCCCCCTCCCCTCTTTTTCCTTCTTACTCACGCTGCCATCGCTGCATGGTTTCAGCTCCTTCCAGAAAGTCTGCATGTTGGCCAGGTCCAGTTTGTTGAGGGGGATGGACACCTCTCCTATGGGATCGTTCCTGCTGAAGCGGTCGTAGTCGAGAACCTGCAGGTACAAAGTCCTCTGAACCACCTTCTCATAGGGGAACCCTGAGAAAGAGATCGACACAGCACAGCTCTGACAAGTCACAGTGGCATACAAATTAAAAAAAAAAAAAACAGCAGGCGCGGGGAACATTGTTCAATTCATGTTTAAGTTATTAGGAGCAAATCCTCTGTCGAACCTTCAAACAGGAAGGTCTCATTCCAGTGAGGGTTCAGGTTCTTCCTCTTAACTTTGGTCTCCAGTTTGTGCTTCTTGTCTGGCAGCAGGTAGAGTTTGACAAATGGATCAGAGGTGCCGGAAAAGTCCTTAGCAGGCAAATCCTGACCTTTGAGAATTTTGACAGTGAGGGTGGAGTCCTGAAAACTGTATCCAACACTGAACTGAATACGACCCAGTTTCTCGCACACTGGACCTTCATGATCATCCTCCTCCGAACCTGGAGACAACTAAGAGGACATAAATGGAGGAGAAGATAAATGTTATTGTCTTCTATTCAACTGTGGGTTGATACATTTGAGCTATTTTGCATTGTTCATAAGATATGCACATCAAGGTTTTAGGAACATCTACATTCTTGGAGGAGAAAATGATTTCTTGAAACAATGAACCTTTCTCAGAGACAGGCTACATTATAAGTTGAGACCATATCTTATATTACTTGATAAAAGTTTGTTCTTCAGATGACAATTATCATTAATTATGAAGTAAAGCAGGAGAAAATCCCTCAGTTAGTGTTTTTTGATGTATGTAGTTTGTAGTGCTGTTAAATGACATATAATTGAATAGTTGTTTAGTCTGCCATCTATGATAAATAAATAAGCATATATATGAGGTGTATAAATGATTAAGGACACAAAGTATAACACAATACAACTGACAGCACTGGAAGCTCCAGGCTTCAAAAGAGCAGAATGATTATGACCTACTTACTCCCTCGTTCTAGATCGTTTGACCACCGCACACTGTTTTTGATGTAGCACACTAAGTTTATTTTCCACAATTGCATAAAACATACGCACCATGTACTCACAATGTTATGAGTGTGATACAGTAAAAAGAAATATATCTAATCTTTTTATTCATTTTAGCTCCTGCGTTGACAACAATGAGTTCATGTTCTATTAATTCTGCCTGCACGTTGACATAAAATGATGATAACTGTGTCTGAAATCTCACTGACTGCTCACTTTAGAGTGAACTACTGAGTGTCTAAAACAAGCAGTATTGAAGTAATGATTTTGGACACAATGCCAGAGTTCAAGAAAAGGTCAATAAACTGTCAAGATGGACTATTAATCTAAATCAACACTTTAAAAAAGTCTCTAAACATTAGCAGTCTAATGAAGGAAGGACTGATTGCAGTTCTACTCTATTAAATTTCATTAATTTTGATCAGGTGTACCTAATAAACTGGCATCACAGCATATAGGGATATAAAAAAGTACCATGAGAATTGCACTTCTATTATCAGACCACTGGGTCAAGCTCCACATTCACAGCATGTTCACACACAAACAGAAGAGCTGACAGTAAATAGGACTCTTGGACTCCAGTCCACAGGGGGCACTAATTCTGCACTTCAGCATTAAAGGAACAGCTCCTGCTCCTGACTGGGCAACTAGTTTAATGTTAAGTCACATGCTGCTGTCTGCTGCGCGATAAAGGCAGAAAGCATCCATGGCAGTGTGGAGATGAGAGGCAGATTATCTGCTGGGAGACAGAACCCTCTGACTGATGGTGACATGGCCTGAAGGGAGGGAGCGAAATCCAGTTTAAAACATGCTATCTGATGGTGGAGGAGCTCGAGGCATTACTCAAGGAGCAGTTCCAGAAATTTAATATCCAATTTCATATTCTCCCACATATTTCTGATGGTGCTGCTCAGTCTCATTCTCCATGCTGAATATGATCACTTTTCATTATGCATTCCTCCACCCAGCAGCTGGCCTAAATTGCTTTTGCCCATTTTCTGCGTTGGGCGCTCTCTCTTTTCTCCCAGAGTCCTCCCTTCTCATTCAATTCTTAAATTCTGCTCCCTAATTTCTTTTTCCGAAGCCAAAGCAACCCATGCGCAGCAGATGCAAATCCTCTTGGAGCACATGAGACGGTCGGGATATAGTGATTTTGTATTTTATATCCAAAGCCAACACTGAGTTGATTCTACAAACAAGTGCTGTCCAACTCGTTAGAGCAAGATATATCTTATTTCTCTGTGGAGCTGACCATTTTCTGGTTCAAAAACTGTTAAAAACTTAAAAATAAGCTGCTGGCAGACAAGTCAAGCCAACATTTACCATCCTAATGTTGTGCATGTACACCAGCCTGCAAATTATATATCAATCCCCAGCTGAAAGTAGTCTCTGACAAATGCACAATTTGCTTTTGTCTGAGAAACATTTACTTAAGACTGAAGTGCACCCCCTGTTTTAGGAACTAATTTAGAAGTTCTTAAAACAAAAGCATTTTTTTCTGAAAAGATTTTGAAAGACATAGGAACAAACAGTCTTGGCTGGGAAAGTTGTGGAGTATTGAGAGATGGACAAACAGATTGTTGGTTTGTTGACAAAAACAAAAAGAAAACAGAATATTCACTGCTTAATTTTTTAAACAAACAAAGCACACATAAACTCTGCAAATGTGAAAATGTGTGAAGACAGAGGCAAAGACACACACATCACACTATTCTGGGTTTGTGAGCATCACAAAAAATGAAAGCAGTGTCAGAGTACATCCTGATGAGAAGAATGTGATGCTGACAGGACCTCCATCCATCTATCACCTGAGAGACCTGAGTCGGTTTGATTTATATGCACTCTGACGTTCAGTGCCATTTCTCAGCTTCCCTTTGTTTTAATATAGTCTATGGAATACAGTCTGTCACTGCTTTCTCTACAAGCAGCACAAGTGGCTCTAAAGTGCTGGATGGGTATTTTCAGCATGAAAGAAGGGTTGTGTAATATACAGACGCCTTTGGCAAAACTGTCCAGAATGAGTATTATCATTAAGCACCACCCCTGTGAATTCCTCAGACACACCATGAGTCCCACGTAATTACACAGTGCTCATACCCATCCCTGCCATACTCTCGCAGCACCCACGGCACTGCGTGTTACTTCACAGCTAATTGCCAAACCTCGCTGAATGAGGCGCACAGCCCCTCCCCTCCCAGTGTCACACTTCAGAGCGATGATTACTGTATGTTTCACTTAGCTGAGATACTGTATGGCAATAACTAACTGTGAAGCTCTACAGGTGGGTGAGCTGAGCCGAGTGGGATGAAGACGGTACTTTTTGAGGGATGAAAGGCTTGTGAGAAGGAAACATTTCTCATCAGACTTTGCTCAATTGAGCTGAAGTGTGTAGGCTTTATTTTCTCACTTTCCTCTTCCTGAACCAACACTGTGCATTACAGGTTTATCTCAACTTTGGTCCTATTTTTACAGCCTTTTCCATCATTAATTTTATGACTTATGAAAACATTGAACTCATTAAATTAACGACTGCGATCTGGCAAGAGAGGTAGGTCAAATTAAAGTGCATCAGTCTTTCAATGTGGGATGGATTTTTACCACAAACAACTTCAGATATTATTTTAACACTTATATTTTCTTCCTCAAAGAAGTTGGCTTAAAACTCACACAACTATCTCAGTTCTTAAGTTTCTTACATGAACAGACTTCTTTTTAGCAATGTGGCCATGTTCACAGCCAAGTAAAAGGATATAATCACTGACAAAAGGATACAAGTGATGGCCAAAACTACAAAAGAAGACCCAAGTTGTTGTCTTGCCTTCACTTTGGGTCCATTTTTATAATTTTTTTGTTTTGTTCTTTTAAATTACACCACCAAACACTGACCTCTCTGTTATGGCTGTCTGTCTGCTGTCTCTCCCTTAATCACATCCTCAAATGTTGCAAAAACAGCAGAACAAAATCAGTTAATGGTAATCATTATTAAAAAATCAGCCCTCTTAACCATCAGTTTAATGTCAGTTTAGCAAACAAAAAACAGATTTACATAAAAGGCCATATCATCAGTGCAAAGACTATGTCCATTATATTGCCTGCTCTTTCAACTATATACAAACGCTTCATCTGCAGATTAAGTTGGTCATATCATGTTAGCGAAAAACAATATGTCAACATAGTGACCATTTAAAGAAAGAGAGGAATGAGGAAGTTGTGGAGGAGGGAGAAAACTTGAGGGTATCAGCAGAGTAACAGTGAGAAGTGTATAGTTATACTGTTTGTGCTGCACAGCTGCATGAGTATGACTCAATGTTACTTGCCATGTGGCTGTAACTGAGCCAGTCATTATGAAGCGTGTGTAAAACAGATTTCCCAGAACAATACAAGAATACAACAACTCAGCCTAAAATTATGCTTCCTTTCCATGAATACTGAGCAAATTTAATCTTCCACCACAGAACTTGTTAAACTATGAGCAAGTGGACCTTGAGATAAGGTTTTTTTTTGTCATCTGCTGCCATCAAGAAACAACTGTGAAACTGCATCAAACATGTAAAAAAACTGCACAACATAGACAAAATGATATGAACTGCACTTTATTTAATTCCAACCGATACTTTTACAATGGTGATTAATTATCAATAAATCAAAGTATGTTTTTAAATGATTTTGTCTACCTCCTTGACTCATCTTCCACTTCTTTGTCTCAAGGCCTGCACATAACATTCATCTTAGATTATTAAATATGATCTGGAAGATGATTCAAGTCTTTCAGCCATCTCATTTATTATGATTTAAAAGGCTTTGCTGACAGCAGTGCTCCTGCTCTTAATATAGATAAGCTCAGCAATGCGGAAAAGAGACAGACCACGACTGAGTTAGTGGTGTATCGTTAAAATGTGTCTCATGGGGCTACAGATACATGCGGTAATATAGTGTCTTACCATGAGCATGTCACTGGTGACTGAGTTGGCCAAGTCAGAAACAGAGGAGTTGGCATCATGGCGACGACCGGTCTCATCTGGGGTCTGACCTCTGGGGCTGCTGCCTGCTTTGTTTCCTGGAGTCCTGTTAAAATGGACAAAAATGCGCACATAATCACAAAGTACTGGAGGTCTAAAGGTAACAGAGAGTGCTCACCAGCACCTCTAATGCTCACAAACAGATGTGTTATATATCTTATTATTTGTATTTGTACAAAGCCAAAATGTGTATTTGACAAGTTGTGATTTTTATAGGAGGTTTCTTGGCTGGGAAACTTATTGTTACCTGTCTTAAGTCTCAAGTTATTACAACTTACTGTTGACCTACTCTTTCCAGTCTTAATGCTGAGCTGTGGTAACAGGGTGCTGGCATTAGCTTCATATTTACCATACAGACTTACGTGTGACTTACGTGTGTGGTATCTACTTCAACTATTACGTTTGGTAAGAATTTTCAAAATTTGTGAACTATCGCTTTATTTCCCATGGTTTTACAATGAAACCATTGAACAGTAACACGTGAGAGTGATGATTAAAAGTGTTCACAAACTTAGAAAAACATAGAAACAATTTCTAGCTGTGTTTTAATATAACTGCAACAAGGCCCCAGGCTCAACACACACCACTGTGAATCTTTGTCCGTCACCACCTGTTACTTCACACAGCTGTCCACACACAAAACTGAGCCACCAACCCAAACTGAAGCACAAGACCTTTAAAAATAAACACTTATATGTCTGACAGTTAAACTTAAAAAAAACTACAACAAAAAAAGAAATAGAAACTTCATGAAGGGTAAAATTTGCTCCTGGTTCATATTATGTAACACTTTGGTAAAAAGAGAGGATATAAAGATCTGATACCAGTCTGGGCGTTTCAGCAAATAAGACTAATGAGCACTTATCGCTGTGAGAGAGACAACTCAGGGAGAAAAAAAAAATCAGAAAGAGGCAGAGAGACAGAAATAGTGAGCGAGGGAGCAGGTGGGCTGTAAAACACAAAGGTAAAAGCAGAGGTGAGATTAGATGAAGGTATTGTGGGAAAGATGATCCGAGAAGGAAAAATACATTTGAAGAATTATCTGCTCATGGAGGTCGAGAAAAAGTGAAGGAGAGGATTTGTCTTTGTTAAGACTCAGAGGATTAATAGAACGAACAAAGTGAGGTTACTGACTCAAATTAATGGGAGACTGAGACATCACCAGACTTACACATTAACACACACAAGCACTGGCTGAAAGAGAAATTGAGGAGAAAGAGAGAGAGAGAGAGACAGGATAAAAGCCTGGAAACAAAACAGACTAGACTTGGTTCTGGGTAAAGAGTCGGATGCTTTAAAGCAGAGAAAAGAAGCAAACTGACACATTACATGGGCAAACAAAATAGAAGGAGGCTGGAGAAGGAGGGGTGAGAGAAGGACAGAGTTTGTACAGCAAAGAGACAAGCGAGAATGAGCAAGAGAAAAAGAGGGAGGAGGAGAAAAAGGATATGGTGTGGAAGAGAAAAGAATTGATTCGTCACTCTGCATTTATTTCCTGTGATCTGCAGGTCAGAGCACCGACAATGCAGCACAGGCTTAATTCAAAATGTAATGGTTTCTGTTTCACAGACTTGCCAAATACGGCTTGCTATTTTATGTATCTGCTGATAAAGACATCTGAGACATTATTTCTCTCACAGGTCAGACTGACGCACACAGAGAAAGCTAAAAATGTTCAATTACAGCTTCTAATATCAACTCCCAATACACCAGGGAGCAATGTGTTATACCTTAAAATAATTACATAACACATGGCAGTCACGCACATAACACCTGGCTGTCTCGCTGTGCCAATAACTTGACTCCCACCTGTACTGTGGTGCTCTGTATTGAAAAATAAACACTTTTACCTATTTTAGCCCTTTCACTAGAAACGTATAAACTCGGATTACAGCTGAAATCTTTGCAAAGCATGTCAGAGCAGGTTAGATGATGTGTCTGTCTGCCAGGCAGCCTGCAAGAACAGAAATTTGATAAATGATTAAAGTTTTTGTTATTATTATCTGTTAAATGATTATTATTATTTGTGTAAATGATTCTTTTTTTTTTGCAGGATTATGAAGGGTGGTTGATAAGTTCATGGCCTAAGGTAGAGGGAATCAATTTTAGGAAACCTAATACTTATTTTTCAAGATATTTGCCCCCTACAATTAAACACTAAGTCCAGCAATTTTGTTACTAATCCCTTCTTTGTAGAAGTTGACATCTTGACACCAAAAGTTGACAGGAAGAGGGCGCACAGCAGCAGTGGCATCATCATCACTGTCAAAATGACCCCTGCAGAGCCCCTTCTTGATCTAAGCAAAAAGGTAGTAGTCTGAGAGTGCCAAGTCAGGTGAAAAGGGTGAGTGTTGAAATAGTTCAAATCTGCATTCCTGGATTACTGCACAGAAGCATGGTATTGTCCATTTTCTCAAACAGATAGCACCACACAAGTCATTTACTTTAAAACTTATGCATCATCACTGAAAGAGTTGAACTGCTGTATAATTGATCTTCAACATTAGGCCAAAAACTTCACCCCATATAATTATTACTTATTAAATGAGTGGTACCAAGGATCAAAACACGCTCTAACTAACATCCTAAGGAGTTTAATTTTGTTCCAGCCTGGCCTGTATTTTCAGTTTATTTACTTCAAGATAAAATATAAGTATGCAGCCACTTTGAACATGCCTGCAGTCTGTCAGTATTTTGTCACCTTTATGTCTTTAAAAATAAGTTTTCGTTGACAGTGAAAAAAAGAAGACATTATCCCTTTAGCAGTCGTTAAGTTTGATTTGTTGTTTGTCTTCCAGATAAATTTTATGGCACAACAGCCACCACTTGAAGTTTAAAACTGTCATTTCTTAAAAAGCTCTTAAGATGAGGATAAATTCTAATAAATAAATCATCTCCTCTCCCTCTGAGCATTTTGGTTACAGCCCAGCTGACTCCCATGGACTTCCCATGGATGACTCTTAAGAGGCTGCTCCACTTAGACTATAGAACACATAATATATGCCTGTCAGCTGGGTCTCTATCCAAAGAGTCTATAAACACTTGCTTGTAGGAGGGGTTGGCTCAATGACAGCCCATTCAACCTTACTAAATCACCGACCGACACACAAGACACAAAACACATGAATCTAAAACAATCAACCTCACATAAACACAGTCAGGAAATCTCACCATTATTTACAATGGAACTCTGTATTTCATTCTACTGTGCCACTGTGAAGATTTGGCTATAAATAATCTCAGTCATGCAGAGCACATGCAGTACCTTAACTCTGTGCATATAAAACTGTTGTGGTTGAAGCAGGCTTGCATATATTATGCATGTTTTCTTCATAACTGTAAACACATTGCACAGTCTGCTCCAGGCTAATGGAGCTCCGAGCCAGCAAGAGAGTCTGGTTTTGTAACATTTGCATTAAATAGTAAAAGTAACTACAGGGGGGAAAAAAAGTTTGTTGGACAATAGTAGAGTAGAAACTCTAAATCTTTCCTCTAGTCAGACACAGCTGTTAAAAAGTAGAAAATGAACACGAGAGAATTTTATCCCAGTCTTACAAAGCAGATGGATACAAAGTTATGCCCACAACTGCAGGTTGAACTAAAACATCAGCTAAAAACATAGAACAAGTACATTTCATTAGCCACTCTGTGTGAAATCATGAATACAACATCTAGCAAAAATTTGGATGTAATCACCAATATGAAGTGGCTAAATTAAACCAAATTACTTGCAGTAATGTGCAATTTGGTCCATTAATTATGTGTAACAATAATAACATCCATGTGTCATATTTTATGAGAGGCAATGAGCTGATAAGAGGAATTTTAGCTGAGTGCTCTTCTCAACTTTACTTTTTTTCTGCATTGTGGATGTTTTGTTTCAACTTTTTTTCTTGTTGTTTGTGTGGTGTGTTGCTTACAAAGAGAGCTCACTGCTGTCATACGCTCTGATGAGGGTTTGATGTCTAAACGCATCAGCAGATGTGACAGTCATTAAACTGGAAATAAAGTTACCGAAGAAACAAAAGATGTTCCTTTCTTCTCTTTTAACATATGGATTTTCTGGGGGAATAATAAAGCACTTGTTTCATCAACATCCTGCATTTCTAAGACATTTGTTTAAGACAGGTACAGTTGTGGTGTTTGTTTGACATAGTCAGCACAGATTAATGTCTGGTGACATGAAAGGCAAATAAAGACCTGCTGCTGCACAGAACGTCCTCACATCACAAATCACATGTCTAAGAGACACGGAGCCATTTGGTAGTGGTAGGGTGAGGTAAGTTAATCCATGCGTGCAAATATGCATATTTACCCACTGTAAAAAACACATACACACACACACACACACACACACACACACAAAAGCTGTGGCAGAAACCAGTGCAGCGTAATATTTCAACCAGACATGATAAAATCTTCAAACTAGCTTTCTGTCCAGATATATGAAGGAAGCGATGGCGATGTGTTGATGAAACACTCCTGTGTAACAGTGAGGAAGGAGGAGGAATTATTATCTTTCCACTTAATTAATTCTATTTTGATCCCATGTGCAAACTAAAAAAAACTCAACACTTCTGCTGCTGTCAGAAAGTTAAAACAAGAGCACATGTATACTCATACATCTGTGATTAACTTTGGAGTTTGTCGAAAACAGTTTTAAAAAAAAAAAGTCTGGATGTGTGAGTTGAGTTTCTGCCTTCTAGTGACTATCTCGTCCTAAACACAACACCAGTTACATAATTCATTCTTTAGAGGCTGTTGTAACCATGACTACTGAAATGTGTGCTCCCACTTAAGGTTGTACTCGCTACCATTGTGCATTTTACTCGGGGGTTGCAGTAACCATGGTAACAGGAGCCTTCAAAAGAGGACAGTAAAATTCAAGGAAGTTCCACAGAGAGGGGCATATATTGAAAATAGCTCAAAGCCCACAGGGCAAAGGGACCAAACATTTAAAGAGCTTCTGAGACACACTCCTGGAACACACTCCTTTGACTTCCTTCATACCTACACTTCACCAACCCCTCGTGACCCTGTGAACACACCACAGCACAGACCTCTGGGTATGTGTGAGCTCGGGCTGAAAACGGCTGATTCATGAATGCCAAAAAAAAAAAAAAGCAAAACCAACCTCCAGCCATGATACCCAAAACAACAGGAAACGCATGAGATGAGCAACTATGGGGTTACATTTGTCTTCCTGTTAATAAAAAAAAAAAGTCTGGACTGAAAATATCACCAGTCTCAGTTCACTTTTGCAATGATAGACAAATGCAAATAAACCAGCAGCAAGTCTGTGAAACAGAGCTAATGAGCACACACGCAATCATACTGGAGGTCGAGGGCAATGTCCCCAGAGAACGACCACTTCGATCTGACGCACTGAAACTCAAAACCTTGACTCTCGACCTTATAGCCTCAATCTTGGACTGAGATGCTAGCCATCCTCTGTGTAATTGGACAAAGCAGGTCGTTACATCCCAAGGGACAATGCAGAGAAGTCTTATCTCCTCCTATTTCACATGTGAATTGTCTCCTGGAAATTCTGCTTAGCACCGATTGAGAAAGATTGAATAAATAAAAAGTACTTGCTTCATTTACTCAGCTTTGGTGAGGGTTTATCTTGCAAGTAATTACAGGAGAAAAGATTGGATTGGAAAGACTAGGAAAATTCAAGCAGAGGTCTGTTAACAAGAAGCCTGAGCAAGGGAGAATGTCTTCACAGAAGATTCAGAGCTGGCAAAGCAACATCCAGTCCAACTTTAATGGATGACAAGAATTTTAATCAGTGTGTTTGTGCTTCCACACATGCCATAACTAAATCTTTGCTCTTTGGGACCATATTGTCCTGCTGCAGGCGTCTTCATAGCTGGAACATTGGAAACCATGAAATGTCTGCTGTGCATTCACATCTAACTGCCATCTGTTTGCTTAGAGATGACACTTGAGTATCTATCTGCACGCTTTTTGCAGCAGACGTGGTGTTTTTATTTTCTAAATATAACCATTCTGAGGTGTGAGAAGTGATGGGAATAAAAATAACAAATGTTTAGCACTAGAACATTCAGTCTCAAACTTTCTGTCTTTGAATTATCCAGAGAAGGCAAACATTTGACATGGTCACTCAGTCAGCCATGTTTTTAAGTTTAACAAAACTGTTAATTTACCCATGCTTCACAGTTCTATCTAACGTCTGACAATTGATTTAATCTAATTTATTGTCAAAGTCTATCTTTGTGAAACTGGTCCCAAATCACAGGAAAGTTCCGTGCATTCAATGCCCATCATCCATCTTTGCTTCCACACTATGACTTACTTGGGGTATGAACACTCTTTTTAAATGGACAAAACATTGCAAGTATACACAAACTGAGAACCACTGACATATTTTGTCAAAAAAAGTATTAGTAGTATAGAAATTTAACTTTTAAGACACAGGGTTGGATGAGGAGACTCTTTGCTGTGTGCACAAACAGCCTGTTTGCCATATTTACTTTTCAACAAACAACAACAGATGTTACATTTCATATGTATCGAATCAATATGTCTAATTTACATATAAAAGTGACATACTACACCGTTAAACAAGACCAATGTTTGAGATCACTGTCCCCTTTGTGTTTCAACCAACTAAACCAGGTTTTTCAAACAAGACACTGGGACATTTTACAGCAAACTGAAACATGTAGAAATGTCAAGTCTCAACATATCTGAGTTTTGCAGAAATGCACAATGCCAACATTTATTGTCCTGACTTGGTTAGGATGAATTAAATAAATATTAAAAAAAATAAAAAATACTGGTCCACCAGAGAAGAACTAGCCTTGTAATAGAAAGTGGATCAGACAGCTCATTTGAAAAAGCTATTTTGGCTGTTATATTACTCTCTATCAGTTTCAGTTACCATTTTCTAGAATCATGCCAAAATAATTAGGTTAACCTGCCTTAGGATATGAGATAAGTTATGTGAGCACACAATATGAAATAATATTGACTTTTATGATACAGGAATTAAACAAGCAATAAACCTGTGTGGGTGGAAAACGGTGGAATATATTTAAAAAAAAAAAAACATTTGAAGCCAATCCTTAAATCTTACAATACTTGCAAGAGACATTGAATGTTGATACAGAGAGCTCAGGGTTGTATGAACAGATATACTATATAGCAATGCATACAAAGTGTCCACAAGGAAATCTCATTTCTTTTTCCTATGTTCAGCAATGAGTCTGACAGTCATCTGCGCTGACAGAAGAGCGCCACTTCGACATCATCCCATCACAGCCCAAGTCAACACCCCCGGGAAAAGGTGGATTAGGTGAAAAAGGAGAGAGAGAATGAGACAATCTGCCATAACAATAGCAAAAAAATGAGGGGAAAAAGGTTTAGTAGATGCAATCAAATAAAGTAGAAGAGAGAGAGAGAGAGGGCAAACATGGAGAGGGAAGGAGGGAAGGAGAGATGGGGAGACTTACTGAGAAACAATATGAGAACTACAGAGGAAATTGATGAGAGGATGGGGAGAGAAATGGGAAGCTGAGGGAAATTGGATGGACGGGTGAGAACATGAGGGATGAGGGTTACCACCAGGGCCTGAATAGGAAGTGTGTCTCCATAAACGTACTGTATCTGGGTCTTGCTGATCGCACTATAGCCCTAGGAGACCAGGAAACACAATATAGGTCCCATGTCCCTTGATGGATGAGGGCCTGGCTCCAATGTCAGCCCACTCAGCGCTCCCCACCAACAGGGACAAATCACTCAGCCACCGCCCCCATCAACACACGGGCTAATACAACTAATGGAGCCATCTATGGTGTTCGACTGGCTTGATGCACTTTGAATAGACTTCTGCTGCCTTCTTCTCAACATTTATCCACCGGGAGTTGCTGTTTTTGTAAATCACGCTCTGTGCATAAATAACCTGTCGTGATGTCACATCCTTTCCAAATTTAGAGATAAAAGTCGATGATATTTGTTAAATGACTTCAAGAGCACTGCCTTTTTGTTCTCCCAACACTTACTGTCACCTCCACTGTGACATCCCCCCTCACTTTCCTTTCATGGGCTTTCTTAAATCAGCTCCCTCCCCACAAGCAGCAACCAGGGAAATGGTGAATGAGCTCCAGACTTAGATCTGACAGGTTTTTTAAAAAGATGCCTCGTTTGTGCTGACCTACATCGCTTTTTCCTTCCAATCATCTTTCCTCCCGGGCCACTGCCGGCTCCAGAGGCTGCCATAGGGACCAGTGGTCAGCCCTGAGAGTCATTAGGAGGCTTGACTCACTGTGATTGCTGGCTCGGACACACAATTGAGAAAGTCGGAGGCGACAACTGAAAAAGGGTGGCAACAACTTCCTGCTTGATTAATCCAGTACAGTCTGGCATCGTGCAACTCAGCGAGTGCAATGCAACATTCCTTCTGCCAAGATTAAAAACTCCCACTGAAGCCACCAATACCAACAAAGTACACTCAAAGACTGACTAACACCACCAATCAAATGCCACGTACTGCTGACCTTTAAGTGTTTATTCTAATGTTCAAATAACAATCCACTAAAAATATCCGTATTTAGACACTGGTGAAAATATAAAAAAGGAAGTTCCTGCACACTGTCAACTGATTGTCGATGAGGTAATTATTCATTTTTTTAAAACAAGCTGTTTATACAACATCACCTTATACAGTTGTTATGGCAAATGTGTCAGCAAATTCATTTGTAGTTTTATTTCTGGTAACTCAGTGTCAGCAGGTACATAACATCTTTCTTTTTCTCTGTTTGGTCTTCACCAACTTCTGAGAGAAATATTTTGCTCTGCAGCTGCTAAATTCTCCACCACATTCCCCTCTGTTTTCTGCACAGAGCTGGTTTTATCACAGCTTTTTATTGAATTTTCTCAAATAGTGACTAAAGACTTTGATTTCTTTCTGTTTGATAAATATAATTTGTAATATTTTTGGGAAAAAAGGCTAGTTTTGACTAGTTTTTGCCTTCTGGAAGATACTGCATTACACTTTTGATTTAACTTATCACTTCTTGTATCCATTTTGCATTAAAGCCCTCGAGAACAGTAAAATTGTTGGGCATAAAAAAATAATGTCAATGATTGAAAAACATTTAAAATGCTTTAAAGAGTCAGGTGATAATACTGTGGGTAACTACAGTGCCACTTTAGACATTACACAAAGTCATTTGATCTACTGTTTATATGAAAGTATTTGTTTGCGCAGCTTTAAACCTCTTCATTTCAGCTAAATTACCTTTGCCAGGCAATTTATTTAGTGAGCCACAGTAAATAGATGTATACTCATACCTAGAAAGAAGACACATAATCAGCAAAGTGGATAAACTGAAAGCAGAAAGACAGCAGACAGTAAACAGCATCATCAAGCATGTAATCCCGTGAAAGTACCTGACAAAGACTGTTTTACCAATTTAGGTGACAAGAGTGTTTCAGAGTTTTCTTTAAATTAATTTTTGCTTATCAGGTATTCTCCATATAGATCAGACATGAGAATCTTAATGTTCTTTTTTGTGTCATTTTTCTAAAGCTCATGTCAGTGACGTTTGTCTTTTTCTTTTTTCCAGTGGAGCCTCCAGCTTTTTCATGTGTACAATGTTTGTTATAACAGGGTGCATGTTTCCTATTTAAAGTTTATGAATGATTAACGGCTACAAGCACTTAAACCACAATGGGGCTTTATATTTTCAACACTTGTTCAGTATTAAAATGCATATGCAGTATATTCACAACACCATACTGAATTAGAAGGACATAATTATCAACTATTAAAGCAAATAAACATATAAACATGATACAGAATTATATTCTTGACCAATCAGAGTAATCCACAATCTGCTACTAAACATCCCATCATGGACAGCCTGTGTGGGTAAAATGTATTTTTGGCTCATTTTGAAATAGAGGCAGACTCTGACATGCTCCATTTCAGAAACTGCTGCACATTTTGCAGCTTTTACAAACTCACTATTCATAGTGAAGGTTGTCAGGGGCCAGTAAGCTCTTTTGGGTTTATTCATATTTATTTCCCTGTTGCATCTCTGTGTGTGGTGAATCTCTGAGCTCATTAAGATGCAACTCCTCTATGCAACAGCAGCTTTCTGAGATGATAATAACACAAACAGCTTCGGAGCTTCCATCATAGTTATCTGCAGGTGGGTGATTATGTCCAGTCCACTGCAGGGCTTTGGCTGCTTTACCACAGTGACCCAAGCGGACTGACATACCAAGAAGCTCCACACAAGAGATAAGAGGACCTTTCAATTAACACAGAGTGAGAAAACATTGGCTTTGTCTGTAGATAACAGATCAGCGAGAAACAAAAATGTGTCCTTTGACAATAATATAATTAACTGTAATCACAGCTGCATTGGTGTCTAATGGGATTTTATCTCTAAAATGTAATAAGCACAGGACGAGTTTTATAGGCAGCAACTACAGCTGCTGCCGCTCCAAATCACATATTAAGTTTAAACCTCTTTCACGACATACTGCTGATAATGAACTCTGTGTATTTGCTCAGGGATGATTTTACCATCATCCTCACCTCATGCATGCATGTGAGTTCAGCCACCGTTGACGAAAACTGTCTCTTCAAAGCATTTAGTTTTCAGTTTTAGATGAGTGGCATGCGGCAAAAATAGATCATATCTCGGTGTTATTTTGCAAGCTTTGATGAGCAAATCTCAGCGTCTGAGTGCACCCAACAACAACATCCGCCTGTATATCGCTGCTGATTCACAAAGCTGCAAAAGGAAAAGACAGGTCGTACAGCTCTTTATTTTCACGAGCATATTTTCCTTTGAACAACGAAAACAATTGAACTGTTTTATGAGATAATTAAGATTCTTGACTGCAAGTTCCCCAGCTGCTGTGATGTAAATTACTGACCACTGACTAAATTTCAAATAACACATTAAAGCAGCACTAAATAAGTCTTTTTATATTAACAAAAGGGTACAAAATTTGACCCTTCTCTAAGCCCCTCCCTAGAACAGTCACTGCCCAATCCTGCATAAGCAAACCTGACTAGTCACAGGAAGCCTGTCAAGCTCAAAAACAAGAGAAAGTCAAATTAATAGCAGATATTCTTTTGCTTTTCTAAAGTCAAAACAGAAGAGGAGAGAGTTCATATTGGAATGAACTGTATCTAACATCTGCCATACTTATTACTTACTCATGACTGAAAATCAACAAATACTCCTAAATTTTCTCCAATATAAGACTATAAGTAGCATTAGCTTTTTATTATAAAATTGTTGGCAAACAAAGACAATTTTAACAAAGAGATTTGAATATTATAAGTTAAATATGTTTTACCTTTAAAGTATAACCCTTGATATAGGAACAATATCCTGTTGCACTTTGGCTTTAAATTATTGTTGTTTAAGTGGACTTGTCCTGCACATGATTTGTCAAGATGTATTGTTTTGATTTTATAAACTCTTCATTCCAGATACTCTAACAAATAATATTGTGAAAGTTGCTCAAGTGTAGTTCTTTCTGTGTAGTTCACAGATCTTTCATAGCAAATACTCCTGAAATGTGTTATGTCCTTTGGAATAACTCTCAATGATATTTGTAACATCATGCAGGATGCTAAAGCTTGACAGACAGCAACCAAAGGGGGGCGGGACTTAGTGAAGGGTCATATCACCAGCTCTGCAGTGCCCTTCAGCACTATGTATCTTTTTAGCCTCTTTCAGCTCACTTTTTCTCAGTTTCACAGCACACAAATTTAGTATTTTAATCACTCTCATTGTTTTTATCAACCAGTTTTAGTGAAGAAGCTTTGATAAACTTGATACCTAAACAGCACCAATTAGCTGACAGACAAAACTGTTAACAAGCTGGTGAATGCAGCTTGGCACTGAAACATGCAGTGTGTTTTCTCAGGAGGTGGTGGAGACCAAAGCAGAGTGTTGTTTGACACTGATGGAAACAAACACTGTCTGTGTCTATTGGTTAGGTAAATTGGCCACTTTTGCTAACACACTCACCGTAACCACTTTGTGTTTGCTGTCTGCTCCACTTCCTGTTCTAAACATCTGAATATCCTAAAGCTGTTAGAAAAGGAAATACGGCCACTTGGTCTGTTTGTTCACTGTCCATATTTAGACACATTGGCTGAGTAAAGATAGATTTGACCTGATACACAGTGCACACAGCTTTTCCTTTTATCCTATTATTTCACTATTATCAGTTTTGGTGTTTGTAGATATTCTTGCTCCAAGCTGTATTTGATTTCATTAATAAACTAACACAATCTCAAACCTCTGCGGGAGGATCTATTTTTATCTTGTAGCATATTTCTCTGGAAAGCAGAGAGCAAAGGTTTCCCTCTCTTTCTGTCTCTCCTTCCTGTCTGATGGCGTCTTGTCACATATAGTTTTGGCTGGATCATCCTGTTCCATCATTCTCAGTCCGCTGGGCTCCATGAAAACGGCCGAGAGCGAGTCAGCAGACGGGCGCAGGAAGCTTACGGGGGTAACCACAGAGACAGAGAGATGAGACAGACAGAGATGATGATGGAGAGCTGTTATTAGTTGTGGAAGGATAACAGACGACTTGGCCCATGTGACCCCTCAGGGCAAAGGCTCGCCGGCTGACTGTGATTAGTGTTAGGTGCTTGACAGACCTCAAGACTGTGAGAGGGAGACAGGATGATGGGAGAGGGGTGGGGACTGACCCTCAGACATTTTAAATTCAATTTTACAGGCATAAAAAAGGTCATAATTGTTGCAATAACATCAAAAATCAAGACAAATGTATCTTTCTGAAGATGTGTTCTTTTCTTTCAAGACAGACAATTTTTCATCCAAAGGAAATACTCAGATGGCCTAGTTAGAACAGCACACTTGAATGCACTGCAGAGAGAAAACTTTGTGCATTTTAAGAAATTTAATGGAACTTACAAGCTTCATTTTTGAGAAAAACAAACAAAACAGAGCCTTGAACAAAAATCTGTTTTTTTAAATGGGACTATGCCCAGGTTCATGTCCAGCATATTGGCATTAAAACAGTAGGTTAATCACTTTATCCTTCAAACGCTGCGATGTGATAAGAGGGCAGCCAGTTTAGTCCTTTGTTCACCGGCTGAGAGACTGTGTTAGTCTCTGGCAGCGGCTCTGAGATCACTGGCAGATGAGAGGTTAGCATATTTTTAGACGAGCGTTTCATGTGAGGAGCCTCACAGATCAAACAGTGAGAAGCTGCAGACAAGCAGACTTACAAAGATCTGGGTGAAGAACACAGAGGACATGAAAAAAAAGAAACAAAATGTGAAGTTGGTGAGTAAATGTGGTGGTATGCAAAATAAAAATGTGAATAAAAAACAAGATGAAAACAAAAGAATTGAGCAAGAGTTTTTAGTTTAGTGCTAGAAGTCTGAGAATAACATGGTTACAAGGAAAAAACAACCAAATAATTTAACAGTATCAAACAGGGTCAAAGCTTCCACTGAAGACACAAAGGTCATGTCATAACCTTTTGTAGTGTTTCTGGTAAAGTGGAAGATTTAATGGCCTAAGAAAGAGTTTATATACAATTACCACAACAGTAGATGGTGTGTGATTAGTTTTTTTTTTTTTTGGAGGATGAATTCACTTTTTTTAAACTTAGCATATTTACATTTGGCTATTTCTGAAAAAATGAGATTTTCCATCAAGAAATAATTATACATAATTATATTTCTGGCAGTCAGTTAAAACGATGAGATTTGGCTTGCTAGATGTGGTGGACTGCTCTGGGGTAATTTGGATTCATAACATCAGTATTTTGAAAATACTGGCTGGAGCCCTGTTGTTAAACCATTTTAATATTGATATGAAAGCATATTATTATTAACTTCTTTGCTTATTATTTTAAAATACCTGAGAATAAAAAATAACTTCCTCTACAAATTACTGATCACAGGCAAACAGTACAGTTAAGATTCATCACCAGATGCTACAACCTCTTCAAAATTACATCTTTAAATTTAATATACTAAAATTTTGGAAAAGTGTTATTTGAAGTGATTTAAATCCTGATCTGGGTTGCTTTTCATGTTAACTTTATAAGTAAATAAAGGGTATATTTTATAAGGGTAACATTAAAATTGCACATTTTTCAGTCCACAAACATTGAGTTTTTAAGTTGAATGTACAGTGTAGATTCCTACTTCAACACAGCAGAGATAAATAGTCCTTCAACACATAAAATAACCCATTTTTACATGACAATGTACCTCTTCACTTTGACAAACAGCTGTCTTACTTACTTTAATTTTGCACCTAACTGGTCACATTCGTCATATCATACTTCTCTCTCTTTACCTCTTTTCTGGCGTGGTTTCATTTTCTTTGTTTGCTGGTGCTTCCTGTAGATCTGGCAGGTTGGCAAAGTCATCCTGTTCAGCCAGGCCGATTGCTAGAGACAGAACAACCATCTTCCCTTCACTGGACACACAGACAAACAAGATATCACAAGACCACACAGGTATGTCAAACAGGCACGCGCACACACACACACACGCACACACGCAGACAGTGACAAAGCAAAACATGCAGCACACATTCATTATGTTCAAAAAGAAAAGGTCTCAGTTATCACATAAAATCGCAGCTCATCTCAATCACAGTTATGTGTTCTGAGGTTAGTTAATACAACAAAGACAATGCACATATAACTCTTTTTGCAAACTATTGCTTTCAAAAACTGGAAAACATTCATTGTTGTTGGTTTATTGTGTGTGCACAACAAACCATAATGCCTACAATCCATCACCTACGAAAGACAACTTACAGTATATGATTTTACATTTTACTGCTCAAGAAGTCTTCATGATGGTTTTGCTTTCAGTGATGTGTGAGTTGGAACCAAAATGACCCCTGATGTGCAAATTTTAACACTAAGACACATTATGTAAAGACATAAAAGGCAACTAGTATGGAAATAAAAGTCAAAGTAATCTAAAGTTATTATGGTTTTATTTTTTTGGCTAGTAGACTTTATATTGTAAGAAAGCATAATCTGCCATTGTCATGATTGGTGATGTCCGATACAGACTTAAATAATTGACAAGTCTGACTCATTTCTTCATTTTCTGCTTCTTTCAGAGGTTTGAGGATAATAGCTCTGTTGTCACTGAAAGGAAATTTAAAGAAAGATCTGAACTGATTTACAATTCCTGTAACAAAACTGTGAGGTTAAAAATTTTCCATTAAGAGCCGTCAAGCCTCTGAATTATTTTGAAGTCTTTTTCTCACATTTTGGATAATGCTTTTGTGCCTATGATAACTTAATGCTGTTGCATAATGAGAATGCTGAGTAGTTTCTTTAACACCAACAAAATGTTACATGTATCATATTAGAATACTTAATGCAGTTCTAATAGCCACAGCTTTATAGCAAAATGTGTTTATTGAAAATACAGGGAATGATACAAGCGATTCTCTAATGAACCAACTTTTAATATAAAACCCACTAGAAACATCCACAAGGTGCTTTTTCTTCAGATTTATTGTTACATTATGTGATATTATGTAACGCACCAGTGAACAGTGTGTGTTCGTACAAGCACAGGGATGCATTCAGTTTCTTTAAATGTGTTTTTTTAATCCATAGTTGAAATGGTAGTTATAGTAATGTGTTTGGTTAAAATGAGCAGAATGAGTGAGAAGCACCGAGGCCTTCGTGGCTCTTTTATCTGTCGTCTGATTCCTTAAAAAAAAAAAAAAAAACAGAAAAGCAAAAACCTAGAAAGAGAAGTCTGGATTGTTTAAGGGAGAAAAACAGAGGCAATTGAAATGACATGCGGAAAAAAAAAGCAGATGGAAAAGCGAAAGAAATGCATGAAAATTGAGGTGGCCTTGACAAAAAACACCTGCAACAAAGAAATGTATCACGTTGATTTTCAGCTGTAATTTCTTCCTCCTAAAATGCCCAAACGTTAAAATTATGCCTTCCTGAAGTACGCTGCACTGTGAATTCAAGAGGCCATGCAAACAGAGACCTCAGCAAATGAACATTTTCTCACAACTAACCTTGAAACTCACAAAAAAACAACCCACATATTGTACACTGTTCTAGCTTCTCATGGTTTCCTTTCTGCCTCCACAATTGCTTTATTCTTCTTGAAAAAGCCTTGAACATAACATGCTGTTCCAAGGACGAACAACATGTATTTTCTTTACTGCAGTGACCTATCTAAGAGCAATTCCAACATGATTTTTCCCATTTCTTAATCTCTTTAGTGTGAATAGGAGAAGGTCAGATTCATCTGCCAGTGCGAGTAAACCATGAGCCTGACAAACTGATCTTGTTTCCAGGATACCACCCCGCATTTTTATATTCTTATTTCATGGATTAGAATCTATCTTGCTTTGGTTTGAATGTTGACTTGACCAGGTTATGATATGTATGAAAAAAATGTTATTAATTACTCAAATGTTTTAATTTAGAGGGATGAAAAAGGAATGATTCTTCTAGTTTTACTGAACCAGTGTCAATAAATGTAAATGCAATGTTGACATGAGAGCAAGTTCTGCATACTAATGTGGAGTTATGCACATACCCAATGTAAACAAATATCAACAGGATCAAAAGATTAAAATATGTGCATCTTATTTCATCCTTTTTCCCCCTGTATGATATATTTCATCATTCGTCTGTTTCTCCTCAGTTTTCTTTCCCTCTCGTCTTCATATCTCACACACCTGATTTATTTTCCCAAGCTTTGTGCGCTTTCTCTAACAAGAGGCAGCTTGTTGAAGCGATATCGACAACAAGAGAGAACACATTAGCACTTGAGAGACGGCGGACCACTGGGGATGTGTAAACAGTAGCGACATGACGCTCATCGATAAGGTGAACAGATTTGTACAGATGACCGAAAAAAGACACGCGCGCTCTAACCGGAGGGCCCTGAAATCATTACCACCTGCACTAGCCCCATTGATCTGAAATGTAAGCAGGGTGGCTCAGTTGTGACAGGCATGGACACACGTGGACGGAGAAACTGCTGCATTTGGTTGTTCATACCCCACTGATCACATAACGCATGATATTCCCACCCTGCGCAGTGTGTTTCTCCCCCGAGGGTCAACAACTGACGTGTTTGGTGCAGCGAGATTCATGACGACAGGGACGATGGGCGATCCCACCTCCCTTTTATGTGCCCAGCCTTATTTGAATGATGATTCACATGGGCAGGGAGGTCACTGGCCTGGAGACACTGTAAATGGGAAGACATGCAAAAAGTAGAGGAGTTTGGAGCTGTATGTGCATGGATGTGTGTGAGTGTCTATGTGCGTGGTCTTGAGGAGAGGAGGGGCGTTACGTGAGGCTGCTTTGTGGAGCACATCATCTGTAATCTATCATTCAAGTCAAGCGGAGGAGGAGAGCTCTCCGTGCTCAGTATCTCAAAACAATCAGTTGCCTTCGCACACCAGCAGCTGTCCTACTCAGTAGCGGATAAATTGGAAAATTGTTGACATAGTAAAAACTGTAATTATCTTTGCACATTGTAGGGTGAAAGGTTATGTCTTTTAAACCTTTGTTGAATTAGGGTTGAGGTTGTTCTATCATGCATTTGTTTTTTCTGACCATGATGCTTTTTTACTCAGTAGGCTGCACCATTACTTTCAAATACTTTCAATCATTTAAGCTATTTCATTCCTCCACAGTGATGGTAGTAACACATGCAGTAGAGAAACAGTTTCTGCTAAGCTTGATTTTGTAAAAGATTTTAAAATCCAAATAAATTCTTGACTGCTCATGGGATAAGTTTGGTTCTCTTCTGGAGCAGGTAGTCCAGAGGAAGTCAGCAGTGCTGAGGTCTGTTTTTATTACCATAATTTTTTTATTTTTTGTTAATTTAAGAGATTCACAAACACTAACGCTAACACACAGTGACAAATAAACACATTTAAATGAGACAACATACTCACAAAGGTTATGGTGTGCCTGAGAGAAGATAATATGACCCACTGATGGTGAGCACATCAACATAACCAGCTATTAAAGTGCATAATGAAGTTAAATCTGTCATGTCTGACACATACATCACAACACGGCAATCACAGTGAGACTTGAATCAGTGTTTTTTTGCACAACCTTTAATCAACACCTTTCTAAGACAGTTTCAACAAAAGCTAGTGAAAGGATTTATTCCAGAACTGTTGTATTGACTGTATTATGTTTGCCTTATAAACCGCCAAGTGATTTATGTCAAAATATCCTGAAAACCTTGGAAATATGTTGGCAGTGCAGCACATATCATTGAGATTTAATGCAGAGTGTATCACTGATAAGGAAAGCCTCATTCTTCAACAATATTACTCAGCAAGCTTTTCTGATGCAACATTTCACAGAGTAGAAAACCTCATGGCACTCACAAGAATGACTTGACGTCCAGCCCTCTGTTGCGGATCTGCTCCACCATGTGATCCCAGCTTCCAGGATTTGACCTCGATCGGCCTGCCCCTGCTCCTCTGTACCGGGAAGCTCCAGCCGGACTCCCCCGGACCCCGCGCGGGCCCCCACGGTGGCCCCCACCGCCTGGGCCCGTGTGCAGCTGGCCCAGGCTTTGTGAAGTGACTGGGGGATCGTTAGGACCCGGAGGGGGCTGGTGAGTGAGGGGCTGTTGGAGGCTCTGCTGCCGGACCAGGGGCCTAGGGCGCGCCACAGCCGAGGACGGGATGTGCTCCAGGGTGGAGGCGGTTGAAAGTGAAGTGTCCCCAAAACTGAGCAGACATGGGAGCATTGAGGAAAGAGATGGATGCAAGGAGGGAAGACATTGGAGTTAGAGGGAACACAGGGGACACAGGACAGGCAAAGTCATTTGGAGAGGATTTTGGAAAAGATGAAAAGATAAGAAAAATTGGTAACACATGATCATGTTGATATCAAAGGAAGCCGAAGAGGATAAAAATGGCAAAAAAATACAGCACAGATGAAATTTGGGAACATGGTGTTCACAGGGAATATCAAAGGCAGAGAGGATCAAGAGAGAACAAACAAGAAAGAAGATCAGTGTAAAAAAAGGGGGGGGGGGGCACAGAGTTTTTCAAAAAGCTCCAGATTACTGTAAAACATCTGTATGAAAGCAGCTGTGCAGAATTTTAAGCTTATGCTGTGCAACAGTGTATGAGGGTGTGGATGGGCTGGCATGCACCGTGTAATCATTCAATTATTCTCCACACTGTGGTCAAAACAAACATGTGCTTAGATGGAATTAAATTCAAGCTGCAGTTAAAGTATCACTGTCACTGGAGTCTCTTCTTTCAATCTGCAGCGCTAAATCGTTTCTGTATGTTACCTCTCCTCCTAATTAGCCGTGACCTACTTCTACCTTCTTGCCTTGTTGCCTTTCGCCTCCACTAGTCTTTCTCTAAGGTCCCTTCTGCTTCAGCTGTGTTTTTCCTCCCCAATCCTCCCGTTTTACCTTTGTGCTTCTGAGCTCAACTGCTCCTCCATCTCCTCTGTCCATTCATCTTTTCCACACCCTCAGCCCTCACATCAATCTTTCTCCACACATCCTCCAATCACTGTTCTTTAAGTCTGCAGTCTAATTACCGGTCTGCTCCTCTTACAATCATGTAATAGCGCTTCACCCCTTATCATGCTTTCAATCACTGCCCTGCCTGATAACTGTAAGCTTGTGCTAAACAGGCCTGTCTGAAAGCTAATGCTGGGAGGGGAGGATTTACAGCCTGGACTTGAGTTTTGTTAGCAACCCTCTCCAGCATTAACTCGGCTTTAATTCTGCTGGAGAGCCAGGAGACAAGCCCCCCTGAGCATCAGAGCAAGTCTGGATCAAGCAACTACAAGGCAGAGCTCATATACATGCAATCATGTATGCTTTCTCTCATACACATTCACATACTGCGCACCCTTAGGTATGTCTTGAGGAGAGACTTTGATGAGACTGTTTATTTACTCGTGCATAATATTTAAACTGAATAAATGTGAATTAATTAATTTATAAAAGTTGTTTGATGGATTTCTTTTGAGCAAAAGAGTTATGGAGTTTTGAAGTGGAACAAATGCATTTTCAGGGTTTACATAGGGTTTCAGAAGTAAACGTCTGGTTTATTTGCTACATAGATAACAACAAGCAACTGTTAGTCTGAGCGTTTCCAAGGCTCGGAAACTCTAATTTGAATTATGCGTGCAATAGATGAGCAAATGCATTTAAAAAACATCTGTTTTTTTGATAAAGAGTCAAAGCAACAAGGCTGTTATGTAAAATCTAACTGGAGAAGTTTGACACCAAAGGTGCTTTTTGATCAGAAATATCCAATCCAGGAGTTTTAAACTTCTGTGAGCTACTAACAGCGGGAGAAGCTGAGGAAGGAAGTGTTGTTTTTCTTTAAATATTTTACAGCTTTGATTTGCACCTTTGATTGGCTTCTTTATAGAAACAACAGCTGAGCCTTTGGCCATAACAAATTTAACAAAAGAGAAGATTTCTCAGAAACATTTAGATAGAAATAATTGGCTTCGATGGCCTTAACATAAACCCGCTAGATCGTAAAATTATCCGAGAGACTCCCGTGAGTAAAGCACATCATTAAAAGAAATGGGACATATTATTTACAGTGGAGAGAAATACTTTTATAACTATAAGCCTCAACCGTGGGCTCTTTGTATAAAAGACGTTACAATCTTTTTTTCTATTCTTGATGGCTCTGTGCATTTAAATCTGTAGCTGAGTCAGTTCATTTTCATGCTCACATAAGTTGAAAACTTGATAGTTTCAAGTCAGAAAATAACAACAAACATCTTGAGCTTGAGACCTAATTTAAAAATAGAAACAATAATCTATTTTTGATTTAGCTTGTTTACTTTTTTTATATGCGCTTATCATTTAAGTTGAAATCCACTCAATATCTTAAGGCATTCATTTTACTTATGTTCATTTTTAATGTAAATGCATTTTGATTTTGTTAGATCAACTTGTGAAAGGGTCTTTTTTTCCCCCTCCACATGATGTATTGTTCCTCTGGTGAAATCAGTCCCCTGTCCACCAGACCTCACTGCACATGACAAGTGATGTGCCATGTGGACAGGTGGGCAGGGGTGAAATGAAATGTGAGAAAAATAAAAGGAAATGCATAAAAGCGGAACAACACATTCAAAAGAAACTACTGCTATTTGAACATCTAAGCATATAACCAAACCCTGAAGCTACGGTACAGTGAGGTGTAGATACACAGAATAAATTAAAATAGGTCCAGTGACACGCAGAAATCTGGATTCATGGTGGCATTAGGCCAGACATCTGGGAGCCAGTCCATGTGCTAATAAATTTTGCCAGTCTGTTCAGTGTCATACATTTGGCAGATGATTTATTCATGAATGAATTTATTCAAAAATTCAGAGTCTCTAAAACACCTTAACTTCGCAGTGATTCCCTCAATAGTTGTATCTCATTGTGCTTTGAGGCAGGCTGCATCTTTATTGTCTTCTGTTTGTGTCTGTACTGCATCAGTCATTCACGCCCCGAGCGTGAGACCTTTTATCGACTGTATCCTATTACTGACTTTGAGGATTATTTTTCACATTTCTTCTTGCTTAAAAGTCAATTAAGATGACTATAAACCTTGAATGATTTTTGTAATTGATGAAAATTGAAGAGGGTAAAAAACAAGGAAACAGCATCAGAGTAAAGAAAAAAAACAAAAAAAACACCAACACTGAAGAGTGAAAGAGAGAGTAAGTGGGGGAGAGGCTGATGCTCAAAAATAGAAACCAATTCCAGAAGAGAAATGGAAATAAAGGTAGATATGAAAGGAGGAGTAAAAAAGGGAGCAAAAAGAGTGTCAAAAGTGAAGAATAATACATGAGAAACACTGTACACTGTGTTCTTCTAAACTTAAGGAATATCAGTCAAACATGCGTGATTCATTCATGCTGCATAGAGTCCAGTGGCAGCATCACCTCAGTGCGCAGAGTTTTGCTTATATTTTCTGTATCATATCAATGAATGAGTGAATTATGAATAAACAAATGGAAGGGTTACCTAAACAGCTCTGCTGTGCTACAGTCTTTTACAACCTCTTTGACTGTATTTTGCTCTAGATTCACTGAATGAATTGTTTATGTGATCCAGAAGAAAAGAGGTTGTTTTTCTGGGCAACAATTTACATACAGAGATCTTACATTTTTCATTCATTAGTCTTCTCAATGTGAAGCAAATATTTTGCAAAAACATGCAGCTCTGAGCAGCCAAGTACTGTTGTTTTATCATTTCTACAAGAAAATCAGAAATATGGGGCAAATTATTATTTCAGTTCAACAGCTATACAGTTTTGTTTGTGGTATCCGGGCTCTAATCTTATCACAGCATGTGTTTTGCTGGAGATCAAGAAGTAATGATAACAAAACATTGGACTCTTTCGTTTTGCTGAATGTTTTTTTCTTCAGTCGGTTGTTTCCTTTTGCCATTTGAATATGATTTTTATTTATATGACTGGGTGACTTTTTATGCTTTTCAGAGACCTAAGAATTAAAATCTCAGTGCAAATAATTGCTCATAATACATACTGTATTAAATCTGGCATGAATGGTCACAAGTAGATATTGTTATGTATTGAGGGGACACAGGCCAAAAGGCTGGGAAACGCTGCAGTACCAACAGTAGTTATTTGAAATTTGGGTTATAAATATGTTGTTTCCTATTAATCTTGAAAATAATTAACTTTGAGGATTTTATTCAACTTTGGTTATGTCACCCATGCTCGTGATGTTGCCAAGTGTGATGAGTCGATGGTTCCACAAGTGTTTTCTAATACTGTTATTAATATTTTTTACTTTTAATTCAATTGGGAGAATATCACGCTGATTCAAGTTGTAAAAAAACCTAAAACTGTGAGTCATGTAACACTGTCTGTGGAAAACATTGATTGGACTTTTAATTCAGGAACCAGGGGTGCCTGAAATATCTTCTCGCACTGTGCAACTCTGTTATCGATTGCTGTTGTTTACACTATCAGCTGATCATGTTGAATATCAGCAGGCTCCAGTAGTAACCAAAAGAAAGTCTGTGTGATTGCTCCTAGCATTTTGAATCTCTGTTGTTCAAGACTAATTGCAAAAACAAAACATCTTTTCAGCAGTTAGCAGAGGTTGATACTCTGTGAACTTTGGTAAAAACTGCGCTGCATTGAACCATGTTATATAAAAAGATTTTATTTGTATTGCTCGCCCAGTAAAACCGCTCTCCTGCTGTTTGTGCAACAACCCACTCTGATTTTAAAAAGCTGTTACTTCAGATGAACAAGCATGGCGTTTTTGAAGATTTTTTGTGAGCATCTGTTTCTTTTTGAAATCTCCAAACTGTCACAGACTTCTTCAAATTGGAGCCCACAGAGGAGCAGTATGACTGTGTGCATTCACTTTATTTAAGGCTGTCCTGACATCAGCTGGTGGAAGGTTGGCAGCTGACATAACAATGGTATTTGTTTATGAGTGACGGAGTTCCCTGTAGTCAGAAGACTTCAACAAATAGTTACTCATGCATCGCAGGTACATTCTGCAAAGCATTCTCCTCTCTTCCAGGCTTGTCTTATGTTATTTTCATCTGCATGTTGTCAGAAAGAGCTAATGTTGATGTCCATCTTGGAATGTCCATGCAACAATGCCATTCATGATGTTGCTAACATTCTCTTCTTTGATGCCCACACCATGCGGTCGCTGCATCCCCTCATGCGTTCCCCCTGTCACCATGCGCCACTCACTTGCTAAACCGCAGGCCTCCGGCATGCATGTGGCTCTGGACCGTCTGCCAGCGTCCGGCCTTGCTGCCCCCCGTCACCATGCTCCGAACGCTGTCACTGCGACTGGGCCCTGCCCCAGTCCCAGAGCAAGCACCACCCCCGCTGTCGCTGGCCCCCGGTGAGGGTCCAGCACCGCCATGCCCACCCTTATCCACGGCCCCACTGGGAGGAACAGTGGGGTGGATCGGAGACAAAGAAACACGGACAGACAGAAAGAAAGGACGAGAAGAGGATACAAAGAAGAGAGACGGACGGATGTGAGACAGACGCACAGACGAACAGAGCCGGAGAGCAAAAGAATTGTCAGTAAAGTTAGTCAGACGGGTGAGTAAGACACTTTGTGAGCCCTCAATCCAGTCACAAGTGTCTAGCACACAAGAAGAACCTGGAGCAGCTGCCAGGTGAGCCGGTCAGTAAAACAGCAGTGAAGAGGTTTTCTATGTAACTGTGTGAGTTAATTGGAGAACACATTTGTTTTTTCTGTAGACTTTTGACTGAAACTAAACAATATCTTCCTAAAGTACAATAGTTCTGTTCTGTTCAAACAAACACAGAACTGATAGCCAGTGGTTCACATTATGTACTGTATGATATGCGATGTCAAATTCTTTCTTGTAAAGCAAAATACACGCAACAAAACAGTTTAAATACATTTTTTAACAGCAAACTTTTTCTTACTGCACCCACTTGGTCCATTTAAGCAGTTTTAGAAGCATCTGAGGTGATAAAACAGGCCACCGAGTTTCAGGAGTTTAGATTTGCAGCCTGTCTGCCCCATTTTTTACCCCACAGGGAACAGTAATGACCAGTCTACTGTTTCTTTGAATGAGGCATTTTAGCTGAGCAATGATTCAGATGCATCACTCTCATATTTTAACCAACAAACCTCCGGATACAGGTGATGATAACAGGACAACGCAACTCTAATCTCAAAGCAACTCAGCTGCAGCTCATGATGTGTAGACACTTTCCTCAGAAAGGTCCTTAAACTTATTTCTGATTATGCATATGCATCGTATCCCACCCCGGCTGGCTTCGACTCAGACGCCACAGAGGAGACTACAGAACAGAGGACAGACAGATTGTCGACCTCAGCACAGGGACCTTCGACTGAGTGAAGACAAAGCACACAACATATGGCTGCACACCAAGACAATGTCTTCAGCAACATTTAGACATAAGGTGCAAGCTGACAGTAAAATGAATGATTTCTCATCAAAGCAGTGATATTTAGACATTAACAACTGATATTTTCCAGCTATCTTGACCACTTTTTGTGATACACGTGCATATATTTTTACATACATATGTAATGTTTTTAGTTATATTTTTAATTGTGTCTAATTCATGTCTTCACCTTATGCATAAGCACTTTTAATTATCCCTGAGTTTGAAATGTGGTAAACAAACAAAAATGGCCCTGCCTTCCTAAAAGCATCATTATTCCAACAAGAGTAGCATTTGTTGACTTACTGATCTGCTATCAAATATCTCTGAAACTCTTCAATCAGCAGCATATGAAATATTACTCAAATATGAATAATTATCTAATAATAATAATAACATATCACAGTTCATTTAAAAACAATTGCTGCTGATTTCATAATTGTTTTAAACACCACTGCACAGATACAAAGTAATTGATAGGCCTGTGGTTTTGAAACAGTCAAGTGTGTTGTAATTAGAGAGGAAAAGATTGAGCAGGTTCAGTTAATGCCTCAGTGACGTGTGAGATGCATCTAAATGATAGAATGGAGGTTGATATGGAACGGACGTTTTACCACCTAAACACTTAATTGCTGCACTGCACATGACAAAGACACTGTCAATATTTATAAAAAGGGCTCAGTAGACCGGACTCAGGAGGGCTATCAGGCAGCCTTAAAGCACTTACAACACAATGAGTGATGGTGTAAACAAATGAGCAGAAAACACAGAGCGAATTGGAGGGTTGAGGGGTAACACACAACTTCACACTCACATTAAAACTAACAAAACAGTAAAAAAGTAGAAAAAAACCACCCCAATAAAGGTAAAGTTGAACATTTTGGAAAATAGGCTTACTAGCTTTCCAGCACAGAGTTAGTTTTAAAAAACGATATCTTTCTTGTATCTCTTAGACATGAGGCTACAGCCAGCTGCTAGTTAGCTTAGCACTAATTTAGAAACATTCAAAAGTTTGTGTACAAGCAGACTGGCTGAACCTCTTGTTTTTAATTTAAGTGTCAATCAGGCAGGAGGCAGGACAAACTCAAATAAAGCCCCACTTGGTGTTAAAGGGGGAGCCGAATCAGAATGTTGTGTTAAATTACATGTTTCCTGATCCAGGCATCCCACAAAAAATTGTCTTATATCACAGTTTGTAGGTTGGTAGGCACTCCAGATACCTAAATGTGCGTGCACAGGCACTGAAAAGGGAGCCTTTCAGAATATGTCCCCTTTAACAGGTTGGAGCCTGTGTGGGCAGAGGGGCTTGCATGTGGCGGCAGCAGTGCAGCGTCCAAGTTAAAGGTTTAGTATGATGCTTAGTTTTTCTGTGTGATTTGCTCAGGTCTCAGCACAAATAGAGAGTGGAAATAATCTGTTGATATTCATAGTGATACAGGCAACCAGGGTTTTACTTTTTGTTGCGGTTTAAGAGTCTATGGGTCCTTTCTGTTGAATAAGCCACAGACATATAAAAACAGGTGAGAGAAAGAACTTTTTCAGTATCCTCTTTACAATCAACAAAACCAAGTGAGAAACAGAAGGTGGTGTAGGTCTTTTCATCTAACTCTTTGCCAGAAAGCAAATAAGTATCCATCCCAAAAGGTCAAGCTATTCATTTAAATTAACCTTTTCAAAGATTAAATAATCAAAACCAAAAAAAAAATCGAATATCAACAACAGTCAACCCTCTGTTGAAACCCTGATGGCTTTTGGTAAATATATGTTTAAGTAAAATCTGCTACAATGACCCGAGCAACACAAGTCAATACTTGGAGTTTAGAGGCTGCGTGTTACAAAAGTGGAAAAGGTTCAGGTGAAACATCTGCTCTCTGAGGGTTGTCCGTCTCCATGGTAACACTCCATGGCCTGCAGGTGAGAGGTAAAGAGGGTCTGATGAGGCTAGCAGGACTGTAGGGAATGGGGCTGTCAACCTTTCACTTGTACACCCTGCACACTGTGCAAAGGCACAATAAAATGTTCATTTTTTTTTCTTTCACAAATTTCATATTTTGGAGTTTTGACAAGAAGGAGAGTCTCCAAAATAAATCTGATCTCTCTGGAATCTTTTACATCATAAAAAAAAATATGATTTAAAGCCTGTTTTCTGTTTTCAGATAGGATATATCCATCAATTGTGTTTGGCTGTTGGCAGACAGAAACACTGTCTGAGAAAATGGTTGTAATTCCTGTCAGTGTTAGGGCGGTCCTTGGAATCACAGTGATATTAAGGGATGGTGCTGCACATCTCTATCTGGTGCTGCATGGCCAGCAGTGCATACTAAACACCCAAAACGTGAGGACTACCAGAGGATGAGAGGAGACTTCTGTTTAAAGACATGTGCCTAGACAGTGCTACAGAACAAGGCTTCCTCCCCCTCTTTGGACTGATAAATGTGACCTTTTCACTGCTCAGAGTGATATATTGATCCGCTGTTGTCTTTGATTCTGAGTATTATTTGTGTTATTTCTCAGGTGGTTATGCAAACAAATAGCCAAACACTAGACTCTTGTTCAAATTTAATGTGCAAAAACAAATCTTTACTATGCTAATAATGCCCAATTTTATGACATCAACTAATCATACAGCTTTGTGGGAGTTTTCCAAGGTGTACACAAGCCCCTGTTCATTACAGCCCTGCGCAGACAGACGGGTCCCTTACCAGCCGTGACTGAGACTCACTTGGGCGTGAGGCGTGGGTCTCCGTAGGGAGCATAGGGAGACATGTTTAAGAGGAACTCCTTGGGCGGGTAGGAGCTCCACCTCTGTTGCACGTTGCTGCTGTCATTGTTATTCCAAAAGTCTCTGTCTAGATCACTGTGGCCACAGAGAGAGAGGCAGAGACGTAAGATGGGTAATACAGCAGGCAATCAAAGACTGTAAGCAAGAATAATACCACAAAAGATGAAAGCAGTGTTGAGTCAAAAGGAAGAAAAAACACACTGGAAAAACAACAAAGTTAGAACACTGTTTCATAAATTTAAAGGTCAGTGAGAGAGTGTTAATAAACAGGAAAAATATGGCATTATCAATGCCTGGGAAGTTATTCTCTATAACTGTGTACAGTTCTTGAAACAAAAATACTGAAAAGATTTTGTTTATAGAATACAAGGTGAATGTAACACTACATTCATCATTTATAGTTTTGACATAATGAGGGAAGTTTGAGATAAGTCTGTTGTTATTTGTTTATTCAAAAACCGAGATGAAATGTTGGTGCATGGTACAAAAGAAAATATAGAGAGAAAAGAGATGACCTATATGTTTTATCACTCTATCAGGGATGAGGAACCGATAAAAAAGAGAAGGAGGAGAAGTCAGTAAAACAGAAACGACACATATAAACCTTGTTTTAGTGTTTTGTAATAGAATGTGACTACTGTGATTAACTCTTTGAGTTATGTACAGACATTTTTTGGGTCATTTTTTAGAAATCATTTTAAAGTACAGCTTATTTATTCATAACCAACCTTTCATTTTTGTAACAAGAATAAAATTCATAATTTAAAAATTCACCTCTCTGATAAATGTGAAAAAAATATAAAACTGTCTCGAAGGCATCATGTCACAGTGGGCATCTCAGACCATGTAGGGGGTGCTGCAAGATTACGGTCCTAATCAGAGACGACTGTTAAAGAGCGATAACATCCTCACATCATAGATCATTTCCATATGGCTCAGCTAAACCCTCCCTGACACCTACTTGATGGCTTTATTTTCCCCTCGACCTCTCACAGAATCTGGAGAGCTGGCAGCCTCCACCCCAGGCTTATTCCTCTTCCCCTGCAAAGAGACAACAGACTGAGAGAGCGAGACAGAGACAGAGACATGGACAGAGAGAGAGACAGAGTCAGAGAGCAATGCAGGGGGATGGATCTTAGAGTCGTGTCTTGATCATTGTTTACAAAAGCATAATGCAAATGGCACTTATGATAGAGGCCTTAGAGTCATCACTTTTCAAACATGTTGTGAAATAAGATAAATGAGAGACGAGCAACAATTGGTTTTATGCCAGAACGACAGCCTGCTTCTGAGGATCAAAACATGATGAATGAGCACTTGACTACAATGAGATGCAAAAACACACTCTCACATGCACAAACATGTCTTTTCAAATAAACTGGGGGAAAGAGGCACATGTTTACTCGACATTGAACTGGGTAAGCTGCACTTCAGACAGAATGAATTTATGCTTGTTTACTGGGATACATATCTACACAGAGCTTTACATCCATATACAATGTTCTATGATAAAATACAGAACAGAATATTTGCATGGTTTCTGCAAGAGGAGTTTATTCTAAAAAAAGGAGACAGAATATTAAATTTAGGTACTAAAATAAAATGTTTCATAATAGCATGTGGTGAAATAGAATGTTCTCATTTAGAATAGAATGATATATTAAAATCCTTTTTTTTGTTTAAGAATGCTGTTCAAAAATATTGAGTGAAAATAAAAATTTAGGTTCTCTTTTTTAAAATAAAAAAATTCTACTGTGGAATGTTCTAAAATGGAATGTAATGTCATATTCTAGAATGCATGATAATTTAAGGCAAGACTCTAAAAAAATACTATAAAAAAAAGACAGAATATAAAATCAAGTCTGGTTCCAAAAGGGAATCTTCTATTGCAGAGAGTTCTAAAATGGAATGTTCGTATTCGGAATGGAATGTGACATTCTAGAATGCACATATTTCTAATGAAGGATTTATTGAGAGAATGCTGAGATAGAATGAAATCAGTTTAGGTCTTATTCCAAAATGGAATGTTCTATATGTTAAGAAATGGAATGTTGTTTACAATAGAATGTTGTTTTCCAGAGTGCATGTTTTCTAAGGGAGAAATCCATTCTACATAATAGAGGTTAACAACAAAATGTAGGGCATTTTTCAAAATAGAATGTTATGAAATGAAATGTTCTAATTTAGAATAGAATTTTGTATTTTATGACGAATGGTGTTTTCTGATAGAAAATCAAGGTCTAGCTTAAAAAAAACTGCAACAAGGACATCCCAGATATTGAAAATAAAAGGCACTCATAAAAAACAAACAAAACACTTTAACGAGTCAGAAACTCGAATGTATTCTGTGCAGAGCAGAGATCAGACTCTCCAGAGCTCATTTTGAGAGAAACAGGATGGTTTGGAGGGAGAAAAAATTCTAGATAGCAAATCATTTCTATTGAAATATTTTATATAGCTTTCTTACTCTCAGGAAGTGCTCACCACCTAATGGATAGTGCTTTCAGCAAAGTAATATACAGTAAAGTTATTGACCCCTACGCATTATTGAACTCTTTATTTAGGCTATTGAACTCTGGAGGGTGATAGCACTGAGCTGAATCACACAGACTGATCCTCAGTAATGTATAATATTGTATTTTACAGCTACCTCTCATCAAGAATATAAAAATCCATAAAATGTCCACTAAATAGACAAGACCCCTCTTTTTTTCTTAACTTGGTGTTAAAGAAAATTAGATGTACTACGTGAAGTTCTATCCATAATCAAGTAAACAGCATTTTGGACTTGATCCCTGCTGGACGTCTTAGCTACATCACCATCTGTTGCTCCGGGTAATCATCCATCAACTTGACCGAGTTTTAATCACATATGTCATATTTTGACCAAATATGTAGCACTTTGCATTTAACTCCTCCACGTTAGCTCGCAATAAGATATAACACATCTTGTCAGACAGATCAGGAAAAAAAGGATTCAAAGCTGGAAAACTGGAAAATAAAAAAATCTACTTTTACCATTATGTGCCTGGAAGACAAATCACAGAAGACAAGAAAACTATTTTGGTCACATTTTGATGAGTTTTATATAACATTAATATCAAGTCTTGCAGACAAGCTGTGCTATGAAAGGAGAATTATGTACTTTTTATGTAAGTCATTATTGGTTTCTTGCTATTTTCAGCAGTGAGTAACACTGTTTGTGCATCCAGAGGGGCCTGCTCAGCTTGGCTCTTTCAGGGGCTGTTTGGTGATTAAGGTGTGCCCTGTTTCCCTCCTACACTCGCAACCCTGCTCCTTTTGATTTTAAAAGAACTGTCAAACATAGAGGTGTAATAATTCATAACTTCACTTTTTGAAGTGTCAATTGAACTCCTTTCCTTTTCCTTAGAACTGAGATTTTTTTTCAGCAGCATGCTCTGCATCACCCGCTAATAACTGTCTTGCAAACAGCTCAGGGGTAGAAAACAGCAGAAGGAATGATGATGCTAAATTGAAGTGCCACTGAATCTTAATTGTGAAATTAAATGTCACTAGAGGAAGAAAATTTGTCCTTTATTGGTGGTTTTATACACTGCTTCCTAATCTGCAGTCTGCTGTCAGCATCTGATGGTTTTCACAAGTCACGTGTGGCAATTTAATGGTGGAATTATTTTAATTATCCCCCTGTTTTGACATAACAGTGTAATGTGCACACGGCTTCGGCTCGTGCTTCTCTTGCAGTTTAAGGTGCAAGTCGGTGCATTAGGGACCTTAAGTAGACCTTTGTGTGCAGTCACATCTTTTGCAGTGTGTCACATGCTATAACTGTTTTATATTCCAAGGCTATTTTTAGTTTTCAGTTCACCTGACCTGCATGTCTTAGGACTGCTGGAAGATGCTGGAGAGACCAACACACATACAGAGGGAACATACAAATTTAAAAAATCCCCAGCTGAGCAGTGGGTTCAAACAGAGAGCCATCGTGTTGTAAGTGATGTTGCTAGCCTCTATACCTCTATGAAGCCATGAAGGAGGCTTCTAAAGTGTCAAAATGTAGACGTTCTGACATCTTGATTTGCTGGACTGTCTGCATTCGTACTCCTCTAAGAAAGGGGGAGTGCTTGTTACTATGTACCAGTTTGCTAATGCTAATAAATTGCATTGACCAAATCTTCAGAATATGACACCTTAAAGATAAAGAGCAACAATTTCCATGAACAAGAACATTCATCAAGACTCCATAGAGTCAAAGGTTTTAAAAAATAACAAACACATTGAGATACAGAACACAGCACTCTAAATGGAATCAGGTACTTCACATATGGATAGTCTTTAATGCAACCTTATAAATATTTAAGAGCTGTCTGAAAAACCTTAAAACAGATGGGTCCAGACTGTAGACAAAATAGGTCACTTGTCACAGTTTTCCACAATGACCTATATGACCGTCTCAAAAACAACTTGTGCACATGTTTTTTCATCCACCACATCTGTGATTTAGGTTTGTAAATGTCACATATTGTTCAAGCCACCATACACAGGAATGTAACAATGCCACTCTACTTCTGCCAGTGCTGAAGGGTAGTAAATACTGTCACTAAAAGCAGTTTCTCTAGACAGTCAACACAAAAATACAGCAGTGTTTGAGGTGTTTTAGTGAACTACAGATGCTGTTTTTTTTGTCTGGTGGGGACAGTTTCTCTAGTTACTATGACTTCTACCATTTTCATTTCCTGAAATTTCTTTCTCATTGTCATCTGCTTTAAAAATACTTGCATTCTTGAAATAGCTAATGCAATCTTCGTTTTTACGTGACTGGATTTTTCATCATGCTTTGAAAGAGATTTTTTTGGGGGTTTCTTTTTTTTGGTTGAGAGATTTGCTGCTCAATTTTAAACTCGATGATGAATGCAAGTACTTGTACTCATTAAAGGTTTTAAAGCAGAGTGCAGCCTGGAGGCTTTCAGACACAGCACAGTGATGAATCTTTATCTGAATACACTCGTCAGTGTCCAACAGGTGGCCTCTTCATGAATTTTACTGTATCTATGTCTAATTTATCCATAGTAAACTGTATTATTTATCATTTAACAAGTTATGTGTCCAGCTTGGCACAAGTATTTCCAATAGAGAGCAAAGCCTGGGGCCTGACTTTCTCTGTTCTGTACCTACATTCAGCCACCACACTACAAATACACACAAACTGTACAGTGCATACACACAGGTCAGAATAATATTAGACTCAAGAACTCAGAGATGGGTAGATTTCCAGCAGTCGAGAATATGCTATCAAGTGCAGCTCATCTATCATTAAACAGAATCATAAAATCTTGAGGAGGCTGGAGAGGAGAGGGTGGAGACGGTACAATGTTGAGAGCGTGTGGGAGGATGTGAGGAACAGAAGGGAAGATCGAGAGGAGGGGGAGAAACAGGAGTACAACGAAAGAGTAGAGCGGCAAGTGAGAAAACAGAAAGCGACAGGGTAGAGGAGGGCTGAAGCAGACTCCAGAATACTGAAGGCTCCACTGCTGTGAAGAGGAACTTAAAGATGCCACCAGATGAATAGGAGTTGTTAGAGGGACAGAGGGGGCTTCCCCGTTCAGAGCAGTGTGACCCAGCTTCCCTGTCCTGCTGTCATCATGTTTGTCAGACACCTGGATGTTTAACACTGATCACTGATCACTGATCGCCTTCTCCTCCCGCCAGTCTGCATGCTTCCATGGCTGTCTCTGCCTCCGCCCCTCTCTGTTCTCCTCCTCCTACTCTCCTCCCTCTTCCACTCCCATATAACAACCAATGGCATGAGACCAGTTCCAGACAGAGAATTCATCCCTCCTGGGGCAAAAATGCTTTTGTATGAATGGTTTTATTTGTTTTAAGGCCAGAAATGCATCATGTATCATTCATAGTTGTGATTCATCGAACCAAAAGAGTGACTTATCTCTTGAATGGTTATTTCTTGTATACACATAGTCATTAAAGACGTAGGTCACTGCTCAGTTTGACTCCTAATTTCATATATTTTAGTTTTGTACTGTTGGTTGGACAGTCTTATGAAAACCCTCGCTCTGACACTGCCAAATTCTAATTTCATAATTTTTCGAAAAATCTTACAGCCAAATGATTCACCAAAATAGTAATAATAACCAGCCAATCAAAAAATGAAAGTGATAATTTTAGCAGCCCTATTTATGACATATTCATATCCTCGCTTCTGGCATATGTTTTATATATTTTGCCTGCAGGTGTTTCTTTGTTTAACCTTTAGAAGTGTAACACACAAAACAAACATAAGGTGATATTAAGTGAGATTAAAAACAGAGAGAGACAAAGACAATGAAGGGGAAAGTACTGTAAGAGAAGAGAGGGACGATCCTGGAAAAAGAATTTGTATCATTCTGACAAGGACATGGAGATAAAATGACAAAGGGACGAACACAAAGCGGACCGTTTGGTAGAAAGGGAGAAGGAGGGTGACACACAAACAGAGACAGAGACATAGATAACATAAGGGCAAACAAAGATAAGAAATGGATGTGTTTGTCAGGTTCAGTGGGTTTTGTTACTCTAAAGCACTGATAGAAGCACTTAGCATACTTTATAAGTCTATTCTCACAATAAAAAATATGGCATTTGGCTCAGCTTTTTTGCTCTCAACAGCTTAGTTGACTCTCAACTTGTGTGTGTTTGATCAACTGCTGTGCTGCAGTCACTCCTCAAACAAAGAGACAGACAGAGATGAGAGAGCAGGACCAAAAAAAGGAGGCAGCAAGGCAGGAAAGCAGGACAGAGTGTAGGAAACGCCAGCAGACCAAGATGTATAGGAGGAATTACAGTTGCCTGAGAAGCAACCAATAGCTCTGAGTGATGCTCATTAGCATATGAATCATTAGCATGGTGCTGGAGGCTGGAGGCAGGAGGCAGACAGCCATGATGCACAAAGCTCAGAGCGCACAAAGCCATGTTTACAGAGAGCACTAAGGTCTGCGATCATGTTTGCTGTCACGGCCAAACATGCAGCCTCTCTCTGACTCTTGTGCCAGAGAGCACAGCAAGTTGAAAACACTATTCAACAACAGCAACGAGGCATGGAAGGCAATCACTGTAAACATTTAATTCAAGGTCACAGTGTCTTGCAAAGAAAGCCTGGCTGCCCACACTGCTGCAGTCCATCTTCAATGCCCTGGTGTTCAGAAATATGTAGACTATGGGATGTGAAGTTTTGAAGAAAGACATGTTTTCACAGGAATGCATACTGGATCTGAATCCTGCAAACTGCAATGTGTCTGTAGCATTAAATATCAAAAACTTTAAAGCCCCAAAAGCTGACAGAGAGTGTTTAATAACTGTTTGATCAAATACATCCAGATTTTCTCCTAATTTTAGAGTTTATTTTATTTTTGTAGGTATTCTCTTAATGTTATGTTTAGAAATTAAACATAACACTAAGAGACTTAATGTCTTGTTTTGTCTGATTATATGTTCAGAACCTAAGATAAAGGTTTACAGTGATATTTATCAGAACACATCTTCACATTTAAGATAGCCTGTACCAGGAAGTGTTCAGTGTAACTTAAATGAAGAGTCAACAATTTAAACAATTCCAGTATCTGTCAAATGACTAACTAATCAATCAACCTTTTTTACACTTATACTGGTATCAATAAAAAAAACTTACATATCTTTCAAGTGAAATGTGAAACAAAGTATGAGTTTTAAACATTACCCTACCCAGTCATACTCAGTCCCCCCAAAAAAAGAAAACTGAATAAAATTGGTCAAATGACGTGAAGCCTCCACATAGTTGACAGAAATTGTTATATTCACTACTAATTAAGCAATAAAAGTGAGAATTACTTTTTGATTATGAATAAGTAATAATTCAGCAAAGTACAATTACTACGAATTATCCGAATGCATTAAAAATTTCTACAAACTTTCATGCCCAGAGGACATAGAGGAAACTGGGTGCAAAACTTTTGTTTTAAAATGATAAATAGCCGGGCAGAGAGTGATGTAACTTTAATCAACTAATTAGCTAAAATCTAATTTGGTCTGTCACAAGCAGAAATTAGTCTACAAAGAAAAAATAATGAAGGTTATGTGATCAATCAACCAATGTCAGATCTCAAAGAACTGTACCATCCTTTGTTGTTTGTGTTGATCAGCTCTTTCTTTTAATTCTTTTATCTGTGCAGCTGTGTTGTATGAAATGTTCCAATGCTTGTCCAGCCATCAAAAAAGAAAAAATTAATTAAAACAGACTTTGTCATAAACAATCTGATACATTTGGAAGTTCGCAAAGGACATCTGTTGAAACAACTTTATCCAAACATTTCAAGTTCATGTCAAAATCACAATATGCTGGTGAGAATGTGAATAATAAGGACTGTAACTTACCAGCTTACGTTGACACCAGGTGCAGACGCCACACAGAGCTACCAGCCAAACGGCACACACTACGAATGCAACAGACACCAGGAATACACTGAGAGACACTGAGCCTGGGGAAGAGAGGGACAAAGATGCAGGAAGAGACACACAGAGGAGACAGTATTAGTGCACTTTCTCAGGTTAAAAGTCTAAATTCACTGTTGAAACTCAAACACAACTGTTTTGTTGGAGTTTCAAGTACAAAGTGTGACAAAGCTCTCCATTTTAGAGGAGCTGCTGTAATCAGGAGCATTGCCTTGTAATGTACTTTCCTCCTTTTCCTTCTTTCCTCATTCATCCTTGTCATCTGGGATCTGTCATTAGTAAGATGCAGAGAGAAATGTAGCAGTGAGGGGGAAGTGACATAAAGGCACTGAGGAAGCTTCATGCTCATGTTCCCTGCATGTATCAATAGGAGATGCGCACATGTCAGGAAGAGATAATATGGGGCCAGAAGCCATGCAATTACCAGCTTCCTCTTACTCTCCTCCATATCGTAAATCAGTCAGCAACTTTGTTTCCCTCTTGACAGATGAAAAGTTCTTCCACGGCCTTCTATTCATCTCTATTTCTTTCAATTACTGCCTCTCAACGATGCTGTTCATTCAGTTGTCTGCCACCTTGTCTGCCA
>JAPZDV010000001.1:12433144-12485975 GCA_029814665.1 Acanthurus lineatus | reverse complement strand
AGTTATTTAAAATGCAATGGCATACTGGCAAAACAATGTTTGCAAACAATGAGCTCATAACTGCTACATCCTTTTTTCTCCACAATACAGTCGATCTCTTTTTTCAGTCTCCCTCTACCTGAAAATGCACTCGACTGCTGACTCTTCCATTTATCCCTCCATCTCACTTTTCACCTCTGCCTCAGCACGTTCAACATTAATAGAATTTTTTAAGGGGCCAATAACAAAAACAGTGTATAAAATGTGAACCAACTTAATCCTTCTTATTTACCTTCCTTCACATTTTACTGACCTTATTACAATACCCTACCCAGTCATACACAGCCCCTCCCAAAGAAAAATTTTAAAAAATGGGTCAAATGACGTGAAGCTTCCACATAGTTGACAGAAATTGTTATATTCACTACTAATTAAGCAATAAAAGTGAGAATTACTTTTTGATTATTAATAAGTAATAATTCAGCAAAATACAATTACTACGAATTATCCGAATGTATTAAAAATTCTAAAAACTTTCATGCCCAGAGGACATAGAGGAAACTGGGTGCAAAACTTTGTTTTAAAATGATAAATAGCCGGGCAGAGAGTGATGTAACTTTAATCACCAACTTAATCCTCCTTATTTATCCTCTTCCTTCACATTTCATTGACCTCCTATCTTTGGTTCCTTAGGCTGCATTATGCACTTTTTGAATAAAGTTCAAAACACTTTTAGGATCATTACTGTTGATTTTGAAGCTTTCTGGTTTGTTTCATGCTGTGTTCCCAATTATCAACAATACTTAAAGATATAATGTGTAACATTTCCCATTGAAATGTCCAAAAGATAACGTCATCTTTGTAAGACATTTTGTTGAGTCGTGTAGTTAAAATGATCACAATCTGAAGGTTTCAAAAAATGTTCAAACCCTGTAATTTCAATGGCATACATCTTTTTGTTGCCTGCTGCTCACTTCTAGGTTAACAGTAGTTAGAGAGTGAAAATTGAGGGTGGTAAACAACTTAACTTACCGTGAATAAAACTTGAACAGAATAAAAACTATTAAATGATTTTGACCATGAACATTTCTGCCTGAGTGAGTCAGATGGATTTTCATCTGCTATGGTGGCTGTTTAACAATAATAAAACAATTTCCATGAACCCGCCGTACTTAACAACAATCAACAAACTTCATCTTTTGATGTAATTGTTTTGATAGAGGGACCTCTGGTGACAGAAATTACATACTGTACATTTTTAACTGAGAAGTGAGTGCTGAGTAGTTAACAAAACATTTAAGGGAGATGTGAAAACAGATTTTTGAGGAAAAGCTTGAAATGCACTGCTTGAGGCACATTGCACTCAAAAATATTTATCATAAGACCCTGATGATAACTATTTGAATTCAAAAATGGTTTAAAATTACATTATTTTACAAAGAAAAATATCTGCAGGGCTGGCTGGTACAACCATACGTCCTTGTGTGTCTCTCACAGGCTCGTCCAGTTTTTATACAGAGGCCTGTTTTATTGCTTTTAGCAGTTTGAATTCCTCCACTTATTAAGGGTCAGCCTCCTTTTTTCCTCCAGCCTCACCAAGACTAGATTTCATAAGTCTGTGTGATAAGGTCTTTCATTTTTAATTGTGAAATATTTAGCATGACGGTGGCAATTAAGATCACAGGGATCACAGGGGTTGTTTTCTTTCTGCGATGCGGTCGCACTGGCAGCAATGCAACATCACATTTAAAAGCGTTTCAGTCCTTAATAGTCACATAAGTGGTCTAAGTCCTTCTGTTGTTCTTGCCAAAACATGCAGAAAAACAGAAAGCAAACTCTGTTCAAAGAGCTACAGAAGCTGAAATGCTCTCCAGCTGGAGGGAACACAACCAGCTGGAAAGGAGAAGGACTCCTTTCAAACTGCCAGACCTCAATGTGTGGACACACGAGTCTGACAGTTTTTCACTTGGTGGGGTGTTATCAGCAGGGGGACTTGATGATTTCAGGCAATAACCTCTATATAAGCTATTTTCTTAACAAGTCAAGGCATAATATTGCCAGTACAGGTACCCTATGTAATACCCAAGGCGGATCGTGATCAACAATTACATACAGACCAAAAAAAAATATCCCGTGGTTTCTTTCACTTTGCGTTCGGTAATGGAAGTCCAGCTTTTCTGCACAGGATTCAAATTGTGTACCTAGGTTCAGGGGTTTTAGGCATTGCATGAGTATATTTAATAAGATTCACATAATAAAAATTCAATGCATGCACACAGTTTGCCAGGTGTCCTGTCACTGCACTGTTTGTTCTGAAGCACCTTAAACAAAGAGATGAGTGCTTACTGTTCTGTTGCATATCTGAAAGAATAGATGGATCCATGTTGATTTATAACGAACTTTAAAGTTACACCATAAAAACCACTGTAACCCCGGGTGTTGCAAAGTGAACCAAACCTTGAGATTTTAAACTTTATAATAAAAGCTGGCAGATTTTCCTTTGAGAATCAGCTGCCCAACCTTCATTGCTAGTCAAATAATTTTCATTTTTTGGAACTGTCCAGCAGGTAGGTAAAATTTAGGTTCATACTTTGGATGTTATTGTAGAAAAGAAGCCAACACTTCAATAACTGAAATAAATTAAATTGATAAAAGCAAGGATACTAACCATCATAAATGTGAAGAGAAAAAGTCTCTAGGAGACATGCAGGATAGATTTATGTCTGTCTAAAGCCAGCCTTGCAGCTATTATTTTAGTGAAGGAATGTCAAAGAATGAGAGATAATTTAATACTATGTGCCTCGAGAAGTGCATTTCAAACATTTCTTTAAATAATCATGCCTTGTGGAATTCCTGTCTATTTTTCAACAAGCTGAAAGATAATTCCTCTTCTCGATTGTGTCAATCTGTTTTGCCAAAAGCTTGTAAAAGTTCACCAGCTCTGAAAAACTACTAAGAAGCAGCAGCAGTAGTAGTAAAAGGTGAACTCCTTGTTTGTCACATACAGTTAGGTGAAACTGGTTTTCTGCATTTTTCCTGATCACTTTGGAGGCCAATGTAAAGCACAGCACAGCCCACAGGGACCGACTCCAGCTCTCAGCAAGCGCTGAGGTTGTTGAGTTCATGCAGGAGATTAACCTGTATGCATATGTTGTTGTGGTCAGGGAAATGAGAGCACCTGCAGGAACCAGGCAAACCCACGCAAACACAAAGAGAACATGCAGACTCCACACAGAGAGGTACTTCTAGTTAGCAAACTGAGATCTGATCACAGTGTGATTTGAAGTCCTAAGAACATTATAAATACCAGGTCTAAATGCTAAGATCAGATGTCCAGATGTTCATTATCCAGACAACATATTCAGATACAGATTGTATGTTTACTCAGTGATATAACTTTTTTCAGGTATTGTTATAACTCAGAAAACTTCAGTTTAGCACCATTGGCAACATTCATCCCCATTGACCCTCCACCTGCAGGCTGAAGTCTGAACAGAATCTGGTTCAAATGGAGCTCAGGAGCTGTTTACTGTCCTGTTGGTACATTCAGAGTTTCAAGTCAATATGTCAAATAAATAATAGATCAACTGCAGAAATGCTGTGACTGAATGTTTGACACAAAGTTGGTTGCATGCTGTTTTTTAGGAGCATGTTTTGAGACTTTGCGGTTCAACTTTCACAGCACTGTGATGATCTCAGTCTCATTTTCAGGGCATCAAATACCAACACTTTACCATGTGACCTGGCATCTCAGACAGACTCACAAGGTGTCCCTAAAGGCCGATTTATACTTCTGCATTTAACCAAAGCCTTAAATAGGCTTAGGTGTGAAGTAGCAAAGTAGTAGAAAGAGCAACAAAGTACCATGAGGGGTGGAGGTCAGAGTGAAAGGACTGCTTTCAAACTCTTTTCATGTGTAGAACTTTTATCCAGGACACTGGGGTTTGAGACCCATTTGAAACAAGTAAAGCCTTAAGTGTATAACCAATGATGTTTTCCCATTAGAAGTTGTTTTTGTGCCTAAGCTTTCACAACATTAACCACATGGTAAAAGCTTTGTGGCAGTGAGTTTTGCATGCAAACACAACCTGCATGCACAAAGGTTATGACATGGCATCAATATTTTACAAACTGGGATGAGAACATGTCGCTCATGGTCTGATACCACAGTCTTATTACCTCAGCTGCTGTGCCCCACCGGCAATCTGTATGATCTTCTTTACCCTGGCTTGAGAGCAAGATCTCTGCCAAGCAGATGAGCTCACGGCCTCCAAAATCCACTGCTCACTGTGACCTCTCTCATAAAAATGACCTCCTGAGCATCTGTTGCAGGAACTGACCTCATTAAAATGTACTAATCATTGCTGAGAATTTTTTTTTTTTTAAATCTACTCTACCGGGAAAATGGATCAGTGGTAAAGTCCATTTTGGACCTTGCACTAAACTGAAATTTGACACCTTAAAGAGAGGGAAATATTATACTGTACCTCTTCCTCAAATTAGCTTTACCTGTTATGTGCTTTCATTTGAAAAAAAAAACAGAACTGACACAGTTTAAAATTAACTCAAATGATTGACAATTAAAATGATTAATGATTTTCTAACCTTTAAAGACCAACTATCTGAGCTCAGAGTTAATTTTAACAGAAAAATTGCTAATACTGGATTCTATATGAAACTATGAGTTTAAGTCATCACTGTGTTTGCAGAGAACCTTTGATTATAAAATATACTTAAAAAAGACAAACAAATTAAAATGTCTGGCAGAGATCTGTATCAAAAGGAGCACCAAACTGACACGCATTAAACTGTTAACAGTTCCTGACAAGGTGACAAGGCTCAGTGAACTGAGTGGACCTCGGTGTCGAGCCACTGCTCCTCCACAGGAGAGGAGCCAGCTGAGGCAATTCAGCCAACTGGGAGGAAAAATATCTCTTGGGAGTTTAGTGGCCACAAGTGACTGATGGGAGATCACAGGACAGGATGTGATGGAAATCTCTCATCTGCTTGGAGGAAGCAGCTAGTTGGCTAACCCAGTTGATTTGGAGCTAATTATAATGTAATCTAGATAAATAAATCCGTTGACATTTGTAACGTCAGCAACAAGCCTCATCAGTGTTCATTTAGCTGCTGTTGCCTACAGTTGCTGAGATTTTTTGCAGATTTGAGTTTTGTATATTAAGACTGTATCTCGTCATCTTATCACCCATCATGTTCAATCTCTAACGATAGCTACAACACACAGCTACAACACAATCATAGTTTGACACAACAACCTTAACTCAAAGGCCACTTACTAGATTTTTTTTCAGGACTCTCAAACATATCACACAGTCTTCATCAGTGAATTTCGTTTGCTCATTTGTCATTAAAATGGATCTACACAGTAGCTGCTACGACTTTTTTAAAAAAACTTTATCTCCATGATGATTTAAAATGAAGCATCATATAAAACACAAACTCCATCTACTCAGGAAGACACTACGATGAAATTTAAAATTCAAAAAGAAGGTAGCGAGTGTATTTTGAGTTGTTATTGTTATATCAGCTCTGAGGTTAGCGTTGCTAATTGTCTTATTATCAAAAACAGTTGTGGCTTGTTAAAACTGGCCATGCTCTGCTGATGTAATGATATAATGTCAGGTCTTTGGTGGTTCAATAAATGTGGATTACCTCTAGGTGCAGCACCCACTGTGCTGTGTTTGGTATCACACTGGGTGCCACCCATGGCTTAAAGTGTAAACAAGAGACTGCTCCTATCACTCAAAGTCTGTCTCTCTCTCTCTCTCTCTCTCTCTCGTTCTCTTGGGGTTGTGTATTTTGGAGTAACTGCATACATAGTGTGGGATCATTTAGTTGATAATCACAAAGCCTAATGCAAAGACTGATTGATATTTAATTACAGGCAGATGTGTAGTGCCGTTGTCCATATTCTATTTATAATTGTTATTCTTGTCCTCCATCTTCCTACTTATAGTTGTTCTGCCAACACACTATTATTATCACTCATGTGGTAATTATGTAATTAATAATACAACTGATTAGAAGTGCTCATCAGAAAAACTCTGCTGTTGTCTCTGTCTCTCTGCACATGCAGCCCCCTCTTGCTCTCTTGGTCCCACATCAATCTTTCCAAACTTTACAACAATTTCCGACATGTGATTGTTAGCAGTCGAGCGCTATTGGAAGACAGGAAGGTTTTGTGCTTAAGCCAGCCTGTGAACCCAGCTGGGACCTTGAGCAAGCTGCTTTTATGTTTTCCCAGTCTCAGTCAACAGCAGTGTTGACCACGCTGTACAGTAAACAAGCACATGTAGTAGTACAACATACTACACAAACACTAGTCTGTGTTACCAATCATTAAAGTCCCTGAACTGCAAGTTTCCCTTTATCCTCTGAGTCTACGCATCACAGACTGTTAAGTTGTTCACAACTGAATGAATTTAAAATTGTCATTCTAGGTGATGGTACTCCCCATGAAGAATTGCTCATGGTAGATCAGCAAAACAGTTCATCTCAAAATCAAATGCATCTTGCATTCTCCCCATGAACCCAGGCTGTGCCCTTACTGCAGCAGCTCAAGATAAATATCTCTAATGTTGAAGAGTCAGTGTCAGTCTACAGTGAACCGGTTTACAGTTAAAATATAAACTCACAAATACCTCTGAAGCTTACTTTGTTTAGTTGTTGTGATATGTGGAGCTACTGACTGATGCAAATCCTTGGCAGCAACTGGACGCAGTGACTCTCTGTGATCTTGCCACTTTGAAGATGTTTGGAAACCAGCAGTTTAATTTGTGCCATCGGGCCTTCACACCAATAGCACAATTAAAACACTGTGCAGAGCAAAGCTATTACTTCCAATTGAAAGAGTGGCTGCAGTATCCATTGGAGCCATATCAGCGCACATCACACTGATTTTCTGAATTAAACTCTGGCCTAAAATGACCTCAAAAATATATGTGTAATGGGATTCTAGCTCTTATGTGAATTGGAAGTTATGTCAGCCATAATTTTATTATAAAGAAGGATGATGGAGAAGTAAATTCCTGGAAATAACTCTGTTCTCTGAGCCAAAGGAGAGAGGAAAGAGATACCAGGTTAGAAAGCAAATATTTTGACTATTCATATTTAGATGTATTATGTTGTTGTCCAAGGTTCTTGCTTTGTTTGTGTGCTTCTTTCATTTTTGTGCCCTATCCCATGCAAATATCCGCTGTTGCTTAAAAGCCTTAACAAGCTTTAGGGGTGCTGGGACTCGTAGATTTAACAGAGCCAGGCGCTTTGTCCTACTTCATGTCATGATACTAGGCTAAGCTAACCAAGCTGCTCTGAACAGACAGACAAGAGAGGGCTCTCTCAGACCGACTCACAAAAAACAGAATTATCCTGTAAAGTGATATTCTAACTGGCTCTATTTCTCCTTTTGGCTCGCTCTCAAACACTTCCCCACACTTTCCTTAATTCAGGTCGTGCTCTCTTGTCTTGTGGGCACCAGTGTCTCTTTCTCTGTCAAAAGTGGCCCATACTCTCTTTGCATCTCCTCTCTTCCACCTGCTGTGCATATCTGTTTGTGCTCTGTTCAGTCAGCTCCTGCTGTTAGCGCCTGGCACGACACAGAGAATAAGCACTGTTAGTCACTGGAGACCTCCGGAGGAGGGCCGCCGCCATGGGAGGTGACCCTTCACTGGCACAACAGATGCACTAGCAGAAGAGTGGCGACCAGTGGGAGGAACATGGACATCCAATTACACAGGAAACCAAAGGGGAAGGGCAGTAAAAAGCATGTCTCTGTTTAAAGGACTTCAACTATCAAAGCTCAGCATGAACTAAAACACTGAGAATAAACGGTTATAGTTCATTGACTCTGAAGATTTGTAATTTACTCCTCATGATTCAGGCAGAGGTAAAGTAGAGGAAGGAAGCTGTGGGAACTTTGGCAGGTCAAGTAGACAGCCGGCTCAATCTTGAAATCTCAGCAGGCGTTTGTTTTTCTCACCTGTAAAAACCTGATTGCCCAGTTGGCCGGACATCATATCTGCCGAACCTTGCTGTCTTGAGTGCAGGGTTGGCTAGTCAGTGAGCATTTGTTTGTGCTATTTAATTGTGACAAATGAAACGGCCTCCACTATTAGCTCTATGCTTACATTATCTCTGATGATGATGAAATGATACAACTACTTTTTTGCTCATTTCATAAGCAACTATATGCGTTAGATCACACAAATCTTTTCTTTGGTTGTTTTTTTACTTGAACATCACTGAGCTCCCCCATGACGTCTTATTCACAGCAACTTCTGCTCCAAATCTTTGTCCAAAAAACGTTGTTGCCTGGAGGCGGATTTCATTCTTTCCACTGCTTTTCCCTAAAGTACAGCCTGAATCATGATCTTTTTTTTTAAAGGAAATAGAGAGAAAAAAATCTTCCTCTCTTGCTTTCATCAGAATAACTTATTAATCATCTGAGCTCACATCAGTTTGAGGCTATATAGGTTTTTAATGTACAATTCATTACTTGACAGTTAACTCACCAACCAAATACAAGGCAACCGTAAAAAGTGAGTAGCAGGTGGCTGCGGGTCAAGAAGCTGGCTCCACCGTGGCTCCCTGTGGTCGGACGCTGTGGTTCAGCCATAGTGCCGACAGAGTTCCTGTTCCACAAGAACAGCTGCTCACTGACCTTTAGCACAACTTGAAGTTCTGGCAAAATTTCAATAAGTAGCCATCATCTCTCTGGCTGAGCAAGTCACATGTAGCGTCACCATTTTTCATGTTTTTCGGTGACAAAACAAAAAACTGAACTGTACACTCGGCTTATTTATTCCTGCATGGCAAAAAATTTTCTTTCTTTAATGTTCTTAATATCAGAGAGAGAAATAACAAAAAAAATAGACCAGAGAAATGGAACTGATTGAAAAGACTCCTGGGTTATATAGTTACGAGAGGCTGATTTTACATGTAAGTTGATTTTTCAAAAAAGCTATTTGTCAGAACATGCAACATTTCGGGTACTACTGCTACAGTCATGAATAATAATGCTGATAATAACTTTTTTCTTTGAGCAGCCAGAGAAATCAAATGTCAGGTTCACAATTTTCAACTCTCTCACTCTTTAAGTTTTCCTGGTTGGTGAACTATTTCCTTTCTTCTTCACCATGATAACAAAGGTGCCAAACCATGGAATGCATCGACTATTACCTGACCACAATTTAGCCTCTAGCGGGCGACAGCCGATGTTTAGGGGCTTCTGGTGTAGCCAACAGATATAAGAATAACAGAAAAGAGATATATGGACCAAACCATTCTGTATAATGAGTCAGTCGTTATGTTTTTGAATGCAGATGAGTTTTTATAAATCTGATACAAAGCTTAATTTTTTTAGATACAGCCAGTGGGTTCTGAAGTTGCATTTTTGCCAATGATTTTCCTCTGCTCTACACAGTTTCCCTTAATGCAACCAAAGCACACTCAAGCTTGATTAGTCAATATTAGTTGGACTAAAAATAAAAACCAGAATGTTTTTTGATATTAAAATCTTTTCATCTTTTTTTCTCACAAGATTCTGCATTTAAATGCAGATATCTGTTGCAGACATTATGAAAGTCCTTGACCTTTAGGATTACCTTGATCTAAACCACAAGCTTTTCCTAAAACTAACCAAAATTTAACAAGAGTGTTGTTTCCTTCTTTATAAAACATTGTTAAAGGCCACATATATATACTTCATTGTTTAATATGGAGGACTTGCTAAATGAGGAATAAGTTAGTGGACATGACTTAACATTTTCCTCTGTTGCTAACAGCTCAGAGTGAATACAAAATAGATCCAAAATAAAAAGCATTAGAGGTGTAAAAAAGTGGCAACAGTGTGGGTTCGATGTAAAATCTCTTACTGTGAATGTGTTGTGGGAGCACAGCTCACCTTAATACAGTATGACATGGCCAGAGGGTGCAACACACAGTTGTTCCACTTGAAAAACAGGATTTCACTGAGGTATTTTCACATTTCATGAATGGGGCAAATCCCTCTTGCCTTCATATTGTTCACTGTAAGTTCAATTTTTCCATTCCACCCACTATTTGCTCCCCTCTCTCTTTCTCAGGAAACCATACCCTAAATCCCCTTTTCACATCATTCCCTGATGCATGCCAGCTGACTTCATTACAATCCTGCCAAACCATCACTGTGACTATGTGTATCCAGCAACTCATTCAACTGAAACGTCAAAAACATTCCCTCTGTTGCCTTCTTCTTTCCAAAGCCAAGCCCCACAGGGGATGAGCATCCACAACACTGGGACTCTCCAGTTTAAATGTCTTTTTTTCCCCCTTCAAATAAACAACATCGATATGTTTCTGTCGAGAAAGATGTATGACAACTGCCTGGATCAAGCAAATTGGAAGTTTTTCCTGTCTGCAGTGACTAAACACAAAGCGCCATGTGTTTTGTTTCAGCACATGTGAGGTGTGGCAAACAGGCTATTGCTTCTCGTCTCAGAGGGCTGCAATATCACAGACCCATGACAGACTCATAACCTAATACACTTGACTGACAGGTGTGTTTATCCAGGCAAAACATCTTAACAGTCTGGAGGCAGAGCCATCAAAGTGTGTTTCTGAGAGAACTGTGATCTGTAGTTTGTAATGAGGAAGATCCAGAGGTTTGCTGTGTGCGACAAGGCAGGTTATGGGTGAATGGACACAACTGAAGAGTCATTCTGACTCACACAGAGATGCTGAAGAGTTTTGAACTCTCATAAAGTGGCGGATGACTGTATGAAAGACAGAAGAGAAATGAGACAGAGGGAAAAAAGAGTAATATGAAAAGGAAAACAAATGAGCTGTACAGTCAACTGTTCTATACTGTCTTTAATCAGAGAGTTTAGTCATTATTTACCTACTAATTTACTTACACACACTGTAATTTAAGATTGATTGCAATTCTTAATATGCTGTAAACTGATTTTGTGGTATTTTAGAGCCGCTTATTACTGCATTTTTATTTAAATTCAGTCATTTAACATTCCAATCAAATTATAGCTTTGCTGTAGCAGCCAGTAAGGGATAAGTCTGCTGATAATTTATATTTTCCTTACGGTTAACTTATCCAATTAAAAGATCAAAGCTATCAAAGAGTTGATCCCACTAACAAGTCTTTTCTGTGCAACCAAAGCCTGATATCATATACTTTTCTGCCACAGATTTCATCCAAAAACTCAAAAACACATTAATGAGGCACACTGTTGCGCCGGGGGACATGTTTGTTAATTACAATGAGCACATCCACTGTTTATTTATTTTAAAGGGATCCCACAAACAACCTCTTGGTGCTGTAAATACTTGCTAAAGGACTTAATGCAGAGTTGTAAAGCTCAAAAAGCACAATATTTCAGGGCAGCCTGCTCTCAATCCCAGAGTATCAAATATGGCTGCTTTACCTCTGGACCTTTGCCTTAAGCTATGATGCTGTAGGTGCCCTTCCTTAAGAAGTAAGCCACTGAAGTCAGGGGATGTAGATTAAAAATTTAGAGAAGTCCACACAGGGAGGAGGCCAGGGTGGTTGGATGGGTCAAACACAGGACTTTCAACCATGAGACCGCTCTTTGTTTCAAGTGTAAAATCAAGAGTCAACATTCACTTTTTTTGCAACATTTTAATTATTTACCTATACTTACATAACTTAATTGCTTAATTTAAACCAAACCATGATGTCTTCCTAAACTTATGTGAGTAGTTTTTATGCCTTAAGATAACCAAACTACATACCTTTCACAATGTTCACCATGTGTTTATTATTGTTACCATGACAATGAACGATAACTGAAAACAATGATAAAGGTCATCTGATTATTGTTATCAAGATGACAAAGGTCACTGACTTCACCCTTCCTGCACATCTCAAACTATAAAAAATCAAATATTTTTCCACATAAAATTTTTTAATTAACAAATTTTGGTCATAAAGTTGTACACTGATGGTCACATAGCATGCAAGATTATATTTGAAAAGATTTACTGAAACATACATACACACCAACAAAAGTACACCATATAATTAGGCTATATATCTAAAGCTAAATATCCCAAAATATTTTTAAAAATGTGCATTTATCCAGCGTTCATCCTCAGCATATTTGTTACTGTGTAGTCTATTTTATGATAAACAATGATACAAATGATTAAGGCAAAAAATGTCCCCCCACAGAACTTTTTTCTTTTGGGCATAGCACAGTCTGTATTTCAACATGAACTTTTTTCCTGAGGCAAAAAAAGAAAAAGAAAATCAAAACCAAGCCTCTCATCTGTTATATGCAAATATACATCTAGTATCAGCTGCATTAACATTAAATAAGATTAACCTTGTGGATTAATGCAATGTGAATAATAACTGCATTATCTCCACAGTTGTCAGTTATTAAACACATCTTGATCTCATAAAAATAATCCTGGATGCATCCTTTTTAAATGTAATTATTCATGCAGTGTGACACCAACACATGAGCATCAGCATATGTTAAAAGCTTGACTTTGCATTTTTGACTTGACATTTTTATCACTCCTGTTAAAAAAGAAAAAGAAAATCTTTTTTTTACCTGTTTGATAACTAATGACTGGAGAGGAAAACTTCAGAATTTTCAAATAATCAGTCTTGTCTTCTTTTAACATATTTCCACAAAGTCATTCCCCTGTTTTAGTTGGTCTTTACTTGTGGCACACAGACTGCATCTATAGCCTAAAATAACTGTTGCCATAGAGGTTCATGAATGTGTGTTTTTTGTTCATTCTGGCCTGTTTTGTACTTGCAGGTCTTTTGAGCACAATTCTCTGTTGTATTTTTGCCTGACAGAGATGCTGCCTTTAGCTCCTCCAACCCTGAAAATACAGACTTGTAAACTGGCATATTGCAACCTACTTGGCCAGTCTGAACTTGAGTTGATCATTTGTGATGAAGGAAAGCAGTCCCTCGAGCCTTTTTCCACAGATGCAGTTTCACTCTGAAAACTTAAACAAATTTTCTATGTTTTTTAGGGAATTGGAGCTGGAGCTGCAATTGATTTACTGGATGATGGCCTGAGGGTTGTTTCAGGAGTATCTGCTATCAGTCTGATTTAAATTTGCAATAACAGATTTGTTTGAGCCACTTGGGGGCAACGGAAACAGCTTGTGAACACAACATTTACATATCATCACTTTTAAGATGAACTTGTGGCAAAACTGTTAGCAAACACATCGAGCCATTATGAAGAAACATAATTTATTTGGAGTTGTGTTTGTGTCCACCTGGTGAATGTTAGTCCAATATTCACTTTCATTTATCTCTGTGTTTGATATTCGCTAATTCCTGAGGGAAATAGCAGATGCTTTAGCCACTAAACGCTCCACCATGTCCACCAGCTATTCACTAATTGTGTCTGTCTGCTGTTTGGTGCTGAGCAGGTAGTGTGCAGGTTTTTTTATAGATTTTTCAGTGAAAACAGCTCCCTGCTGAGGCTGAAAATGACTTTTTGAGAGCAGTGACAGTGAACCAAAATACCTTAACAATGAGCTAAAACTTGCCATTGCTGCAGATTTTGGTGGTGATTTTCTGTAGGCTCATCACTACAAGGGATCCCTTTCACATTTCAAACTGTAATTCTTTTATATTTTAAATATAAAAATATTGATGACAGCCACATCAAGAACAACTCCTTGAACAGTTTTCTAATTTTAGGGCTCATAGAGCTCATATTAATTAATTTAGCAAGAAGCATTGTTCCTTCTAATTGACTTCTGGTGCTCTTGACCTTTGGATGGATAAATTATTTAATATAAGTCTAATAATACAATATAATATATGCAGCGCATCATTTCATCATTGCCAATGTCATTGTGCAAGTTACACAAGATAATATGAAATGTTTTTGTAGTAATAGCATCTTAGTGAATGTTGTTTTAAATTTTATAAGATATATCTTTTTAATGCCAGTCTGAACAAAACTGTAGGGCACAAGTCAGGCACTCAAAAGGTAACAGATGCCATCTAATTTTTCTTTTATACAGCCAATAAATCTTAATACTCTCTTGGGCACATTTTGACAATCTTTGCAGCCCTTAGTGTCCCTCAAACCATTGTGTAGTGGCAATTGTTCCAATAAAACCTCAGTTTAATCCTAGTCAGCTTGTAAAATACAGGAAAGTCCTGTTATGTATGTCTTATTTACAAAGTGTGAATTTGACTCTGTCTCCAAGATGGTGATGTCATGTGAGAATGTAAATTTTAGATTTTAGATAACAGCTGCTATACACACTAACATGACAATGCAGCAGCCTCTACATGTAAAAAAGGGGTTGATGAGATGAGTGAGGAAATGTCTAAATTTGTGGAGTAGAAATCCATGAAAGCTCTGGAATAAAAATACCATTATGCATCAACAGCATCCGACAGTGAAACTGCAGGGGATGCAAATAGAGAATCACATCCAAACAAAACTGAATTTATGAACAAACAAACGTGATACACAAACACTGGTGTTCTCTGGGATGTCAATCAGTGGCAAACATGTGCACCACCTGTTCTTCACTACAAGCAGATCTGTGCACAAATGCATCAAAGCCAAACATGTAAGGTGACCCTGAAACTCAGAAATTCAATTTTCAATTTTTAGTACACAAATCCATTTGCAGACGGTATGAAGAGAGTGCCAGGAGATACTGAATACATTTCACTGCAACGGCATGGAGAGAGAGCCAAGTCTGAGTCTCTGGTGTGGAGAAAATTTGCCTAACAGGATGCCTCCGCTCCGCCTTCAGGCCACCCGCACATTTTATCTGGAAGAAGAGCCCTGTTGTGTGAACAAATATTCTCTATGATGAGGATCCACATGTCATTCCACATGTTCGCCCAACAAACATCTTCCTTCCATTCAGAGAGCTGTGACAGCTCAAGGCCACACTTCCACTTCAGGAGGGATGAATGAAAGAAAAGTCACAGCTATGAGTTGTATGTGTGTGAATCATTAACTTTGTGTCAGCTATAGCTTTAGATTGTGCTAACAAGACATTTTGAAAAATATCTAATTTCTACTACAGCATCATTTGCACCACAACTTCCCATTTTCAGTAGAGGACAAATTATGTCAAGACTTTAAGTTTTTTATGGAGAATGTCTAGTTGCCTTTTTGTTGAATGGTGTTATGCATTTAAACTTGTCTTGCACTGCCAATGTACTATACTATACTATATGTAAATGTATCACAAGCCTATTTTACTGTAATGTTTTTTCTTATTCTGGTTTGTGCATGTTAATTTCTGTTTCACTTATTTTTTATTCAGTTCTAATTTAAGTTTTCTGTTTATTTTTTTTATATTTTCTCTGTGTAGAATGGAGGGTTTGCAATAATCCTATATTGTATAAGGATATTAAAGCTGAAACTTAAACCTTCAGTGATATACAACACAAACCCAAAGATAGTCCTCGATCATTCTTTATATTTGCTTGCATTTTCTGCTCTAAAATGAAATTCTACTAAATTAATTTTAGTATCTTATTTCACAAAATGACATGCAAGCTGCACTATGATGTTAGTTCGTTTCAAAGGTTTACATCAAATCAAGTGAATGTTGAAAGACTATGCAGAAAATAACCATGTTAAGACATTATTACTTTCATTATAAATAGCTCAGCTTCAACTCGGTTCTTTGAAATATCCTATGAAATAGAGTTTCACACCTGCCCATTATCTAGTGTGGCTAACTTTTATGTCTGAGGTTTAAAATGTCTCACAATAAATACAGCAATATTATACTTCAGAGACTGAAAATTGACAAAGGTGGCAGAAGTTTAATGTGGAAACAGAAATGAAAAAGATAGAGACAGAGTTTACATTGGGTTCAGCTGGCCAGTCTGCCTGCAGTGCTCACAGGTTCTGAATGTAAAATCCTTGCTTCTTTGCCTTGAAATAAATATAATTTCCTGTGTTTGGAGGATCTCTGCACATGGTCCCACACATCACATTATCCCTTGGAGCAGATGGAGCAGCCGGACTACTATTCATGTCCACATTAAAGCACCCAGTGTGCTGCAAGTCTCTTTTTTATTCCTTAAAAGGCAGATTATACTTTAAAAGAGCCACTTTCGATCAATCACTTCCATACATTACTGCAATCAATGTGTAACATCATTAACCCCAACAAAAAGACCTATTTAAAATGTCAAAGATTAAAAAATTTCTTCTCATGCTTTTTTTCCCCCTCGCACTATATTGTATCATTTATATTTAAAATATTGTCTGTGCCCTTAATTTCAGAGCTGAGGACTTCTGCCAGGATTCAAATTCTAATCTTCTCAATATTACATCACTGCAGAGATAAGATCGGTCCTCCATCTCAGCTCTTCTTCTGTCTGTCCGGCTCCTATCTGATCTGTCTGTCTCTCTATCTTGCCTTCATTCTCTTCTTCTTCAAAGACACAAAGACAGATACACACATGAGCCTGCGCACACATTTCCCTTTTACACATAATCTGTATTTTAAAGATATGACACCAGAGAGCCTCCATTAAGAAGTTCATGTCAGATATAAAAAGAATATTAGCAGCTGATGACTGTAGAAATCGGGTCACACCTCAGACACCCGCATCTTCAGCTAACTAAATAATACACTGTAAATGTCACAGAGTTTATAAAGTGGCACCTCCCTTAACACCCTCACTTATTGCCAAACACAGCTACAGAAATCCACTAGTTTTTAGACTTTTATAAGCCTTGAAAATGAGACCAGCATGAATTTAACAGTTCAATAGTTTCAATCTGCCAATTTTTGTCAACTAAGTCAACTACAAGACAAGGCTTTAAAACTAAAAATGTATTCACTATTTTCAACATAATAAAAGAAAATGACATTCTGTTAAGAGTCTGCAGAAATGTTAGCAGCAGGCACAGAGGTGTTTTGAGCTTAGCGCTAACATTGCCACGCCAGTAGGCTCACACAGACAAATCTTTCTCACGTTTACCATCTTAGTTCTTATTGTGTTAGCATGCATATGTTTGCCAATGATGCCCAAATACAAAGCACTGGCCGATGCCAGTTTATGGTTTTAAAGGGTGAGTTGATCAAATTTAAATCCTGAATGATGACTTGCCTAAAAGTTAGAGGACAAGCAAAGTTCTGATAATTGTTATACTATATATGCTTGAGACAATGAATGTCAGTATAGAAGTTGTGCTAATCTCTCAGATAGATATGAAAATATTCATATCTCAGTGATTTATTACACCAGCAGGTGGCGCTGTTAGGGATGTGAATGGATAAATAAAGTAGGGTTTATCCTCTGGGCACCATAAATCAAGCAGAGAAAAATTAATGGCAATCCATCCAATAGTTGTTACAATAGCTGAGGTATTTCAGTCTGGACCAAAGAATAACTGACTGAACAGCCATGGAGCTGTAATGACTAAAAATAGACATGCTCATAATTAACTAGGTAATAGAAAGACTTTATTTTTAAATACATGAACCTGATTCTACAACATGATCCCAAGATACAGATTGAAAACCACTTAGCTATACTTGACATCTACCCCGACATCATTCAGTAATTCCTGAACTCAACTGGTCTAACAGGACCTGTCAGATTAAATGCATTCAGGCTGAAAAAGCTTTAAGGAAACATGCACCTCCTGAAGTTTAACTCTGTCAACTTCTTGTCACCCACCCACTGTTTTTTTTCCCTTTTTTTCCCCAGCGGTAACGTAGCAACAACTGCTCAGTAGCATACTTACTAGCGCATGCCCTGGAGCAGTGTGACTGGCATTTTTAAATCGTGCTCTCTGACTGTCACCTTAATCGCATAAACACAGAGGAAGGTAAGAACAGAATCGAGCGGAGCAGACTCACACACAAACCCTGCTGGCTGCAAGTGTATACTGTATACTCTATCATACAGCCTAAACCAGCTCAAGCTTATTATGCAGGACATGGCACATGAGGTATCTATTATACATGTTTTTCTTTTCCTTGTCAGACTGATTTAAAGAACATAAAGGATTAATGTCAGACGGAACGTGTGGGTAAGCCGGTGTGAGAGATTACTAAATCTTTAATTGAATCATGTACGTGCATGCATGCATAGAGCCTTGCCAATACTGTATTTCTGACACTAATACCAACATTTGAGAGTTTAAATTATTCTATATCTGACATTAGTGCATTTTTAATGATACTGCTCAAAGGAACGCCTAAAAGGTCAGCAGTAGTGAATTTCAATAAGTTGCTAATAACTGGATATTAGTCAAGATGTTACATGGCCATTTTCCAAAAGGTCAGTTGTCCAGTGGTTTATTGGAGTGGTCTTCAAAGACTAAGCAAGTATGTAGCTGGATGAGGTTAAACACAGGGATTTTTCATAACTGGAGAAATGGTGGAACTTCATGTGTTACCAAAGGATCAGAAAATCTGATAACCAAACTGCAGTCTGGCTATCAGATCTGCATTTCTACAAAGCATTTTTTATTTTTCCAAAAAAAGAAAATATATCTGTTATATAATAAAGTTCACAGATGTACCATCCATTTATCCTTAAGATACAGTGAGGGCAAGAAACACTTTTTTTACTTTATTTTTTGCATGTTTTATAATGTGTCCAAACAAATGTGCAGTATGCTATATAATGTTAGCCTGCCAAGTTACATGACGAGCCATGTCAAATACTGACAAGACACTTTAAATGTCACTGGGATGTTGATTAAGAACGTTAAGGCAAATGTTACCAAAATGGTTTAACAGCTGAAAATGCTTGTTGTGAATTTGATGAGCAGAGTGGAAGCTGCAAGTGGGCAGTTGGTGGAGACAGATGAAGACAACTGTGTTGAGTTACATGTAAGCCAATGGAAAGCATGAAGGGATTTTTTGCATTGAAAAAAAAATTAAATACCAAATTTTAGAGGTTATTTTAAACTTAATGGCTGAGCCAAACACAACTTTAAAATCCAAAACACTTTTGGTGTTTCCTTGCTGCAGTTCCTCGTCACTTACTTGCCAACATGAATGCTGAGACCAATACATCATGCAAAAATCAGCCGCTAATATGGGAAATGACAAAAGACGCACAGAAATTGTTTTATCTGCCATGTGCATCAGCTTAATGAGAATGAGCTGGCACATGTTGCCAGTGAAGCACAGAGGACAAGTTACCTCATGTGGACATCCAGCAGACGCGAGGCCTTATCAGCTCAGTCTTACAGTAATCAGCAACTGGTGGTGGCAGTCTGTTTCCTGGCAGTGTCATCACTTTATATGTGGACTGCTTTATGACTTTATTACTGCCACTTAGACCTGAGAACAGTGTTAACCCTGGCCCACAGTGCTATGATGGACTGCCCGGCTGAGTGGCTTTGACAGGGAAGTCCATATGGACACACCTCCCTTAGCCCCTCAGTCCGACTGTCTCTGGGGGGCTGACTGGGTGGCTCTGTCACTACTTGTCCATACCTGTGTTAAGTCGACAGTTGTCTTGTCTTTACATTGACTTTCTAGTGACCTCTGCAACCCACTGAATAAAGACAAAAACACATGTACACCTGGTTGATGATACACAAGGACCGGTTGAGCTGGAGGCATTTCTGATGAAGACAGACCAACACTGTGTCTGTTTTTGTTTTGGGATACACTCTATGTGGATGTGTGTGTTTGTGGATGTGAGTGGGCTTGATTCTAAACAGCCTCAGGACAAGTCAGATCATCAGTCAAGACTGTCCCATCTGTTTGACAGAGAGAGTCTTGCTCATAGAGGAGCTGTGCTGTCATCCTGTGCTCCAGTTTGCACCCTTTAACATGCACCAAGGACAACCTCATCACCCATCACACAGGAAGTACTTCTAAAGATGCTTGTGATCAGAGGTCAGAATCAGAGACAGAAAATGGACCAAGCCATTGTTCTCTGTGTCATTAATGCTGTGATGTGCATATCAGACAATGACTACATCACAAAAACTTCTGAGTTATATAAAAAGGACATGTGGCCTCGGGCAGTTTTTTTCTATCTGTACAGGTCACAAGAGAAAGCGTGGTAAATAAAAAACAAACTTTTCCACAGGTGGAAAAGAACAAAAAGACTCAGTGTACTCTACCAGGAGTTCACAATGACATGTAGATGTTTTATTGAGGGAGAACCAAAACTCCCACAGGCTCCTTAAAAAGTTGTGCAATCCCATAATTTCCTACCCTGCATGAAACTTAGATGCACAACTGAGCTGCAGTATCTTGTATTGATGCCTGTACCGAGCTCTCCAGTGAACTCATGATATTTTCTGACCTTGTCATTTGTCTGAACAGTAGCACTGTAGCTGACAAAGTTAGTTTTAGTAAAATAGAAGTCAGTGCAAAAGCATCAGCAAACTCTTTGTCAAAGTTCCTTAAATTAATTTTATTCATTCAGCTTTGTTTCAGTCCATATTTTCAGCTGGTCATCCATGTGTCTGTCCACCCCCTGCACTGACTCTACGCCCCTCAGTTTGAGAATTGGCTTTCCAGATATTCACACGTTGATGGTGCTACTTAAATACAGAAAATCTAAAGCTATTTCCTTCAGCAGATTAATGCAGGTGAATCATCATAATTTCTAATCAATGCACTGATGCAGTGAATGAATCCTTATGCCTGTGAGGTAGTTTGTCATCTTCATGAAATGTGGTAATGCTGTTGGTTTTGCGAGTGTTTTATGAGGCACATATTTTCACTGACAATCTGCCAGTGAAAGTGACAAGTCAGTATAGTTGGTGTTAATTGGTGTTTCCAATAATGGAGCTAATAACAACAGCTCATTTATTTCCTCCTGTCAAGAACCGAATACTGATCCACACATCTAGACCAAAACATTTTAGAGGTTGCCAGACGGTGAAATACAAGGTGTATCTCCATTTAAAAATGATATGACACTGCTCAGTGCTTGCATTTCACAAAAACATGTTTCTGTGAGTTATATTTAAACAGAAACCACAGACAGACAACCTATTTTATGGTTGACTCATCTATAGCCTTTCATTTTGGTTTTGTATTTTGTTTATATTGCGCTCTCTTGCACAGAGGTTTCTTTTTTTCCTGCTTAAAAGCCACCTGGAGACATGCCAGCAGGCACTCAGGAAAATGTGTTGTTAGATGAGGACAAAAACATTTAGGCATGAAAGTCATTTGTCGGTTTCAATTTTTAATTATTTCTTCATCTTTCCGTGAAACCTTAATGTAATATAAAACTAATTTAAAAACAAAAACTTAGGAATATTAACCGGTGGCCTTTTATTCAACAATGAAAACAAGAACTGACACTATGAAATTTAAATTATTATGCAGGAACAATATTTCTAATCTCATCCATGACCATGCAGCATATTCTGTTAATTTGAGTTTTAAAATACTGGTTATCTTCGATGGCAGTAAAGGGGGATCTCAGGCTCTGTCATACTTGTTTAGAGAAATATATTTAACCCATATTTACTCTTTGGTAAGGTAGTATAACGGCTTGTACATTGTTTCTGTGGTAAATGTCAAATCCATGTGTCATGTGGGACAGGCAAGCCCCAGAGCAGGTGTTCAAAATCAGTTTAGCAAACTTAGCAGGTAAATAAGTGAAAATGTATGAAACAAAATACAGAAGACAGCTTGACAAAACTGTAAATTGTGAGGAAAGAAATGTGATTTGTTGCCTCATCAGTAAGCCACAACAACAGCATGACTCAAATGTCACCCGTGTACAGGCGAAGCAACACTTTGACATATAATCTCAGTACTTAGTGTTTGAAGTGTCAGCAGTAATTTCTACTAAACAGAAATCAAACCCACAGTATACAGACTTTTGCATAAAGATTTTTTTGCAAAAGGAGAGAAACCGCTATTACTAAATTATTATTAGGCATTTCAGATCTATCCAACCAGGATATGATCACTTGCAACCCAAGAGAATAAATAAAATCGCTCATACACAATTACAGAATATGTTAAAAAACTTTGAAAACAACAAACTTCATGACCTCTCTTTAAAATAACATAAAGCCTATGATGGAGAGTGGCAGTGAGAGGCGTATGGGAAAAACATTTTGTTAACATTGTAAAACAGTCTGAGTTGAACTAGGTTTAGGCACCAAAAACAACTTTTTTAGGTTCAGTGAAACTGTACTTTTGGGCTCAAACAGGGATGACTGGGTTAAGTTAACTATGTTAACTGAGTCACATAAGTTGCAAAAGACATGTTTTTGGGGAGAAATAAAAGAAGCTTTAAAAGCTCATAATCATTTGAAGGAGAAGTAAAACCATAAAACTCAATGAGCTTATTCATAAAGTAGGGGAAAGTTTATGTTAAGTCATTTTTATGTACGTTATTAAGCCCAAAATCACACATTTTCAGCAGAAATATGTGCTTAGGAACTAAGACTTTAAGGTCTAAATCTCTGTTAACATTGCCTAGACTTCAAAACATTGTTTTGATTATACAAACAACAAAAATATCTTATTCCTAAGTTTTACTACCAGTGGTAAGTAAGTGAGAAACATAAGCTGAAAGTCCTCAGTGCCACTGAAATCAAAAGGATCGGCCCTGTCAGGAGCAGTAATGATTCTGTAAATTTAGGTCAATTTGCCCATTAGACTTTGACAGCTGTCAAAAAAAATGGAAGTGATTTTGTTTTTAAGGTAGTGAGACAGGTCACCTAAAACATTAGGATTACTGATCTGTGGATGATGACTGTCCACAGGAACCATCAGATAATAGAATTCATATTCATTAGTTTCGGAGTTACCTTGCCTTGGACAAAAGAGTTGGCTGATGGGAGAAATTTGACCTGATGGTGTCACTAGATGGAATGTCCGGTGAATCATTATAATAATTGGGTACCATTCTGTGGAAATGATGAATGTGTGCTCAAAATTTCACACCGAGCAATTAGTTCAAAGTGTATTTTGCTCAAAAATAAAAAAATAAAAATAAAAAAAACAGCAGTGGGCAAACAGTAACTCCAACTAAATTATCAACCAAAATTTATTCATAGGCAACAATGCAAAAAATCTACATACGACTAAGGCCAGTTTCTTGATTTATCAGTTGATTGATTAGAAATTTAGATACTATTATGTAGTAAAATTCAAAATGTTTCCTTTACTTTGCAGTTGACAGGCAGTTATTAAACTGTTGGCAGCTCAGCAGACTTTGTGTGTTGATGGTTAGCTAGGATGTTTCAATTCAGTGGCCTGGTCAGCCAGATCATTTCTCTGCTGTCGTACAGAGAGCAGAGTTGTTGACTTTTGAAATGGTCGGTTTTGGTGTTGCAACAGAATTGCAGAGTATAGGTGCAGTCTAGTGAGAGCAATTTCACCTTATCAGTGTTTTGGAAAGTTAGGGTTTCCTTTCCACAACACCATTTTTTAAAGGAACAGATTAATGATGGAAGTTGCTCACAACTGCAATATAGAACCTTTGATATACCAACACTCACCTTTAACACATTTTTTGTTTGAAATCCGAGCCAGGTCTCTACGTAGGCACTCAGCTTTTACAAAGCGAGTTTCATTACATCCACTGAAACTTATGAATGCTGTGCCATGTTTTGAAAAACAACCCTTTCAACATCTGAACGGGTTCAGGGTGAGATATGCCTTAGCGCTACTGCCAACCTGATACATATTTTTAGAAATCAGTAGGTGTTTCCAGTCCAGGATGGTGTACTGCAACTGGTAACAGTCTTGGAGACATCACAGACTACACAAGTGATCAGATGGAGTGCACTGCCTTCATGTTTGCAAATCTAATATCCATGTAGATGCCTTTTTCATGCCCTCAGTCCACACATCTTGCCCACTTTCCCTCTTTCCTCCCTGCCAGCTGGCTTACATCACTCCCTTTAGTTGTATGTTGGATTCTTGTTGCCTGAGACATGCCCTCTGAAATGTGTGAGCCTTATTGAGTTATTTAATCTCGTCTAATCCTTAAAGAGGCTTGAACAGTTAAAGCTACATAAGTGTGACTTAATGCTGTTTTCTTTTATTGCTCTAAATAAGGATGAAATGTAGCACATCACGTTTGCTTGATCCTGAGTAAGAAGGTGCCCTTAAAGACTGGAAGTGATACTGTGTTGTGTTTAATCCATTTGTGCTATATTATATTAAATGGCTCAGAGATTCAAGTATTTTTAGCTAAATGCATCTGTACTTATTTTTTATCATACACCCACACCATCATACTGTGTAAACTGCAGTCAGATAAGATCTTAGACTGTACCTCTTAATTTGCATATTGATCCTGCATATTTTTTTCTGCAAGACACCTACAGAACCATCTCACATTAACTGGTTGTTCACCGAAAGCACAGCCGCTTCGTTGCTACATGTGAAAGGCACATGTGCAGTTTACAATAACTGTGGCAGACAACTCAAAGATTTTTAGTGATGTTTGAAACTGTGGGTGCTTGAATTGAGACTGAAGTTTGTTTTTTTTTAGCTGTAACTGGAACATTTTGTAAGCTGTAGCTTGTTGGTAACTTAAGCTAACCTTAGCTCCATGACTTGTTTTAAAACACTGTCTCTGGTAATCTTTTTAATGGTCCTAGATGACCCGGTTTAAAAAAAAAACTTGTAAAAGTCGTGTTATAATTCTGGCAAATACTTGATCGACATATTTGTGTTTTTTCTGACTCAATATATCCCAGGTTTTTCAGCCCAGTCCAGCCTACATACAGCATAACTGTCAGGTTGTACTTTTACATCTGAACCAATTCTGATGTGAAGACACCAAAAAAACAAGCAGTTCTCTAACACTGGAGGATTACAGTTTAAATATTTCAGATGTGTAAGTATATGGGCCAGACTTGGGCCAGGACCCAAACGTATATTGGGTCAGACACTTTATTTTGCTGTCTGTGGCACTTGATGGCTGCATCAATGCAGTTGTGCTACAAAATGAGGCTAAAGCTTTCCCTGGGAAATAGCTTCATCGCCACCAAGTACAAGATATTTAACTAAAGAGACCACATTGTCCTTATATTACACTTTAGAGCAAAGTTACCTCAGGTGACATTGTCTGGGACTGCTGGAGCGTAAACTTCCACCAATCCAATTGAGAGCAGGACAAAGTCACTAACGTTAGCATAAACAGATAGCATCCAGGATCTGCATCCACTCAGTAGAATAATACAATACAGCTTGAATATGAACTAAAATTTGATTAATTAATTAGTTAATTATCTAAAACGACACCTTGGATGAAATGTTCAGTTACTACATTAAATATTAACTAGTTTGATGGAGCGATCACATTTTACATTAAAGCAGATAAACACACCTCATTTCATAATATTTTAGCCTTCCTGCATTGTTTTCTAATAATCTCCTTGTCTTCGACAAATAAAAATAGTTTTTTTTTTGTCTTTCCCTTTTAGATTCCTCAAAAAGTAATTTCAGTTGGGGATCATACGACAGTAGTGCTGTTTAAATAGGATTAACTTAGATTTGTATTTACAGAGAGCTTAAACTTTTATAGAATTCATTATTTTTTAAGACTGCAATTTATTTTTAAATCGTTGTGAACTGAAGCATGTATTCATTTTTATTCACTAGATTTTTTAATTTTTTTTACAGGGACCCAATTTATTGAAAACTGCACCAAAATCAGGCAGCAAGGTGGTTACTTCTAATAATTCAGGTGGACAGTATGTAATTTGTCTGACCTGCCATCAGTACAATGTCAGCTCCTGATTTGCCTGTGAAACTAAAAGATATTTTATCAGCACACAACTATATTTGAATAATTAATTTCCTGTCATGATAATAAATATTATTATCTGGAATAAATAAACTCTACATTTTACACACAGATGTCCTTCATCCCAGCCCCGGTCAGGAAAAGCTTAATAAGCTGGCAACTACAATCGCATAAACATAACCAGGTGATCAGATATTTCTATTCAGACAATGTAGTATGAGTTCAATTCATTTTTGTGATACATGAGGAATAACAGGTTGAATTGTTCAGTGGATCCCCTCTGTGAAGGTTTTTCATGTTCATCTCATTTTTATGTGTGTTCCCTTCACATCTTCCATCCTCCACATGTTAGATCTGCATCATCCACTTCAGCATGTTCCTGTCAATTATCCACCTGTCGCCACCAAGAGCATCTGATTCTGCTCGATTTGGGAATCTCACCCACATTTGTCTGCATAAACCATGGTTTCTTAGTTAAATGGCTACTACACATTGCTGTATCTTAATCTTCCATTCGTATATGGAGGCGCTCTGCACACTGCAGTTATAATGGGTTTTACTGAAGCATAACAGAAGCGAGTGAAAGTAAAACTTCAGCCATGAATAATGACAATTTTATCTACTTTACAGGAGCCAATTTGATTTTACTCACTTATACTGTGAAACATATCACTTGGAAAATTAGAAGCAGTGCAAATTAAAATACAATAGCTGTGAATGTGAGTGTGAATGTGTTTGCGAGTGTGAGCCCTGTGATTATATGAGCAGCCTGTCAAAGGTGTTTTTAACTGTCTTTGCCAAATGCAAGGTGGGATGGACTCCAGCACAGATTCTAAAAACCAGGCAATAAAAAAAGGATAAAAAAGTTTTACAGTTTTCTGTTTTACTCTAAACGAAACCTTTATTTATGAAATGAACATAATGCTTTTGAAGAAGACTTGAAAGTAACACTGAGACTATAAACTATGTGCACTATTTTTCCCATTGTCAGGCCCCTCCCTGAATGTGATGAAATAGGCAGGACTCTGAGGACTATTTCATACATTGTTCATGAACTGCATTTATTCTTCTGCAGCAGCACCTGCTGATAATTGCTACATTCAAAGCTTAAAAAGATATTTAGGGCTGACAAACTGACAGTTACCACAATAAACAGCAGGACAACGGCTGTGTATTATCATTCCCCAACAGTAACACACATGAAAGTGCCTCACGTATTAGATCTGCTATCCAAACTAGATCACAGGTATCCTCACAGTAACTCTCAAAGCTCCACCAGACTCCCTGTTTTTTAAACAGAATAACTGAGAGTTTGACAGTAGCTGCTCTTGACTGTTTAGCTCTTGATAGTTGTCCTACATTGCTGTTAATGCAGAAATAAGTGGTGGTCAGTCAGTCTTCTTTGTGTTGCCTGACCCTTCACATTCAATGTAAGAATCTTTGGATCTGCAGCAATAACAAGGAAGCCATATTTTTCCTTTAGGACGGCACTTTTTTTTCTCAAAAGGCTGGAAATTTGAAGTCTGGAAATTGTAATAAGAACAGATCATACTGCAGATGTGCAGATGTAAGTCGTGTCAGCTAGCCATTGTGACACTTAGCTGTAACGTAGCATTGCACTATAGTGCAATATACAGTGCTGCACTGCATGGTGTGGTGAGAACATGTAGTTATCAAGGCTTCAGTTGCTCTTTGAACAATAGTAAATGTTAGCAAATGAATCAAACATAACCTGTATTGTACATTACAATGTGTCTGCTTTTAATGTGCACATTTTTTAAATTATGTGTTATTTTAAAGTACCACATTGTTAGATGTCATAGAGATGTAGTAGCACTTTAAAGACACAACATCTTTGTAATACATTTACCTAAAGCTGCTGTTTTAATTCTATGTTTTAGATCTGCAGTTTCCTTGTGTGTATTATCACTCTGTCAATCACTAGACTACAAAGAGTACAATTTTCTATTCAGTCATGGGAACTTTGTGGTGCATAAATATTACATGTAGAATCTAAACACTGATAATGACAGAGAGTAAACATGGTGTAGGAGATGTTCTGGACAAAAATGTGAATTACTGTTGTGCATCCAGTCTTTGCAGACAGCAGTTTGATTGACTGGGGTGGGGATTGGTTCATTGTCTGGAGGATTAAAGCGCAGCCACACTGACCTCATTTGTTGCAAAAGTGTAATTATAAAATGTTGGATGTGTCATACTGATGCCAGGTCTTATAGTAGGGGGGTGGACTGCCACTTCCTTGATCCTTTTTCTGGCCTGTTTTCTTTGTTAGGGAGGTAAGTGGTTATAAATTGTTTTATTTGATGTTATTAGGTAATTAATTTGCTGCCTTATTCTCATTTTTTTAATGCATTGCCTACTCTAAAGTCCTTTTTTTCAATACCAAGCTAATTAATAAGATATTGATAAGTTCATGGCCTAAGGTAGGAGGTAAAGGAGTCTTAGAGATCTGGCACATTAATATTTTAACATAGTTCTCCCCTACATGTACACGCTTAGATCTGCAGTCATGCAGCATATGGATCCTTTATTTATAGAAGTTGCTGTCGTGGACTCCAGAAAGTGGTCCATTACAGTGATGATGTCATCATGGCTGGCAAAATGTCAACCACTGAGCATCTTCTTCATCTTGTGTAAGAGGTAGTCCAAGGGTTATTAGGTGAATAAGGCAGGAGGTTGGATGAGTTCAAATCTGCTTTCCTGAAAGGCCGCTATCCTCGTTATGGACATGTGGGCTGGAGTGCATGTGTCCTGATGTAAGAGCACTCCTCCTGTCACCTTTCTACATCAAATCTTGATTCTTTCCTCTATATTAGTGTGACCCTTTCCCAGGTAGTACACCAGCAATACTCCACAAAATGGAGGCCATCACCTAGCCTGCAGACCTCACATTGCTGACTTGGAATTTTCAATTACCAGAAACAGAAATAAACCAAAAATTAAGGGTTAATCTGCATGAAACGAGAGCTGTATAACTCAACTCCTTTTGCCTTAGGCCACAAACTCCTTTATCTAATTTTTGATGCTAAGACTTTAAGGGATGAGAAGATTTTCACAACCTTAAAGTTACTTTCAGGAGATAAAAGGGAAGAAAAACTATAGATTTAGTGGTTAAGTTGCTCTATAGCATAATGCCTTGTAGAAATTTCTATAATTTGAAACCTGATAATGAGAGGACACGAGGCAGAGAAGTGTGTAATCCTGACCTGCTCATCAGGACTTTGTTATGTAAAACCATGGCCTTGTAGCACACCCGTAAATAATAAGTCATTATTAAAGTAGGCTGTTTTAATATTGGAATCGAGCTGGAATCCCTTGTCATAATTAATTCAATGCACTCTCTAATATGTCATATCTAATTCATAAGAGAAGTCAAGCTCTTCTCACTGAGCTCTACTTTGCAACACCCGCGGGGCACGACAGTGGTAACCTTATGCACCTTGCCATTGAGTGCATGAAGCTGCTGGATATTAGCAATGATTTTCTGTGTTCTTTGGAGCTGTGGGTCTGTGGGCGTGTGTGAGGATTCAGGCACAAGATTAGCTCCATCCAGACACCAAATTGCACTGAAATTGGATAAATCTCAGCATAACAGTACATTTCTACTTTCTCTGTCATGCCAATAATAAAACAACCACAGCACCTAAAGGGATAAAAGAGGAAAAAAGTAAAAATTTTAACACACCATAATCATTTCTAATGAGACAACTACATTGAATTGATGCCAAAGCTCTATCAAAAGAAAAGCTGAACGTGGCTTTCAAAGTCATGCAGAGCTGTATGATTATGCTTTCTGCATACATGTCTGTGCCATTTACACTAGATGGATGGTTTTAATGAAAAAAATATTATTTTGATGACTGTAAAAGATCAGGAGTGAGTGTTTTTTGCAGTTCAAAAGAGGTTTTTCAGTTGTAAATGACAGAGTTGATCAACCCAGATCAGTTTTTGGGGTAATCCAAAAGTAGAAACGAGAGACATCTTTTTAAAACTTTTTAAAATCTCACAGTGGCACATCATGTCATGTTTAGATAAAAATTAAGATTTTTATCTTAAAAGCTTTCCATTAAATCACCAAAGAGGAGCTTAATTCAAAGAAAACATTAACATCCAAATCTTAATTGCAATACTCAACCTTGTAAATGCAACCTTGTAACCATAGTCTATGTTGGTATTTGTGTTTGTATTTATTGTGATATGTTTATTTGTTGTTTGAGTTTTGTTGTTACTGCTGGCTGGGAACCAAATTGCCCTTCAGTTTCCTTGAACCCTGGTATTGGTAAAATTTAAAAAAATAATTTTCTAAGTGGTAAAGCCCTGTGTACGAACAATCCTAGAGGAATACTTTAAAATGTTACTAGTGTAGTGTGATCATATTTCCAGAACACTACTACCTAAAATAACACAATCCCACCATGTGGTCCCTTTTTAACTAAGGGTTGTTTTCCATCTTACAGCTGTGTAAGCAGTACTGAAATTTAGTGTTTCGATTCTCCAATGGAGTTTTCTCCATTATAGTCATGCGACTTTTTTAGACTTATTTAACATACTTATTCTACTTACTGCTATGAATAAATATATCTTGCACACTGAGTTTGTTTATGTTTGCATTGATGTGCATGTGTGCCCCTGTGGGTGTGTATAATTACTCAGACATGCAAGGTGATTCACCAAAGAGCTGGCAGAGATAGTGAGAGATTAAGAGAAAGTGAGTAAAGTGAAGAGACAGCCGATGGGGAGAGACAGATGGAAGATTTGAGACAAGGGGAAGTAAATGATGACCTAGAAGATTTTGCAAAACTAAGAATGCGAACGAGCAATCTCTTAAACTTTAAAATGTCTCACAAATCCAGCTGCTGAATGAGAAGAGGTTCCATGAAGCCATGAATAGCAAAGTTATTGTAGCTTATAAAGATGTATATAGATTCTGATATATCTACGCTGAGAAGCTATGATATCACCAAGTGAAGAGAACAAAAATAGGCTAATGCTAATTAATCATAGCTATATATGATAACTTTATAATACTTTGTGAGAAGAATGATAAATCATCATTTTTAGTACAGAGGGTTAGGATCCAGAAGTAAATGACAATACATCAAGAAATGCAGCAATCAGCCATCACAGGCAAAAACTTAATAAAATCTCTGGCACTTTAACTTGGATATAATCAATGCAGGTTTGGAAATGATCAAAAATTTGGCTTGGCAGATGTCTAATGAGGAAGGAAAATTCATTGAACACTTTAGGCTCCATGGATTCATTCACTGCACTTCAGTGAAAAACACTCAAAGGAAGGAGTTCATTACAGGAAAAAAATCCATGCTTAAATTACTGTTAGCAGCCCAATGATAAAATATGACTCAAGGAAACTAAAAAATGTTGAAATATCTTATCAAAGCAACCAAATACCAGTTTGATTTATATTCCCTGAAATGCACAAAAAACAATCAAATTAAAGCTTCGTGCTTTTGCAAATGAACCCTTTGTTTATATTAAACCAGGCACCTGCATGACATTTATAATAAATCACAAGTAAATTACATTACTATGCCTCGTTTCCCTGAATGGTTTTTCAACAATTTTTTTCACGCAACAATTTTAATGACAAAATATGTAATTAGACTATGAGACCTAAAAAACAAACAATAAACAAATGTGTAAATAATGGAAAGGATAATGTTTGTTTTGTAACCTCTTGTTGGGAACTTTACATTTAGGCCATTAGAGCTTTTTATCGGTGCTTGATTGCACCAACACACCTCTCTGTATCTCTTTTTTTTAATTAAAACAAAAGCCCCATTTTTTGCATGCAGATCAGAGAATAAAAGAAACAACTCCAACAGGTTTCTGTACCTTCTGTCTTACAGCTAATGGGGCTGCTTGATTGTGGCAAATATAATCATCACATAATCACCACAATTACTCACTGACTTTAGAAACATCATGCATTTAATTATTTTTTCTTTGCATTAGTTGATTACCTCAAACTTAAAATACAGTCTAATTGATGTAAAAAAGTAATATAATAAAAAAGTATAATAGTTTGATTTTAAGGACGAGCTGAGAGCACACAGCTAAAAGAGGTAAACTGGATTAATAACACAAGACAAAAAAGAGTATCATTGCTAAATGGTCTGCAGCACATGAATTGTTTCATCTTTATTATCTTGTTTTCATAATCATAATCACTGAAAGCCATAATCGTAATTAGAGCTAGGTAATTTGATTAATTGCATAGACCTAACTGCTAATGGATGTACTGTACTTGCATATCCTTTCTATCCACAGCAGAGAGGGCAGATGTGACTGAGCCTTGATGATATATTATTGTCCCCATTAACTAATGTACAATATGCTATGAGCCAACTTGGGCAATGTCTCAAGTGTCAGGGAGTGTTGAAACCAAACTATATGACTAATGAACATGAACATTTAATGCAAGTGAATCAAAGCTTTTATCAAGTGATTCTGGACAGATGATGTAACAAGTTGTAACTTGTTTTGGGGAATAGAAGATGGAAGAAAAAGAATCACTGATTACTGAAGCTTACAAGGGGCTGAAACACGGTTTTATACCGAATTGAATTTTACATCACAGTAGATGTGGGTACACTGCTTTTTGTTTTTTAAATCCACCTGTATTTGCATATTTAAGCTTGTGTTTGTAGTTTGCCAGAAGCCTCGAACATCTCAGCAACAGAGCTACACTCTGTATTCTCTTTCTGTCAGCTGGGAAACTAAAGGAAAAAACAAACACTAGCTCATTTTTCCTCTTCACATTTTGTCTAGTTCTCACTTTATCCTATATGTTGTCTCTATAGCCCTTCTTCTCCCTGTCTACCATATTATCCAGCCTACACACACTCGTTGCTCTCACACAAATCCATGCGCACACATCCACAGACATAGTTTTTCTGTCTTACAGTTGCTTGCTCCTTCTCTTTTGCTATTTTCTGCCATTTATCTCTGCCACTGTTTTTCTGATTTGTGCTCCTGTGATCCAGGCAGCAAGCCATTGTTTTATGATTCTAGGCCTTGATGCTACAGCAATCTAGGACAACAGGCAGCAGACACTCGAAATACAGTGGCATGTGTAGAAAGTGAGACACAAAGAGAGAAAAAAGTGAAAATAAATGTATAGAGAGATTACAACTTCAGGATATTTTTTTGCTGACACATTTCTAAGAACATAGGGCACAAACTGTAGTCTATTGATTTCATCTGAGTTAATCTTCTTCTTATTATCTATCTGTTTTCTGTCAGGGAGTCGACAAAACATTTTACCACTGAGATCCAATACAACTTATCTTCCTCAGGTGTGCCTTTTTGAGGACAAAATAAGAACCTGAGAGTGCCCTGAAAATTTAAATTTCTGTTTTGTTCCCCTGCTTTTCCGACCTGGAATGGCCCACGTGGTCTCTTGATGGTTCCTCTAAATTATTCAAAGCATTTACTTATAAATAAATACTGACTAGGCCTGTGCCCAGCTGTCTAGTTCTCTCTCTTGTAACTCTGTCACCTCCAGAAACCAATTCATCCAACCAAATAAACAACCTAAAAACCTACCAACCAGCCCCAGAGTTTCTCTTCGTATGTCCTGTCCCTGTACCTCTTAATAATTCTGACTTTCCTTCTTTTCAGCTGTTCTTTCATTCATCTTTTAAGGCCTGCTTGCAGCATGTTAATGTCGGTCTGTCCAGTAGTTTGTAAGCCGGTCTTTCACTTTGGTCCTTCCTAAAATATGTCAGCAACTAGTGGATGGATTGCCTTGACTTTTTGCCTGGACAAACAAAATCCCAAGAGGATGAATCCTGTAGACTTCTCCTCTAGCACCACAATGAGGCTGGCCTTTAAGGTCCTTGGTGAAATTTCTCAGCAACTATTCCAACAAACAAACGGGTAACAACCAAAACTTCTGGCCAAGCACCAACATGATCAACAAATTTTATATCATCCAATAAGGGTACTTGCATCCTAATATGATGAACCACTTAAATGGTTAACATTTTAAAGATTACACCTGTTAGCCACAAGCACATTAGCTTGCTAGCATCAGCACTTGACAGCACAACTGTGTCTGAAGTACAGACTTACAATTCCATCAATGTGGTTGTAGCCTGTTAGCCATATTTCCTTTCAGCTCTTCAATTAATTTCACTCTGTCTGCCACCACATCTACTGTAGAAGCACATTACATTCCATTAACATGTTCACACACAAACCTCTTCTTTCATGCAGGATGATGGATGTGAAATTAACAAACAAGATGGAGGCTAAGAACGTCACCTTGGAGACACATGCCAGGAAGAATAGATCAGAGTTTATTACTGTGCGTACTCTGCAGCCTTGCATAAAGCGTAATACAGGGATCCTATAAATCCTGCAGTTATAACTTCTTGGTGCTAAAGCCAAGCCGTGTCAGACTCCTGATAACCTCTGGTCAGGAGAATGGTCAAACACATGCTAATTAACATGTATATTACATGTGGTGATTCAGACCTCTCACTCTGCTTTATCCTCTCTCACTATTTTGTCTGAAAGGGGGTAAAATGTCTGGGCTTAGCGGTGCATGACAGCAGAACTATTGCATATTAGGGGTCTCAGCTGGTCCAGCCTTAGGGTTTCTTTTTTTGATATTTTCATACTTTAGATCAGCATCTCCCAAACTTAAGGTCAGGGCTCAAAATGGATGTGTGTTTGAGGCAGACCCACACCATTGTGAACCTGAAACTGTTAACCTCGTTGCTCTTCGACCAAGGAAACATTGAGACTTTACTCTAACTCCAACCACATAAACGTCCATGATGTGGAGACAAAATTTACAAAGAAGAATTGGAATTAGAAACACAGAAAAGATGCCTCTTTATGTTTTATGTTGGAAGGTTAAGCTTAAAAGACTTTTTTTCTCTACAAAGAATAGACTTTCAAAAGTCTGTGTTTTGACAGCCACTGTGTTTTTTAGAGCATTTTAATTGTTTGTTTTGTGTGCTGCAACTAACATTCCAACATTTAGTTCCCGAGCTGTGTTTTTATTATAATAAAATGTAGATTTCAATGTACTTAATGATGCATATTTCTAAGTTTGGGTTCTGGGGAAATACCAAATTTCACTTTGAATCTCAACCTCAGAAACTTTGTAATGTCCAGCTCCAGAAGAATGCAGATGTATTAACTCCCCTGTTTTTTCTCTCTTCAAATCACTTCCTCTTTGGCTACTTTCCTATCCTCTCTTTAAAATTCTCAATCAGGCAACGTTATTGCTCTTCATCCTCCTCCCTTCTCTCCCTCTCTATTCTTGGCTATTTTCCATCCCTATAATTAAGCATTTCAAATGTATGATGGTTTTAGACACACTGGGAAAATAAGAACAAAAACACAAGCGCAGAAGCAAGAAAATTGAAGAAGAAGGGCGCAGAAGTGAAGCTGCAACAGGAGAACATCAGCTTGACATTGATACAAAAAACTGATGCGGGCGTTGTCACACATCATTACAAACACTGACACACACATATGCATGAGCAAATACCCTCATTTACAAATGGATGGGACCCTCCATTATGCTAACCTGTAAACAAACACACACACACACACACACACGCACACACATATTCCACTCTTTCTCCTGTGGAGGGAACACTGTATAGATAGCTGATAACAAGAATATGGCAATTACATTCATCAGTGGCAGTGAGCAGGTGGTGGGTGTTTAGTTGTAATGGAAAATATGGGTGGCTGCTATTGGAAGGTTGTGCAGGTCCTACCAGGCTTTTAATAGCACTTCTATGTGCAGTTATACTTGAAATTGTACATATAACCTTTTCTGATTCTGTTGTTTCTGTGTCTCCTCAAACACAAATCCACTAACTCCACTGTTAGATAGAAAACAGTATCTTACAACAGTGGCCATAGAAGTAAACAACAGACAATAAGAGCTGCCCACCAAGAGTGAGCAGACTACTGATGCGTGAAGGGATGAGAGAATACATATTTGCAGTCAATAGCAACCCAGAGAATTCATGGGTTTTACACAAATAAAACACACTGAAAGGAAAGAGTAATGTGCTTCAAAAATCAGGAGGGATAGTGAAAGAAAACTGCAGGAACAGGTGGAAAAACTGTGAAACTGTGAGAAAAGTACACTACATTTACATGCAACATGCTCTGAATTTTCTTAATTTAATTTACTGCTTCTGCAACAGCCTGTGCAGTCTGTTCTTCAGGAGCGAGGCTGAGTCACCTCCATGCCCTCTGTGCCTCAGGAGAAGAAGGCTGCTGCAAATCTTCAGCTGCTGCTCATTGGCCCTGAGACGGACACAGCGACCACACAGTGACCAGGTGCTGAAGGCTGTAACAGACATCATCCTTGGGGGCCTCGTTCAAGGCAAGGCACCTCATCTAGCAACGCAGACCACTGCTTTCATCAGTGGGAGAGAAACAAAAGTCAAGATCGCCAGGCCTCAGAGCAGAGTAAAACTGGCAGCTGAAGGTTGGCTGGGGGGAAATAGCTCAAATTTACAGACACTACTGAGTCTGAATTGTCAGGTCAGGCATTGTGCTTCTGTCTGAAACAGCAGGGAAAGGAGGTTTATGCATTCTCGCCACCTCAACTGATAGTTATATGATAGGATAGGGCTTGGAGGGCAAAGAGAGGGGAAGAACACTGTGATTACTAAATCTGTAGTAGTTAATGGATTGATCAATTGTTGATTGACAGAAATAGACTGGAAACAATTTTATCATCAGTCATTTATCGTTTAAGCCATTTATCAACAGACAGACTAAGAGTCTACAGCCATGCGAGTGAGTCTGTGAAGCTGTAAAGAGGCCCTACTTATATAAGAGGAGGGGCTGACCAACTTTAATTGATAGAAACTGCCCAAAAGGTACAAAAAAAGTGGCCAGCATCATCACAACCCAAAGCAGTTTTCACCTGCCCAATTAAATAAAAAGTAGCTCAAGGTGGCAACACTGCCAATAGCAGTGAAACCAATAATACCTTCCCAAGAGCCAGGCTGCTAACATGGCAATAAGTGCCAAATATTCTCTAGTTGCACATTATCCAGCCTCTCAAAATGTTGGAATTTCATTGCAGACTTGTTATTAATTTTAATGATTTGAGCATTACGATTTATTTTTCACTCTACCTCATGTGAATTTTTAAGCAGAAGCCAACTGAGTCTCCTCAGAATACTGTGAACGCAAGTTTGCAAGGACAGTGAAACATGGGAATTTGTTGCAAGATGGGCAGTGCCTGCAGTGGAATGAGTGTGTTTTCATGGAGGTGAACTGTAGCAAGTATACACACAAGGTCTCCCTACAGGGTCAAAACCTCCTGAGTATAACAAGCCCCCAGGAATGCATGGACTCCACAGGCTACCTGGACACAAGCTGGCGCCTGCTCTACCCCTGGGTGGTGCTTAGGTTAGGATGTCGGATGTGCATCAGACAAAGTATAAACTTAATTAACTGTGAACTAAACATTTGTGCTACATTCAATAGTCCCTGAGAGCTTCTTTGCATTAGCTTATTTAATTACAGTGCCTCTCTACTACCTGTAATGAATAATTTACCAGTCAATCTTAAATGTTTTTGCCAGGAATCCAAAACTGGATCAAATGAAAGTGCAGTGTATCAGTCAGGCAACAGTGTTTGTTAGTATTCAAGTACATTACCATAACATTTTAAAGTGATACAATAAAGAAAAAGTGGAAGATGGATGGAGAGGGTTAGTGGAAGAAGATGAGGGTTGGTTCAGTAACAGAAATGAAAAGGAGAGGAAACAGAACAAGAGGAGAGAGGAAATGAGGGGCTGGGGGAGTGATGGTGGCGGCAATGCAGCCTTTGATATCATTGATTCTCCCTCATCAAGACTTACAACTCCAAGCCTGTGTTTGTACGTCTGTGCATGTACATGCTGACACTTTCCTCTGTCAGTCCTGTATTGGCAGGAAGATCCTGTCTGTGCGTAGCTCTGTCTCACCATCTGTTCCTGGCTAGACTGCTGATATCTGTTCTTATAATATCCTGTTCACCTCTCTCAGTCTGGGTGGGGTGCACACATCTTGTATCTAGATTATTTCCTATTCTTATTCCTCATTATTTGTCATCCATCCATCCATCACTACAGACAGCCAGCCATCAATCCTCCACTCAAAAAATTTATTTTTGTCTCATGTTCAATAATATGGGGAGAGCCAGGTTGCCAAGTTGCACTCATATTTTTGATGCAACAGTGCTCTCTCTCTTAAGCCACCATTCTGGGCAGGAGTACAAAAACACAAATAGCCCCTCTGCCTTACTCATCCTGAGAGCCTTTCAGAGTCACACAAGGCCACTTGTGACAGGAGTCCCAAAAAAATATCTGTCTATCTCATCCTACGTACTAAGCAGATAAATCACCACTTTCAATTTCTTGTTTCCAGGCAGATTCTGTTCCATCATTAACTCAGAGATTAAATGCCAGTCAGATGGCCTGTAAGAAAGACTCCCTGATCCAAGACGTCTGACTGTTTATTCACCTGTTAGAAAAGCACGAAGGGTGCCAAAGTGGCAAGGAGGCCAAAAAGAACTGCATTTATCACGAAGTTATGGTGCTTGTAATCCAGTGGTCAACTAGCAGTGTTCATTGGTCATGTCTTTGCAACATTATCTCCAGAAAACATTGATTTCAGACAATTCTGAAAGTTTCTTTCAAGTTTCTAAAATGTGTGTGTAATTCATATAAACAATGGTTAAGGTTTTGCTTGAATTGAAAACATTAGATTAAATTATGTTTGATTAGATTAAAAATTATTTTCACTGTACAGGGTACAAATAATTAGACAACAAAATGCAGTTTTGCATTAAACTGGAAGTGTAAAAAGCAGTAAAGAGCAGAGTAATGCACATGCATAATGAGGTAAATATATGTATGCTATTATAAATACAATATGAACTGTGTGATGTACAGAATAAGCAGAAAACACTCTGAATACACAACTTGTTTACAATAAATGTAGCAATTACAATAGTCAACAACAGGTATAAAATGAAAGATGAAAAAATGCTCTCAGATAGTATATACAGAATAAACAGCTGGATATAAATACAGTGTTATAGGTCACATATGTCTGGTGCAGACAGCAATATATATATGAACACACTTTATGGTAGATGTGTACAGTATGGAGAGTCTCTCTGTTGTATAAATATATTCATCCTTGTTTTAGTTTGAAAGGCTTGTGGTTACAGTAAGAAAATGTCTCCAGCACGAAAGTCAGAGGCCCATCCAACAACCACACCCTTACTGTAAGCCCTGCTACAAAAAGGGTGAACTACGTCACGTAGTGGCATTAAACGCTGGCATTAGATGTAAATCATGAAGTGCAAAATCGTCCATTAGGGATGCAATTACATTAGACTGCTTTATTGTTACAGTGACTGTTAAGTGACTGGCTGTTAGGCTGGGACACCTGTGTTGAGGTGGGTTGGAATCATGTGATAACTTCAACCTTTGCATGAAATACAACCTTATGGCTGACAGGTGAAAAAAGTGTCTTTTGATGCATGGTGGTCACATGGTGGCACACTCAGGTTAGGAGTGAAAACTAGCAGAGGCAAGAAGCACAGCAGAAAGTGCCTTTTCTAAACTGAGCAGTAAATAACAATGACCATAAAAGAAGCAATAACATAAACAGATTCTAAGTGTGATTAAAAATTCAGTGGCGACAGAGATAAATTCTGTGCATTTGAAGTTTAAATACTGTCCTGTTGTTTACACATGCTTAATTCAGTGTTAATTCTATACAGACACATCCTTTTGTCTCACTGCATTAGTCTTATTGAGACTTCAGACTGGAATAGACTATATTTAGATAAATAAACTCTTTTTCAGGATACTTAAACATACTGTTATTGCTGTCAGCATTTTATCAAACATAAGAGCTTGGGCAGCATCTCTCTCCAGATCTGTAAAAATAAGTCAATATCAGATCCAGCTTCTTCTTTTTTGTTTCTTCTGTTCCCCTCATCTTTACTGTCTCTATATACAGTATCTGGAGACCAGTGTTGGTTCAATGACTTCACTGATTAAAAGGCATAGAGTATGTCTCTTTCTCCCTTTTACTTCCTCTTCAAAAGTACTCACTACTGGGAGGCATAACATAGATGTTCGCTCAAAAACTAGGCTGTCTCCCTCTCTTTCTCTCTGCCTCTATCTCCAATTATCTATTTCTGTCTTTCTCCACCGGCCCCCTATATCTGCCAGTAACATTTTCAACCCACACTGCTGGTACAGTGGTAAGCTACTTTCTTGATGCAACCTCATCCAGATTCCAAAATCTTCTCCACCATCTCTTTCTGTCTGCTTTTGCTTTCTTTTGCTTTTGCTCAGCTACTTATCAATAATTTCGAGGCACAAAGTAAAACCCAGACATGATGGCAAACAGGGTCAAGTGAGAGGAGAAGCAGAGGCAAAGGGAATGCAGAGAACAATTAGAGTGCTGTCTTCAGCATGGACATGCTGCTTTGAGTTATGTAAGAGCCCTGGCTTGTCTGACCAAATATAGTATATATACAAACACACACACTCACACACAGACAATGCACAAATATGCACATGCACTAAATCCTGCAATGTGTTTGTCTTTCCTAAAGCAGGTTCAGGATAGAGATGTAAACAAACAGGAAAACATGATTGGAATATGAACAGATAATGTGCTCTGAACCCATGTGAACAGCATCCAAATGACAGTGAGCAAAACTGGACGAGCTTTTCTGACTTTTATCAGTAACTTGATTTCTTTCCCTAATTATTTCCTAACAATAATATTTTCATGGACTTATTATTTCTTACTTTGCATGCAAAACTCTTTTTTTACAACTAAAGAACAGAATACATAGTTTGTCCATTGTTATGACTCAGCTCCCTTTGGCAAAAAGGAAGCAACATAAAACTGGATGGATAAAATAAAGTTATTTATTTTTTTGATTCACTGAAGTTAAAAACAGATTTACAATAAACAAAACAAAACATGAACAGCATTGTTGTTGTCTCGTATTACAGATGATGTTTTGTTGTTCCATCAGTTCACCCCATCTTCCTCCCTGCGCCATCTTCATGGCTCTTCTGTGCCCTCACTAGGTGGGTACCAAACTCTGTCATTTTAAGGGTACCAACTGAATTACATTAGTGCTAACGAGTATCGATCCATGCAGTGTTCTGGCTAATGTTAGCTGACATTAGCCTGACAATTTACATTATAGTTCATACCAAATGCTGACAATATGTTTTGTATGACTGTGGAGGGGGTTCCAACAATGCTACAAAAACCAGTTTGTCAGATAGCGAAGCTGCTGCTAAGCAGCTGAGCAGTGTGTAAAAGTAAAGGCAGTGACTTTGTAGGTTTGCAGGAACTACATGGAGGGAAAGGTGTAGAGTTAAGCAAATGTAAGCCATTAATGGAGTTTTTTCATTGAAAAGGGTTAGAGTTTTTTTTTTTTTTGGAGTTTAATCAATGCCTGGAGAGGAACTTTAAAAACAGAACATGAAACAACATTGGCAACATCTGACAATTGCCAGTATAAGCCAGTCATATTCTGTTATAAAATACGTATAAACGTGTTTTTGTGACAGATACAGTAGCTTATTGATGCTCTACTGGTTTAGAAAAAAATGAAGGCACTTCAGTAGGAATAAATAGAGTCACCTCACATCTTTATCATTTTGGTGATTTTATTTACAGATCATGAGCTGCATAATCTGCTGACCTGTCTGCCTTTGAAGCATGCCAAAAAGAAAACGTACTGTTTTTTATGATTTTTTTCATTTTAAATTGTGCGCTATGAGAGAAATCGATGTGACAGTTTTCTGAAACACTGAAGAATTTATTTGTCTAGTCGCGCTCACCAACCACAAACCCATCTCTGTCCCTCTCCATGACACATTGTGTCTTGTTGTCGGCCCCCTCCTGTCTGACTTTTCTATTCAGCTATCAAGTTGATGTGATCTTCTATCATATTCCTCCTTGGTTGTAAATATGTGCGCAGCTAAGTAGAACAGAGCAATATTTTCCCTTCAGAGCACCACCGTCTTGTTCCTGGAGTCCGTAAATCTGCTTGCTTCCCAACAGTGTGGCTCAGAGTTAAACTAGGAATGTAAATACATTTGCTACTGATTCTATTAATTATTTCACTGTCTCTCCCTCCCCTCTCCCAGCTTGTCTCTGATAAGATTCCAGCCCATTAGTTTTAAAACAAAGAATATAATTGAATTTTTTCCTCCAAATCTAAATACAACTAATGCTACGCAATTATCTTTGACTGGTGACGTGCCAGATTAATAATAATTCTCTTTTGCACCCTGCAATTAAGCCTTGTTGAAACCTGACATTTACACCTGGTCTGGGACTGTGCTCTTCTAAAGAAATACATAACAATAACATGGGGGCTGCATGTTATGTACTTAATTATTTCTGCATAGACTAGGAGAGATTGATCAGTGTTTCTGAACAGGAGCTTTTGCAGTCAAAGTATGCACAAGTGTTACACACAACTCAGGACAGCCAAATATTGAGTAAGTGCAACAAGGCAAGATATAAAAACTAAGAGAGCCAGTTGATTACTAGTCCAACAGCAAGAGCTCCAAATTGGCATCTTGCAGCCTATTATTTAGCAAAGTTCTCAGCAAGAACTGAAAGCCAGTCTGACATTTACTTTTGTCTTTCCCTCTGTCATTGTTGTTGTCTCTTGTTAACTTCTCCGTCACTTCTCTGTCTCTTTGCCTCTATCATGATGTCCATTGACGCTGAGGAGCCAGTTTTTGTTTCACTGGGTTCTGGTTCCTGTTCGGCCCTGCTCCTCAATAGAATTCTTCACTGAGTCCCTTGTCGTCCCAGACATGAAAATCTCTTCATGGCGGTCAGAAACTCCTGTGATAGCTGAGTAAAAACAAACACCACCCGGAGCTCTGAGCAGTCCCCTGGCTGCACGGCTTACAGAGCGAACTAACAGTTAGCTGTGGTTATATTTTACTTCAGGAAACTCCTTAAATCAGAAAGAACAGAGGCAGAACAGCCAGAAGACATCAGAGGCAAAATCAGAAAGTATTTTCTCCAAAAAATATGATCCAGTTTTACCAAAATCAGTGATTGACTGATGTGTGAGACATAGGTTTGTAAAGTGTTGCACAGAGTGAATCAGCCAAGTTAGATGGTGCAGAAACAGGCGTTTGATGCACATAGAGACTGAGACAGAGACTCCATTCAACATATTACAAGTCGGTGTATCATCAGAATGATTTAGAGGCTTTTACTTATAGTTACGTAATGTTCCTTTAAATTAGCTAAAAAGCACTGGCATCAAATTGGTACCGAGTATTGGCAGATACCCTCAGATGAGGTATCTTAATTGATATCAGCAGAGGAAAAGTTGGATCCATGCTTCCTCATTCTTTCTGTAAGGCAATAATGCTTCACACTGCACCATGTGCCACCCAATGTACAGTACGAGGAGACACCCCAACAAACTGCTCCTGCAGCAGGAACAGGAGCATTAAAAAAGAGATGAATTCAAAGTACATGACAGCTAATAATGTCCAACTAAGAGACGCTCAGGCATATTAATTACATTTTATTTATTTATTTTCACATCCCAATTTAGTATAATCCCAGAGGGAATAGTACACAAACACATTAATCTCACTGTTTTCAAGGATTCTGTGGAATCGCATTAAGTTCGACTGACATCTTCTTGTTAAGCTCACATCACAGCTCAACCTTACGAAGACAGCTAATGATGGCTGGTATGGGTTTACATTTATGTCTTCATGACCCAGTTGATTCACATTTCCATACATAAAGGTCCAGGATGAGCAGTTACTTTTGCTTTCTGAAAATTACTCTTGAAATACATTTTTTCTGCTTAAAAAGGTTGAGATAAACGTCTGCATAGTCTAGACTATCCAGGGTAATGCAAGATGACAATTAAGGCTGCAGGCCAGGCTATGAATTTTTTTGGTAATGAATCTGAACTATCGATGTGATTCACTTTGACACAGAAGATGGCCTAGAAACTTAAAACATCATCTGTTTCAGTTGAGGGTTTAAGTGGTAAAACAGGCTGTAGCCGTAAGAAACATTAAAAAAAACTTAAGGCATCTTGAACATGTAACATAGAGCAAATTACGCTGTTGGAAAAGCTGTTTGCCAGAGGTGCAAATTTACCATTGAAAGATTAAAAACAGTCAGCTGGCTCTCCGCTGTTTGTTTTTGTTTCATCATGGGATGAGTTTGATAAAAGATAATTACTTGATGCAATAAATCTACTTGTAATTATGGTTTACAGGAGCAGTTATGGCTATTTTTAATTATAAACTGACCTAGCTAATCCTGAATATGTTTTGTTTAGAGGCAGAAATCATCAAAGTTGAGTTTATGGGAAACTTTAAATCGCTATTTTTTAAAGATATAATGTCCTGTAGTTCAGTTCAGTTCAGTTCAGCTGATGTGTTTCACCTTTTCACCAATGCTTTTTGACTTGCACACCTCTCTCTATCACACATCCCCTCTCACGCTCAATGGCACAGACACTCACACTCTCTCTTTCACTTTCCGTCTGTCTGTCTCTCTCTCTGTCACACACTCTCTCCATCACAGACACACATACACACGCATACACACACACACATGCCTGTCATGTAATCATGAAATCAGTTTCTAGCTGCAGATGGTGACTCATCTTTTGTCCCTGGTGTAACCGTATCTGGCAATGAGGTCGTAAGACATTTTGAACGAGGGACGATGCAGAGTGCCACCATGCAGGGCACCGCTCACCACATGGGGAACTCCTCGCAGAAACAGCATGCTTTACAGCTGGCAAAAACAAAGATATTAGCCGCCCAGTAAGCCTGACAGCTGCACATAAAAAAAATTAAATGTTTAATTCCCTTGCCAGCAATATCACATCATTATCAACACGCTGCTAAGATGTGAGAGAAGGAAGATTTACATAGAGATTTAAAACACTTTGAGTGTGATCAAGTGTTTTTACTATTTTAACTACAGAAACTGAGTTCAAGGCCAGAGCTGTCTCACTTATTTTAAATGTGCATTTACAGTTGGAGAGATTTGGACCTTACATGCTGCCAGGTGACGGATTTGATACAAGGCTGCATAGATTACACAATGCTGATGGTGGTCATACTGTACACACTGCATGTCAGTCATTAACTTACTCCATGTGAGCGTGGGGGGCACAAGACAAGTGCTACTGCTGTTTATTTAACAATGCATACTAAGACACTGGCTGCGTCACGTCGACAGACATTGAGAGGAAAATCTTCAGCATCAGGTGTTAGTCAGTGACCTCGACCTCAGTTCAAAGACTGAGAGTAAAAATACCCTTTAGGCAGAGGTGGCTGAGGCATCATCATTATCCTGATGGGAGGTTCGTGTCATTACACACCGTCTGCTCCCTAATTCTCCCCTCCGACCACAACGGAGGACACACATCCTTGGCGACTCAACTACAGACACACGCACCTCGTAGCTACACAAACACGGCGGGCTGCTCATCAGCGTGACCGAGAATGAATGACCTTGTAAATTTATGCTCAGGTCGCCTCGTGCGAAAACGACTAGATATCGAGCACAACAAGTGCCCAAGTGGCCGTCTCACAGTCACCACATTGCCACCTTGAGAGCATCATCCCCTTCTCGCTGCCTTGCAAGGCTTTTTTTTGGAGGGAGGCACACGGGCAATTACAGAAGCATCACAGCAGTTACCACCAGCTTGTTGGGATGACCCCCAGTATCATTACTTGATATCAACATGACACACTCAAGGGCATCTGGCAATCAACGCGACAGCTTTGAACTATACGGAGTCTAGATCAAATTAATCCACCGATGGCTGCTGAAATCTTTAGCTCACCTTTGCCGTTATCTTCTTCTCTGTTGAGATGCATGACTCTTCTTACCATGTACTCATTTAGGCTGTTTTCTTTATTGCATCAAAGCTGAGCTCCTCTTCAAATAGTTCTCAATTTGAACTCTTATTCCAATTTTGGGATCTGTGGTCCTTTGCCCGCTTATTGTCTTGTTCGGCTGGCACGCATGGACGCGCCTGCACTTGTGCGTCCTCCTCCCCTTGTTGTGGTGATGGAGCAGGTAGTCTTGGTGATGTTGGAAGTCTGCGTGGATTTTTTCTCTCTCACTTTCTCCCTCTGTCTCTCTCAGTCTCTTTTTTTTTCTCTCAGCCCAGAGACGCTCAAAGGGATGGTCGCAGCGAAGGTTTAAAGGGAGGAGACGGCAGGCAGACGGGCGGGGTGACGTGAAGTAAGTCGGTAGGAGGTCGTCTCCTCAGCAGCGGCAAGGCATCCGTGTGCCCTCAGAGCTGTTGACCATTTCATCAGAGAATCCAGTCCTGAGCACCATAACACACCGAGACATTTTGCTTCACTTCGAAAACTACACTGACGAGCAGCTCGCGATGATAGAGATACATTTGGATATTCAGATGCATAGTTATGGGCCATTATTGGTATTTACAAAAAAACACCCACTGTCATCAATAATAGCTTCCAGGCTTGTTGTAACCACCATTTTTTAAATAATAATAATATTGACAGCCGATTCCAGTCAGTGTAGTGTACAAGCCTGTCTGATCTCAGAGATGAAAAGAGCGCATGTGGAAACAGAAGTACAGAGAATTTGCTGGTAGTGTGATCAGCAGTTACATAAAATTAATGTATTTTGCAATCAGTCAGGGTCATCAATCATATTCATTTCGCTCGTTTGACTATTATCAGAAGAATTCATGTGAGAATCTCTGCGCACAGAGATCCGTTTTTACGCGCAACCTGCCCAAGTTGCAGCCCACGTTTTCAGTCTCGCTCACGTGTTGATCCTCTGTTAAGCTTTTCATTAACATCAGTGTCATGAGCTGTCGGTGTGCTTTCATTGCGACCATCATGCCATTACAGCCAATGGGCCCATACAGTCGATAAGGCACATTTACTCACCATTCACGTTCGCCCAGAGCCACGCGTGTAACATGGCTCACTGGCGGTCTCTAGCGTCACACGTCAATCTGTGGCAGTAATCTGTATGCTGATCGGAGGGATCATTGCAACATGCAGTCCAAGACTAAAGGCGGGTAAAGGTTCAAAGTTAAAAGGTATCTGAATAGATTTTTTAAATCTAATTTAATGTGGGGGTTTACAGCCTTTGACTAATGCAGCGAAAGTTAAAATGTGCACGTGTTTTACTATAAGTGAAAGGAAAGTGCCATCATGTTCATTGAAACAGAAAAAGCAAAGATTTAATATATGAATAATGATAAATTGATACATCTCAGGAGTAGGGTATAAGGAAGTGTTTCAAGTACTATTCTATTGTAATACCTAAACTGGCACAAATAAAGCAAAATATAAATTACATTCACAATCTCATAGAGATGTATTTTTTTGTAATATTGAATTTATAAATCTAGAGCACAGCTTTTGCAAATATGGAAAAAATCCCTGAGATTTTTTTAAAAACATATCTGAGTTTGTGTCTGTGTTTTGCATGTGTGTGCACGTGTTTGTGTGTTCTTTAAAGTGGCAGTATAATGTCAGTCAACTAGCTCTTGTGTGCAACTTAATCAAAATAGAAAATACAGAAGTTTAAGAGCTTACATCATTTGACAACTGAGATGACTTTGCAACAAAATCTTTAAATATTTATTGCAACTAAACAACATCTATCACATTTATGTTCACCTTTGAAGACAGACCAATTTACCTGTGCTGGTCCTGTGTCTTAAAGAGTTATTATGAGTTATTACTTATGATTATCTAGGAAAGTGTGGTGAAGGTGTTGACTGTTTTGAGGCAAACTTCTGATTACTTTCTCTTTTTTAAGTTCCATTTTTCGTAAAGAAACAAGTGCGATACAAAATCGGTAATATGACACAAATCTTATGTTTTATCCAAAACCCTTTGTTGCTTATGATACAGTTTACCACAACTGTGTCCTTAAATCAATCATCCATGCATGTTGTCTTGTCCAAAAGCTCATATAAGTCTTAAACTCTGAGTGAAAACTTTGCCTGATAGACAAACAATAAAAGGTGATTTCAGTGAAAAAAATCAATTTTCGCCACATCCTTATCTGGGATTGTTGTACTTCATTGCTCAGTATCTGTTCAGTGCTCTGCCGTGTCGAGTCACATAAACCTTTGTTCCTTTTCTTCTACCATTCGGATGTCTGTCTGACACCTTTTGTGATACTATCTTTGAAATCTTGTGTGATTTTTGTGCATCTCTACAAAGCAGACATTGTTCTGTTACTGCCTTGCTGGTCCAGCTTTATGGCAAATAAAGAATCTTTTTAATTCCTTGTATAGACAGTCAATTCATTCCTCAAAATATATGCCCTTTCCTGTGTATCAGACATGAGACAAAAACAGCTTTTCCTCTTCCAAACTTCTCATTGCATCAGCTCTCTTCCTCACACCCTCCCTTTTCCTCACACTATCTTTGTGATGAATATTTATGAGCCTGTCACAGTGTCTTCTCTGAACTCCAAACAACACATTCATCAACACAACTCGAGCCATGCTTTAATCCTTCAGGGGTTTTCAGTGACGACGTATTATTTCTTCACAAAGATTTGCTCAGTGTGTGGGATGATGTTTTCATTTGAAATTTTAAAAGAGGTTTCGTGAGCACTCACTGTTCCCAGGTAATTTTATAGCCATTATATCACAGTCAACGCTATTATTGCAACAAGCATTAAAGGCATCCAGCTGGGCCAGCTCACAGCAGCATTGGGAATAAAGTGCTTTATTGTTACAGCATATGTGTGGGTCATACATGCTCAAGGAAAATGACACAAATTGGAGCCACAAAACAAATATAAGAGCAGATATGATTTCACATACAGTATAATTGTTTAGCTTAAATGTTTACTCGTGTTTTTTCATCTCAGTCTAAGACATCTAAGACAGACGAAAACAGTTAAAGTTCCCAAATAATTTCAGTTTTCCTCATTTGGGGTTTTTTTTTTTGTTGTTTTTTTTTATATCTCATTCCAGGGTCATCTGCTTTAGTTTACACTTTTGCAAAAATTAGCTGCATTTTGTACCCATTTTTGGAGCGTCAGTGTTTGTCCTATCAATGAAGTGCACACGGTCAGAGCAAGAACAAAGATAAAGAGACAACCTTTGATTTATCTCATCCACAAAACCACTTGCATTTTATTCTGTCTGGATTTAGCAGTAAAGTCACATGGATTTTGAGATCCTCTGATCCTTTGAGGCCTCTGAACTTGATTCTTCTCTTAAAACAGATTTGATAGGAAAATTCAGTCTATTCAAATGTATTTCAATGGTGAAAGAGTCTTTTTTTTATTCATATTCCCTATGAGTGAGTGAGAAAAGATAATTGACACATTGGTGTAAATGCAATCCAGTGAACTAGTGAAGGTAAGAGTCTGTTGACCATTCAAAGTAATGCAAGTCAACATTCCCTCACTCACTAATGGCAGGGGCTTCAATACCAAGATACGCTGTGCCAGTGTGGACTAAAGGAGTCACAGAATCAAACCATGGACCTTCTGATAAGTGGACGACCTGCTTCACCTCCTGAGCCACAGCCACCTCACAATTTGAGTATATTTTTGAATTAATAAACACAATCAGCACAACAATAGATGAAAGATTTTCCTTCTTCAGTTGAATAAAGTAAATTATGATGCAAAGTGATCACTCTATTTCAGTGAATTGTAACCCACTCAGTGAAGTGTTGAGTCACTGACAATAGTGTTAAAATATATTTACCCACCCACCTTTGTAAGTCTTTTCAGCATCTGTCATATTTCAGAAAACTATACAATATTGTTGGATGTATAAAATAAATGAAGGATCACTAACTGATGATAATAAACAAGGAAACCTAACGGGGTATGAAATTTACACTAATGTGCACTGTTTCACTGCAGAGCTGTGTTTTACATGACTATTTCGCTTAAATATTTGTCAGTATGTGCGAATAGAATTCTTGCTAAAGTTTAAAAACTCTCCATAACCTTTAATCTTTAACAAAAAGCTGTCAAGGTAATGCAGGTCACCAAAATTACTTGTTGATTAAGTGTGGGATCCATAGAGAACCAACAAATCAATACATGAATCACGGTAAAATAAAATTTCTGCAAGAGCAGAGGGGTTTTAACTATCAAACAAAAAATGTCAGACAAGAGATTGTTCTCTGATGGAAAGAAAATCTCAGTTAAAGGCTCAGGGAGCTGATACAACATCACAGCTGCACAAAGAGCAGTTTCAGTGAGGGTGTGATAAGAGGCTTAGAGAGTACAGTCAGTTCAGTATTGTCAATCAAGCTGTAGTTTCAGTGGGTCAGTGAATGGTCATCATGAAAAATAATCAGCACTCTGCTGTGACACATGCAGACTTGCAATGAAACATGCAGAATTTAATGCATCATCCATTCTGTACAGGACAAACTGGTGCTTAAAAGATGATGCAGTGACTCACTGTCCTGTGTAAGATATAAGAGAAACACACAACATAATCTAAAATCATTATATCTCTCCATGCAATTAAAATATCACTATGCAAGGGCTAAAAATGGCTCATGACATTTCAAACACATGCAAAAACAAGTCCTTTTTTTAGAATATAGGTCATTTTCTCATGTGATGTTTAATTAAGTGGCTTTGCATGTTTTCAGTTCATGTTACTTTCTTAGGTTTTTACTGCTGATTTTGTTTTTCTGAGCATAATATCCTCTTTCTGGGTGCAGCTACATCAGCTCTTGTATTCAGGATCATTCATATTTAGCACCAACAGGACAAACATACTACTGCCACCTACTGCATTGGAGGTTCTGCACAGCATACCGAAAAGAAACAAAGACCAAGGCTTTGAAACAAAATCAAAGCTAAAGCTGTCTCTGCATTTGTTGATACACGCATATACACAACTGGGGAATATCCTCAGTTTTCTTTCGATCTCAAACAGCCTTCAAATGAAGTGAAATTTATGATGTTGATTCTAAACAAAATAAAAAAAAGATCTAGAGAGTCCTTCTGAATTAAATATTTTCTGATCTGGAACAAAAACGTAGGTCTGAACTTTTATTTTGTTATTCTATAAGTAACTTTAAATATTTTAGATTGATTTTTGTTTAATTTTTTGATATCTATATACATTAAGTTGCGTCTTGTAGGTTTCTGGTTACAATTTTGGATACCAGTGATCAGTGAAACATGTTACTCGCCACAAGAGTAATGGTTGTCAATGTTTTGATCATTTTCAACAGGGCCAAAACCCTAAGTAACATAATACTAACCCTCACTCTATGGTATAAACTCTACCTGTTGCCATGTCTGGCCTGAAATGTTTTTTCCCAGTCACACAGGCTCTCCTGAATGATCACATGAATATTATAAAAAAAATTATAGATACTTTAGGCAGCTGTGTGTCTATATGATCCTCTTGCTCCTGTCACCTTAATCATTAAGGTTACCTGTTATAACATAGTTTGGAGTTAAGTATTTATAGTGGACAGTTTATTATAGATTAAAGATAAAACAAACAGATGGGCTAGACTGATGAGGAAAAATATAGAAAAATCTGCCTGCTTCCTCAGCACCATGGACAGCACCATGGATTTATCAATACACAACACAGTTTGGCCACTAACATTTCATAGATTCAACCTTGCACAAAGCTCAGTCAGACTAAGAATCAGTGATTGAGGCACACTAGACTAACATGTTTAACCCCGTAACCCCTCTGACCCTGCACTCTTTCTGCAACCAGGGGATGGTTAAAGGGATAATAGGTTGATAAGTGGGGTGCATTTGGTTTTTTTTTTGACAAGGGGGTGGTCACATTCCCCCTTAACCATTTTTTAATTGCTCACTGGTTATGACATACTACAGGGATAAATTTGCAGCCTTTTATCAACCTCAATTTAAATGCCACTACTAGTGCACATCACTCACACATACCTGGCTGTATGTAATCTGTAGGCCAACCTTAATGAGGCTTCTCCTTCAAACTTCCTCACAGTGAACCATAGGTTTGCTCATCACTATAGGTCCAGACTCTTTCCAAAGCCTTATTCTGTCCAACTGTAGTTCTTCACTCTGTATGTGAGATAACTCAACTTATTATATCCATTTTTATTTGACATAAGAAACAGTTTTCTGACACAGTAAAAACTTGCTAGAAGTCAAAAACAAAGTCCCCATTACTCTAAATATTTGTAGAGATACTCTGTCTACAGTGAAATGACAGCTGTATATCTTTGTAAACAATTGTTTTAATATCATGTCTCCAATTTTAGCTCTTTTCCCCATTTCAACTCCCACGCAAAAGAAGTTACTGAATGGATGATTGAACAAAAACAATGTGGCTAAATGCTGAAAGTAGGTTGCATAAGGATGCTATATATAATAATGTTATGAATGGAATTATATATTTGGTTCTTTGTAGCATCCCTGGATTTATTGTGTCAGATTAGAGCCCTATCCATCTGTGAACATGCAGTTGGTGCTTTATTCAGCTGTAATGTCAATACATGGCCACTTCGTGGCAGTGTTGGCCTCCACCTGACATATGAGAATGAGGAAAATTCCCTTGTGAATCAACCAACAACAATTTGATTTATATGACAACAAAAGCAAAATATTCAACTAAGTATGGATAACATAATAAAGGCCAAGGTTATCCATTATGATTTCCTGTGGTTCAAAACCCGACAGAGTTAATACATTAGGTAATAATTTACCTCCAGAATTAAAAAAACTGAAATTTCTTTTTCTAGGAGCAGGGGGATTAAACCTCTTACCTGACTCACTCCACCTACGAAGCTACAATAGCTCCACTTGCTGTATCACATTGCATTTTAAAATGTGATATTCAGTGCTTTGAGTACCACAAATTAAATTCTCTTTTCCTCTATTGTACTGTCTATTGGGGTGAACAGAGAAATGTGAGCTGGATATTATTATTATAATTATTATTATTATTATTATTATTATTGTTATTATTATTATTATTATTATTGTTGTTGTTGTTGTTGTTGTTGTTGTTATTATTATTATTATTAATGTAACTGAGTAT
>JAPZDV010000001.1:12413164-12432778 GCA_029814665.1 Acanthurus lineatus | reverse complement strand
AGGTAATTTCACAAAACTTACTACTGAATTAAAGCCACATTGGTATTCCCCAGTGATTCTTAAATGCCCTGCACACCCACACAGGTGTAATCAGTTACTGTGGATGAGGACTAATTGGAATAACTCAACCCACCGCAGAAAAAGGTAAAAAATAAATAAATAATCCCTTTTTCATGATGAATAGGACTATTAAGCACAGTCTGTTCACCCAACACAGTCCAAAGAATTGCTCTAATCAGGAAAATAAGTTAACCTGTGAGGGTGAACCTTTGGTGAGTTTCTTTAACAAAAAATTACCTTTAGCCTCTTTTTTACACGACCTATTTTTCAGGTCGAGTTGATAGCAGAGGAGGGAACACGAAAATTCTTTTTTGTTATATTGTCTTGTTTTGCTTTTTACCGTAAAAAACATTAATCTAGTTATTAGAAAATTATTAATACAGCCGGGGCGATCAATGTTGTTGCAGTAATATTATTTCTCGAAAACACAGTCTTTGGTTAAAACTCACCATGCTGTCTTTGGTTCTTTGGTTCTTTGGTTCAAATACTTTGAATTTGGGTCTAGTACCTGTATTTTCCTTTAGTTTCAAGCTAAAGACTGTGGTAACGACTATGTAACCGATTACTCTTGGCCAAAGTAACGGTCGAGCTCGCGCTGCTCGGGTGGGGTAGCTGCCTCTCGTGCAGGCGTTGTATTCATGGACCAGACAACTGCAGTGGGCTCGTGCTCTTATGCTCGTTCCGGGGCGCCGCTGCCAGGCGCTGCGCTCCGTACGCTTTCTGTCGGAGAAACACACACTGAGTGATGCGCGAGCAGCCAGCACCATCCCTCACAAATCTGAAAAGGAAGTGATTTGTTCGGCATATGACACTCCCCAGGTAAGACATGGTTTTATTAAAATGTCATAACGAGGCGGTTAATCATCGGTAAACCTCGGTAAGCCCCTCGTTATTGAGGAAGATAGTAGTCTCCCTTGAAGGCATCATAAGAATGGATGGATGGATGGATGGATGGATGGATGGATGGTGATCTGCTCCGCCTGTAGATTTGTCCAAAGCATCAGTGTTAACAGGGGCCGTGAGCTTTGACCGAAAACGTTATATGCTTTAACAGTCTGTCGTATCATTTAGGCTTTAAGCAAAACTGGGAAACTCGGTTAAATGGTCAGAGCTGTTCTGAAGTCTGTTCACACCTAATTCTTAAATCTTCGGTGATTCATCCTTGCGCAGCCTCGTCTACGCCTAAAATAATCGATTGTAGTTATATTGCTATAGGCCTTTAGTGCCTCGTGAGATGCAGAAGGTCATTAATTCTTAGATGTCCTTAATGGTTCATTTCCTTTCTTTCATCGTTTTAGTAAACGGCACCTCGTGCATGTGCAGGCTGACTTATCTTTGCCAGTTCAACCCTTAAAATCAATTTTCTTTAATATACACCTCGTCACCTCATACTTATATCGCAACTGCATGATATATTCAGTTTAATTCCTCCCATCCGATACATGATTGAAGTTGAAAACATTGAGAGGCAGGCAAGATACCTTACAAGCTCCTGCTGAAAATACTGTGTTTTAAGTTATTTAAGACCTAAACGCTGTTTAAGGCTTGTTGATATATATAAAGCATATATCTGATGGAGCATTTGTGTATCCTTGAGTGCCCGCTGTGTGCCACTCTGTGCCAGTCCCGGCCATAGGGGAGGTCAGTTGCTGACAGGGTTGTGTCTGGCTGTTCATTGTTCAGAGGGAGCAGGGCAGGGGACGGGCTCAAAGGGTCTGCTTTGCATCATACAATGTTATGTCCTTAGCGTTTGTCCTCACCCAGTCATCCAGACATCTAGAATGCATTTCATTAGCCATCATCCACTTTTATGATGTCTTTGGGCTCTCTGATGTTTACAGCTCAAATCTTGTTTTGTTGATTTCTCCTACAACAACAGTATTGTCCTTGAAGTTCAAAACAGGCAAAGTGGAATACACAGTAAATGTTAAGCTGTACTTGGTTTCTAATAGTTGTACAAATCTCTTAGGTTTTGCTATAATACACTAAGATTCAAGGCCGTGGCCATATTTTAAATAATTTAAATAATTTAACATAATACGATCAGGTCCTCTCAGTAACACAGGGAACACAGAAAAAATACTTTTCTATTCCAATTATTGGAAGTACATTTTTGGATACGGTTGCTGAGCTTATAAAGACACACTGCAAAATGTTTGCACATCAAATAATGTAGCTAATAAAAAATATACACTCACTCACATTTTATCCTTTTAATTGATCGACTTATCTAAATCTGTAGATTGTTACCAGTGAGTAGACTGCTACATTTAGTTTGGCATTACAAGAAATAAAAGATGATAAAATGTGGAAACAGATCTGTAAAACAAATTGTAAGACATTGGAATAGAATAAAAATGGAAGACTGGGTTTTACATTGTAGGAGAGAACACAGGCAGAAGGAAAACAATGGCTGTGTTGCAGCTGAGGGTGACCAGTGCAGTAGAAGATAAGGAAAAAAAAAAGGATGCATGGCTATTAAAAAAATGAGGAGCTCCTGAAAAGCCATGGTAGAAATCTGTAAGGCACCGGAGGATGTTCTCATCATGTTGACTCGCTGCTATGTTGGAAGTGGGTTTGCTAAGTTTTCATTTCCTCCTCCTCTTCCCAACTTCTCCTACAGGTCTGTCCTCACTTCCTCTGCACCGTCCTCTTATGCATGTCTCTTTCACTCCCCTGCTTCGTCTCCCCATCTCTGTAGCCTGGGATAGTTCTCTGTTTAGCACCTGCAATGAAGGACAAACACCCTCCCTGCAGCCTGCTGGGATTTTATTCATGCTGCAGCAGGAGGATGCTAAATTGGACTCTGGGGGAGGAAACAGAACAGGGCAACAGCCTCCATCCCTGCTTCGCAAACTATGAAAGATATTAATAACTGTTTGGAAATCGGTGATAAAACCATGTTCCTATCAAAGAAATTGATCTGCACTTGTGTCACTAGGTTTGACTGAACAAAATGATCATCGTAGTGTAGAAAAGTCTGCCTTGGCTTTGTGGATGCAGTGCCACAGAGAACTCAGTTCTGTATTATATAATATCATGTGCATATCTTCTTAAAAGCTTTGCTTTGTAATCTATGGATTTCACATTCCAAGCATTTACATTCTCTACTTTTTAACATTAGTGTGGGTGGAGGTATAATAACAAAGCAATTTTTCCTTTGGCAAAAACAAAAGATTCCAAGATAATTAAAGCCACAGATAGGGCTACAGGGTGGGTGTTGATTTTCCAGTTCCATAAAATTGTTAGAAATCCAAGAAGGCAATTAAAATGGTGATTAATGATGAGGCTTTTGTAAGATAAGTGTCGCTGCAGTGTTCAGACACTGTATTGTTTTGTAGAAGCTTTGTGTGAGCAACTGGAGAAAGCACATTTCTGTTCAACAAAGGATTTAGCATGTCGAGGACAGCCTGTGATCCACGCTGTGGTTAACTAGCAATCACAGACATGCTGTGGACCTTAGATGAAGGGGTTTACCTGAGAAACTACAGAGTAAATAACATTCAAAACAAAGGAACTAACCAGTCTGTCAGTAAAAGAGTGCACGTTTCCATATTTACACCAAAGCAGAATTTATGCGAAGCTGATTTTGGACTATTTTAGGGCTGCAATGGATTCATATTTAGGTTATTAATTGAAATGTGTAACCATACAATTATTCAGTTGACTTGTCACCTTTTCAAATATCTGCAAAGAGTCGAAAAAGACCAGCATTGATCTCCGTAACCAGTGGGTCTATCTTTAAATTCTACATCTAAAAACATAGACAGTTATTTTTCTAAGGTATAAATCTGAGCATCTTTAATGCACGCAGAGTAATTTACTACTTTACTTGAGACATTACGGCCAGATTGTTTACTTATTAATTAAGGGTGTGTTGCTCTGAATCACTGGTGATATCATCATGGATGCTGTCATATTGTCCTTTGAGTTGCTCCATTATTCATCATCGTCATATACCAACACTGAGCTCAACAGTATTATAGTAATCTAATACATATGAATTAAATACGGACATTCCATATATTAATTGTGACTTAAAGATCACAAGTCTCACCTACAGGATTCTTCCTGGAAATCAACCAGATTAATGAGCAGCCTGTCTTTGTTAACTCAGATCCAGATTAAGTGCAGATAAAAAAAATCTTAAGCATTAAAGTTAGAAGAATATGTGCAGCCTTTGCTGAAAGTAAAATGACATAAAATCAAATCACATAAGACTTTCAATTCTTATTGAGATTTAGAATTGATTTGCCAATGTCAAAAGTGAGATTTTTAAGTCTGTTATGAGACTATGAGATGCTCTCTAATGGATTTTTAATTAATTAATGCTGTTAAGTTTGTAAATGTAAAGGCTTTGGCTCATTTTTTTTAATTGGCAGTAACGCATAAATAGTTTGTCACACAACTTAATGGTGCAAGAGAGTGAAGATAAAGCCCCCCCCCCAAAAAAGGATTGATAACCTTACTTCACAGAGGGATGTATTTGTGAGTTCTATGTAGTTCTGATTTGAAATCAGCCATATCAAGCTTTATGTAGAATACAACCTCTGCAAAAACTCTGATACAGTCAGCTCGAGTGGTCAATAGCCAGAGCTGACAGAAGCATTTCACCTCCACATGCACTGATTGAAAATCCTTTCTGTCCCTGCTGATTGTGTTTCACAAAGTAATGTGAAACAGCACCGTAACCTGATATATCTACGAAGCTCATGTGCCTCTGATCATCATCTCCCAGCTTTGTTGGGAGTTCTGCTTACAAAGTAAAGACTTTAATCTTCCAGCTTTCAACTTGCCAGCAGCTGTTTTGTTTTTCCTTTTTCCTCAGGGTTTTTATAGACTAATCACAATTCACTGATGATCGCAAGAGGAGATGATTTCTGGTTCACACATAGCCTTGATACAGCTTCGAAACTTAGAGCTGCAAGGATAAATGACTCATTATCACATATCAGATGATGAGAAGACTCATAGGAAATATTAACATTAAATATTAAATCTGACATTAATTTACAAAGTTGAATTTTCAAGTTTTTATCCGATGATCATGGCTTAGAATATAAATATGGGACTTGATTGATTCGTATTTTAGTGAACTTGAGCAATCGGAGATAAAATTTATAGAGTTTGATTTTTTTAAGCTGTGTCTTTAACAAGTGTCTGATCAAGGGTTTAATTTGCCATATCATTACCAGACAAAATGCCGGGCTGTAAAACCTTTACAGTCAATTGTCTTTAAATAAACATGGATATCCTGAAGGAGTTGGGTCAGCCCTTGTTGACCAGCCTTTGACATTGTTCTAGTATCACACATATGAATATGACAGCCATATCAGTGTTGCCCAAGTTGTTTTGACAGCGCTGTCTCATTCGATTTCAGTTTTTCCTTGAAAGTGTGATCTGTGTTTCTGCTTCTGTCATGCTTGTTTTTTTAAACCCTCACTAGACTGTTTCACTTCAGAGACAGAGCTATCTCTTATAGCTTTCTTCCACTGGATACAATCGATCTGAAGTTGCTTGATCGCTGATTCTTGCTGAATCGGTGGCTTTTGACTCAGGGGTATAACATGCTACTGGCCTTGACCAAAAGGTAAACATGATGTGCAGAAATCCAGGTCACATTCTGTGTCATGCATGGTTAAGGGGCATTGTTTTGACATTTCTTGTTGTATTGTTTGTGACAGGTCTTAAGATACATGTGCACCAGTTTTTGAACTGTTTGACTGTTTTTTTGTTTTGTTTTTTTTTCTCTGAGGAGACGGGAACCTTGGGAGCGCTGTGGTGGTTTAGCAGGAACAGAGAGTGCTTTTAACATAGTTTCCATTCAAAGACAAAGGAAAAGAGAAAGAAAATCACCTCTGTGCCAGTAATAAAAGCAGCAAGCTAACTACTACAGCACGCTTCAGCTGTCTTCATAATAACATTTTGGTTTGTTTCTTTCAATATGCTCATCTTATTGTCAAAAACAGCTCTCTGTCTTGTTCCTAAGGCACTGCTGTAAAAATTATGGTTTGATAAGTCAGTGTCTAAAATTCATCAAACACTTAATCTCTTGACAGTTTTCACTCCATTTAAAGCCCTCTTTACACAGCCTGTTCAAGGCAGGCGTAATACACCATTATTTTACCTCTCAGATCTGTTATAAAGGTATAAAGGCGGCATGGGGGAGTTTATTGTTATGCTGCCTCTGCGATGGCTGCAGAAGTAGTAATCGCTTCACAACAGTTTCTGTGAAAAAGGCCAAGCCTGCATGCTGTGACTCAGGATGTGCTTTCTTGGGGATGTGTTAAGTGTGCTAGCCACCAGCAAAAGATTTAAAAAGCAGCTAGCAGCAGTTAGCAGCTAACACAAAGTAGAAGAACAGCATTGAAAGTGTCTGTGAATTGTGGAGACAACGAGGTCCATTAACTCCTTACCTTCCATGCTTGATGCTAACACTTTTGTGCTACACATCATGCATGTCATGCCTGTTGAGGTTCTACAACATGGGGATGCTGCTTAAAATCCGACATTGGGATGACGCTGAGCCGGGGTTGTGTACTGAGCCAATGGTGTTGTAAAAGAAGGGTCTTTTTCTGTAGCAGTATTGCACATCCCTGTAGCTAAAACATGGCTCACAAGCTGCACCTTTAAGAAGCTGAGGTATAAAAATTTTGTTCTAGATGTCACATGCCAGCATGATGTATTGTTTACATTTTCCTCAGTGTCCAAAATGACGCTGGCTGTGTTAAATGTGAAGGCCAAGGCCACATTGTCTCTTCCTGCAAGTCCTCCAAACACACTGCCTGTGTACTAAATCTCTTTGGACTGTTCCTCTCGTAGACAAACATGATATTATCCTCACTGCTGCTTTTTAAAACTCATTGCTTCCACACATGCAGTTACATAATCAAAACTCAGCTGGTCTTTATGGGTGTTTTTTCTTTCTCTTTTTTTTTGACTGCTGCTGGTGATGACAGGAGTGGGATGCAAGAAACATCTCAAACTTGACACACATCTTTTCTCTGAAATCTGCCTCTGCACTTCTGTTTATCTATTCAGCTCAGGACTCATATTTTTTGCATCTCTCTGGAAGATTTTTTCTATTTCCTCAGACAGATTTAAGTTATCCCTAAAAACATCATTTTCTGGTAAAACAATAACATTTAAACATACTTGCAAGCTTGAGCTAGTTTGGTTTATTTTCGGCTGTTGCCTTCTATGAATCTTGAATTTAATTGCCTAGTAAACTCATAATAGAGAAACCCTTGGTCTTCCAAAAATGCTTCTCCTTGGGTTATTTGCACATTTTTTCGTAATCTTTTCCTTAATATTCTGCAACTTATCCTAATTAGCACTCTACCTTAGTAATAAAGAGATTTGTTACTCTTAAAAATGCAAGGTGTCTTAAATTTTGTAGATTTGGAAATGGTGCTCCTTGTATTATGCATCTTGGCAAAAAACCTTTGCTTATCAAGAAGCATCACATCCAGTTAAAGTACTAGAAAGCAAATTTAGCTTTCAGCTTTAGATTTTTATTAACAGTAGCTTTTTGGTGCTCTCCATCAGCAATTATTATTAGGTATTAATTTCAAAATATACGTCGTATGAAGTTGTGGTCTGAACAAACTAATGCTTTACCTTGGTTCACTTTGTTTTCCAATTAGCTTTAGAATGACAACAAAATATAACAGATCTTTATAAACCTGTATATTTGTACATCATCACGTTGTTCCACACCGTACCTTGCAGTGCTGATCGGTGCCTTCTGTCTTTAATCTTGATCTTTTGGTTGCCCTTGTGTTTTTATGAATTGCATTAATTAATCTGCATGTTTTACATGACCCTCCTTGGTCGTGCAGTAATTTGGACAAAACCACCGAAGACCAGGAACATGGTCTTTAGTGGTTTGCCATAGAGACATTTGCAATCAACACACATCACACCCCCATTTTACCTCGCACATCAATGCCTTTTTTTTACGCTTGTTGAAAATCTTGTTCTTCGTGGTATTACAAGTAGAACATGTTCATTCATACTGTTCTGAGTTTAATGTACCAACACTGAGCCTGTGAATTATTCGGTTTAAACTGCTGGCCATTTTTTTTCTAAATGCAGTGCTGTCCCCCAGAATCAATGAGGTGTTGCATACACATCATTTCACCTCTCTTTATGGCATTAGCATGTAAATGAGTCCAAATCAGTTTCACACTCTGTGACTAAATCAGGTCACATTGGGAGGGAAGCAAAATGGCTAAGAAGGAGAGAACGACAGAACCCCTTCTCCCACAGTGCTTGGCGAAAGAGAAACCCATTCATAGTTGCATTAATCATGGGTGGCACTAAAGAATCGCTCAGAGGCGACACCCAAAGAGAGGGAGAGACACCCAGAGAGAGAAGCATTGAAACAGCATTATTCGCCAACTGGATCTGTCTGAATGATCAGCCTGCTTTCCCTTCACAGTTGTGTCCTCTGTGACACAGCTAGAAAAGATGTGACAAATGTACCTATTATATTTGTATCAACTCTTCTCAGCTCTGCTCTGCAGTGTATCTTCATTTTCTTAAATAATGGACGGCCCCCTACTTTAATCTTCTTTAATAAAAGGCTAAAAATCTAGAAACAGTGTCATTTCAGTGCCTTTCAATTAGGTTTGAAGTTTTGATGGTATCTTATCGAACCAGAATCAAACATCAAATTTCAAATCCACATCACCTCAGTTTTCTTCTAAATTGCCCAATATAACAAATCCAATTCTGCCTTAAGGGGCCTTAAGATATATACAGTACACAAGACCCTTTGGATCTTATATTCCTGATTTGAATAGAAATCAAGCATCCAATGACCAAGAAAAAAAATCCTCCTGAAAAAAAGCCTTTATAACAGAAAAAAGGAAAAAGTTTAGAAAGAGCAACAGAGGAGGATTCCCTTGATGGACAGGCGTGCATTAGATAAACCCTACCGCTCACTCTTTGACTCTTTTTACATTCAAGTTAAACATTTGTTTGGTGACTTCAGTTTTTAATAACATAAGTTCAAAAATTCAGTTTGCACGTACATTTTGTTGGTTCAAAAACAAAAAAAGTCTGACAGACTTCTTAAAATTCACTTTAACAACCTGCAGCTACATCAGATATGAAACGCTGATCAAACTTGCCGCTGTCCGCTTGCGTTTAGTCAATTTATTAAAGTGTTTCTTTCCTTATAACTTTATCTGGGTTATTTTCTCAGATTGTAGAAAGCCCCTGTTAAACCCACAAAAGCCATTATAAGATTTATTTTACAAGCTGGGTAATACTCCTTTTGACAAGTAAACTAATAGGCAAGTGCAAAATTGCCCCTTTCAAAGAAAAAGCAAGAAGAGGAGATTATTTCGCTTCAGAGTTTAGTGCATCTTGAGTATGTTATCAGCATGCAGCTGGATCCAAAAGAGAGCCCATCCTCATATTGATCTGTTACTTTTGTTTTACAGGACAACAGAGTGCATGAACATGAAAAACATGAACTAAATGTAGCTGCAAGCAGCAGTCCAGGCCAGAGTGTATCAACCAAAATAGATACAGTGAGAAATTGTAGGTAGTGGAAGAACAAACTGCAGGAGGTTTGCCAGTTCTTGTCAACATGATCAGGAAGAGGCAAATGTGAATGCACTTGCATATTTTAGTATTAACTTTTCTCACGTAGCTAGCCCTGAACTGAATTTAATAGAGTTTTAAATTAAATCAGAAGACCTTATTTTGTTGTCCACATAAATCTTCTGCCATTTAACAGCCATGTATGCTCTCAGTTTCCTCCTCAAAATTACTAATACATTGGTTAGGACAGACCGAGCAAGCTTGAGTCCACTTAGTTTCATTTTGAATCAAGATCTTTACTGCTTCATTGACACTTATAGCTGTAGTCAACATTTTAAGTAATTAATTTAACCAATTAATGAAGTGGTGGTTTTCCTACATACTGTAAGTATTTTAAATGAAACAGTACTGCATTTCTTTGCATCAACTGTTCATCATTATTTAGGCTTTCTTTGGAGGAGGGCTTGGATCCATCTACACTGTTTGCAAGCACCTCCCAGAGTGCGTATGGTTGAGAGTCACACTGGACCAGGATCAGTCTCCCTTGAGTTTGCCTTTGCATGCTGCAAGGTTTTGAGATTTATGCAAGAAACAGTAAAGATGCACTTATTAGAAAAACTGAATTTCAAGAAAAAACAACCATGGTGTTTTGTGTCTACAGTAAAGGTGTGTGTGTGTGTGTGTGTGTGTGTGTGTGTGTGTGTATGTGTGTTGGTGATAGTGTGTATTTGTGGCCTTAATTTACCAAATTCAGCAACCCTCCTGCTACGTGGTGAGTCACAGGCTGACTCCTCTCCTGTGCTTTGCTGTCACTTATGTCATTACTTAGGCTTAAGATGCATTCACCAAGCCAGCTCATTAGCTGTCGCCCGTGTTTGAGGAGCAGCATGATATTAGCATTTAGATGTGCATAGAGCCAAACCTGCTGCTATCACTGTCAGGCTGTGCAGACATCACATCTGGTAAATTTCTTTTCTCACTAGTGTGTGATTGCTGCTATCAGAGGAAACAATGTCCTCTATGGATGCAGAGGTAAATGTATTTCAGTGTAAAATGTTGCATGCTGTTGTTGTTCAAGCATGACGAATGTGAATCGCACTGAATCTTGAATTGCTTTGAAACACCAGCCATGGGAGCCATTATGTCTATAGCCAGGCATGTTTTTTGATTGACAGCAGAGATGATTGTTCATTATTTGTGTGATAAAGGTGATGGAGAGCAAACAGATGGTTGTTTTATCTACAGCATGAGACTTGTTTAGAGAGGAACAGGGAAAGAGGAGACCACGCTGATCAAAAAATAAATAAAGAAAAGTGACAAGGAAAAAATGAAGAGATGAAAGAGAGGAAAGGGCAGACAGATCAGTGTGCTCTGTATTAACAAGTGTTTTTGATGTCCTAGGGATTACGAGCTTGATTCAGTGTTGATATTAAAAAGTTTTGCTCAGTTCTTAATGGTGCTCAATGGTGCCTTAAACCTAAAACTGCATAAAGATTTTGACTTTAATCAAAAAATATATGTAGATGGTAGTCATAGTGCATTGTTATTAATTGCTGAAAATAAAACTTGAGTATTATAGTTAAACCACAGAAGTTTATTCCAGTATTTTTTTTAAACAATGTTAAGTTTCACTTCTGCAGTTTATCACTATTTATTAGTACACAACTTGTTAAGTCAAGCATAGTTTCTTCCAGATAGTTTCAGATGTTGTAAATACTTGAAGATAAAGATAAAAAGACTCCACTTTAACATAACGAGTGATTGCTGCAAGTTGCATTTGTTTTCTGTCATTTCAAATTGTTAGAGCAGTGACATTTGAATTTCATTTGATGTCACCTCAGAAATCTTGTGCCTCTAACACAAATGGCTTCTCGGAGCCTTGGAGCTCACATCAGCATTAACCTTCTGACTGGAGGGAAAGTGGAAAAAACAGACAGGCAGGCAGTGAAGGTTGAGAAAAAAAACCTCAGTAACACATCAGAGACCCGACTCAGCAGGTGCCTTTATATGTCAAACCCAAACATTCCTCTTTGTTCCTGCAGTGTTCTCACATAGGCTGTCTTTCTTATTCTATTTGGGTTGCTGGAAAATAACATTTTTGCACCCTTATAAAGAAGCTATTGAGGATGCACCTTCAATTTTTAGGCCTAATTTGTTATTTTCTTGTCTATGGATATGAGGTCAAACAGGGATGATCTGACAATGATTAGAATATTTACATGACAGCTTTAATTGTGATATATTTTTAGGAAATATCTACTAACATATAACAGCTCGAAAGTATATGAGGGTGAAATCAAAAAATTAAAAGTTCTCACTAACTACACCTAGGAGACTGTTAAAAAGTCATTTATTCTCCAATGTTCTTGCTATGTTTTTTATTTTGTTGTTGTTACTTAATGTCCAACACCGAATGTATTTATTCATTAATCTCATCTTTTATTTGTTGCTTGTGAGTTGCTGTAATTTTTATTTGAGTTGAAATCAGGACAGAAGTCGATAAGTCTGTGTGTTGGTGTCCGAGATGATTGTCTTAATGAGTGTCTTCACTTGTGTGTCAGTATCCACTCATTGTAGGAGACTTGAGCATGTTGTTAGTGAGCTTGTGCTTGCACACAGTATCTCTGGGCTTCGTAGCCTTCAAGCACCTGGGATCTGCTGACATGAGTGTACTCATGGAGACTTGCATTTATTGTATTATACTTGTATGTATTAAGAAAAGACAGATTATCAATTATAAAGCAAGATGCTAACATCTCATCTAAAATATCACTCACAAAATCCTGGTCATTATCTGTTAAGCTTTCTGCATTCTAATGGACTCAATGATAAGAAGCACATCCAGGCTTATATGTATGAGAACTGTAAGCATCCACAAATGGCTTTTAGTTTTCTGAAAGATAAACGGCTAACCATAAACATAAAATCAGTAGACAATAAATATGGTGCTGTCTCATAAATGCAGCACCACAGACTTGACATATACACACTCATATATAGAAGAGACAAACCCACACAGGGTCAGAACAATACCGAGTGACGCTTACATAAGTGGGAAGGTAAAAGTGATGAAAAGGAGTGCTGTCTAATGTTTGATTTTTTTATTAAAGAGTTGCCAATATATGTGTGGTTTGATCAGGAGCTGTGCCATTGGGCCTTACTCTAAAAAAACAAAGCCAACCACATGCTTTGTTGTCTCCTAATTTGCCAAATAAGCCACATTTTGAGAAGATGCTTAAAAAGAATGTTTAAATATGTTATGCTAAAAGCATATTGCTTGAATTTGCAATGCATTCTCTCTGCATCAAAGAGTTTTGCGTACCATCCAATTTTCGGTTCAGGAGGCATTTTAAAGGTCAGAGGAGAGGTTCCACACCTCAGCAGTAAGCTCATAAACAGTCCGTTGGTTTGGTCCTACATGCTGAAATTGGAGCTGTCTGTGCTGACCTCTCAGCCTCGGGTGAGTTGAGGCTGGCTGCAGAATACTAATGAGAGAATTCATAGCTGTGGGTTTGAAGTGAATACATAATAAATCTGATAATAACAAGATGAGTTCTTGTGTCAGTTTATTATTTTAGAATTATCCTGTCTTCATGTTATAGACAATATAATGCACTGTATTCTTTGAAAAGATTTGAAATGGAATAGTAAATATGTTGCATTGGATGTGTTTTCTCTTAACACTAACTGCTGCCCAGCACTGAAAGTAAAGCTGCAGGTCAGGACATCCTAACTGGACTGTTAGCAGCCATCGGCTTGTTTATCTCTGCTGTGCCTTGGAGCTCTCTCATTTCATCCTCTGTTCCATCTTTGGGTGCCTTAGGTCTGTAATTCAGCAAAGACAGCTTAGTTATTGCTGTGGGACAGGAGGTCACGACAGCATGGCAGTGAGCAACCTTGTAAAATGTTGACGGGGTGTAAAATGCCAGCGAACAGCTTATGCAAGGTTTTAGAGCAGAGAGGGTACTGTAAGCTTTTGCTTGTCATGGCAGAGGGGAGAGGGAGGAGGATGGAGATCAGTGTACATAGGTTTCCATTGGGAGACGGTTTCTGATGAGCTGAGATTTACGCAGGTGTGTGTACAAGTCTCATGTGCACTTGTGTGCTTTTATTTTTGTGGAAGTACTCTTATGTGTTTTGATCTGAGGACTATTCTCATTAATATTCCCTCTCTGTACCTGGTTCAAAACAAACAAAGGAAACACAGTTTTATCACATCATATTTTTTCTCAGTAGATCAAGATTTAAACATAAATTATTTGCTTTGAATATTTTTTTTTTCCGATATGGGTTTTCCATATTGCTTTTACTCGTACAGATATCCATAATTTGTGAATATACAAATGTAATGGACACAATATGTCCTTTATCAGAAAATATCAGAGTGACCTGCAAGTTTTTCAAGATCAGCACTACATTTGCACACATTTATGGACCAGAACAGAGAAATGTGAAACTCAAGTTTATTGAAACACCTCACAAACTTAATTTGGACATGTTCTCAACTTACTAGCCACAGTGTAACTGATCAGTATCACTGCCAGACTGACAGTCTGATTTTTGTCCAGTCTCATTTGAGGATGAGCTGTAAGATTTTCATTGCTGATAAATGGAAGGCTTGGTTTGTTTCTTACATGGTGTGTAAAGTCCATACGGTCTTGAATATATTATGTAGTAAATATTTATTGTTTTAATAAAGAATGTTGTTTTTAACTGCAAATGGTAATTATGCTAAATTAGCCCATTATTATCTTTATTTTTTAAGACTGCCTGTGTGGACTCATTTCCATTTTTGTTGTGTTTTCTGAGGTCAGAATAGGTATGGAGGGGTATCATTAGTGGCTTGGGTGTTATATAACCTGCACATGGATAAATGAATTGCTCAATTTTCTCTGCAAAACATCTATTTTGTATTCAGTCACATATTCGTGCGCCCAGATGCATTCATGAACAAATTGTTAGAGTACAGTAAAACAACCTTCGAGGATCGTAAACATTGGAAAGGGAATACAGGAAAACAGAATCAAAGGCAGCAATAATAATAGTAGTTATTAATATAAAATAGTGATTTGTGTGGTTTGATTTTGGCTTAAACCGAAACTGTGAAACAACTGGGGTTTTGTCATGCTTGGTTTTCAGTATTTAACATGGCGTTGGGAACAAGGCTACACAACAAAGTCCTAGAGGGCAGCTGATTCAAGTATCACACCTTTCTAAATGTCATTTTTTTTTACACATTTGGGTTGGTCAGAAGTGTGATCTGCTGAGTGTTTTGTCTCAAACTCTTTATAGCTGCAGTGTGCTGCAGTGTGAGTTGGACCTGTGGGACCCGTACAAGCCTCAGGGCTGTATGCAAGCAGGAGCACTACAGCAGTGACTGGGTGGGAGAAACACTGTCATTGTGACTACTCTGAACACAATCTGTGTGTGCTATGTATTTCTACCCTTGTGGGGACAAAAGATCTGTTCACTCACTGTCTGAAAACAAAATAGTTGCTCCCTTTAAGAAAAATGCTTTGTAACTGTAAGGATGCATAGTTTTTGGTCAGCATATGACTTAGAATATGACTGTTTTAAGTGTTGGATGCCATGGCTTAAATTTGTGAGTTACAGAAAAATCAAAACAATGTCCTCACAAGTATTGTACAAATGTGTGTGCTGCCATTGAAACATGTCTGCTAAACACATCTCTCAGACAGTGCTCATGTTTTCTTCTCCGAACCATCCACCAAACTTTGCAAACCCTTGAGAGAATGAGTCAGCAAGTGTTGATCGTTTGTAGTTCAAGAGACCATTGTGCTCTTTTCTCTCCCTCCTTCCAACATTTGGCCAAAATACAAATGCAACTCTGCTGAGGAACCAATGACATACAAGTTGTTTTTAGGTATTGTTTTAAGACCAGCTGGTTTTAAAACAAATTTTGGAATTTCTTTCTCTCTGATCAGTAAATATTGCATATCCAAGTGAAAATCTCTTGATATCATGTAGGAACCTTTTAAGATTAGCTCTTCTGTTTATTAGGGACAAAGCTGCACTGTTTTAACCACATCCTTCACCTGCCCATTTTTGTTTTTTTACTCTCCTTTGACTCACTTCGCTCAGCACAACCACCCCCCCAGCTTGTGAAAGAACTATATACTGACACCAACAGTGTGTATGCTGCTAGCGTGTTTTCTGGCTGATCTGCTCCAACTGAGTAGGAACAGCAACTTGGGGCTGTCACAAGGGGCCGTAAGGATGAGATGTGACATGTGGCCGTGGCTTAGCAGCAGATGGCAAAGTCCTGCTGTCAGAATTCGAGAGAATACAGCTGAGCTAATGTTGCTGTTGCAAGTTTATCTATAATTCCTGCCCTGAAAACTGGCTACTGGACAGTCATGTAGCCTAACTTCTATCTCAAACAGTGGAGGTTTGGAAAAAAAATGTTATAAAAATGATCTAAAATGATAAACAGTCTTGTCAGAAAGCACATTTTGCACAAGATTTGGCAGTTCAAACTCATTGTGTTACATCTGGGTGCAGATTAGAGCAGATCAGTTCTTACAATACAAAATATCCAACTCTATTTTGTACAATTTATGTTAAAAAATATAAAATATCCCTCTCTGTTTAGTATAATTTATCCATAATGAGTGCCAGTGTCAAGCTGTTTCTGAAAGTTTGTGAAGCATTTAATTCAAGCGTATTTTCACTCTGAGGATGATGCAGTCATAAAAAAATTCACCAGACACCTTCTTACCACCATGACCCAAACATTTCTCCTCATCCCACCTCATACCTTCTGCACACTCAGGCAGGAGAAAGACATCAAAGCTCGATGTTCATGCTGAACTGTGTGTCTTTCATGTGGGTTGTCAGTTTGATGCTCAGCTTGACGCTCTCTCTCCTTTTGTGTTTTAGGTCATCGCCTGGAGCAAACAGTAGCGCTGCTCTGCCTACCTACGGATATCAGTAAGTTAGCTTCACTATGCTTTTTCAATTTATTGCAGTACGATGGTGTGCTGAAGAGTGTGGGAGGAACTCTTGCAGTATCAGATGAAAAGTAGTCAAGTTCCTCCAAATTGTAGTGAGAGGACAGTAATGATAGGTTGACCACTGTCCAGCGTTGTGTGTCTCAGACCTGTTTTTGGGCTCTGAGCAAGCACATATTTACTTCTTTACTTTTTCACACTGGCCAAAAAAAAATCACCAACATCTGTCTTTTTCCTGCAATTCACATGTAAAATGACTCTGCAGTTGTCACAGGTGTTTACCAGCTCCATCTTCGATCAGCACTGACATAAATGCGCCTAATTTTCACCCTTTTTTGTGTATGATGTGGAGGTGCATGTTGAATTTGAACATTATTCATGCTGTTAAAGTCTCTCAGAAGTGTGTAATGATTTTTAGATTATGCAAGATGCAACTCTGGTAAGGCAGCAAGATAAGAAAACTTCTCCTGATTGGAGAGGAAGATGAAATGATGAGACTGGTTACTGGCACTGCTAGAAACACTGCAATATAAAGCAGCATATCCCATATGTCTGCATTCAAGCTGCACTTGAACATCAAGAACAGTTGGCATTAAAAAAAGTTACAGCTGTAAAATTTTCACAAGCTTCCTGTTTGTCCTGTTTTGTGGAATGTGACACACCGGGAAAATAAACACAAACACTCATCTACTTGCAGTGGGAAAGGAATCAGTTGCCTGATTTTGGAAGGTTTTAAAAAACCTTCTTTTACATACTAATTTTGGTGGAAAAAATGTCAATAGCAGCCTCTGGGCCCTGGGGAGCTCCTTAACTTGCCTGGCTGTCCACTGAGTCATGACACTGGTGTCAACTCAAACACCGAAGGGAGGAAATGAGGAGAGAGTAAAGAGTCAAGGGAGGAAAAAAATATGGAGGAGAGAGGTGAAGAGTTGTTGTGAGGACGTTTATTTAGCATGGCGACAAGGTGACTTTTCTTACTGTTTACGACTGCTTTAAAGCTCATATCTAATATTTTTACTTAGTAAATCTGTCTGTATGGTGCAGCTTTGCAAAAACAGAAAACCTCTGCTGTTACAAAGATGCTACTTGGCTTGTAAGCTTGAAGGTGTCCTTGTTAAAAAGGCCTATAAACTCAGTTCCAGACAGAAGCAACTCACACACTTCACACTATGTTAGTATTTTTACACATCAGAGACTTTAATTGATATCACACCTCCCTATCCACATCTTTAATCTTTTGCAGTGTTTGAATGAAAAACAAACTGTGCTTCATTGTTGTTTTTATTAAGAGTTATTGAATTGCTCTCTGAATAGAGCAAACTTCCTTGTTTACACCTCTAATGGTGCTCAGTTATCCAACAGTCACACTGAAGTCTTCAGTCAAAAATACGATGATAGATGAATAGACGGGAAAACCCAGCTGAAGACGTACTGTACAGGGGTGGAGGAAAAGGATGCAAACACAACAGATGAGCCACTCAAAGTGTTGTGAGCCTCTCAACACTGCCTCCCCTCATTAATTATTAATAGTCTACTAGAATATTCATCTGCCTTGGTACAGCAGCCATCCTACTAGAGAGGGAGAAATTAATAGAGCTCTGTCTCATCCTGACACTCAACAGTGTATCACAGCCTTTATTATTGTTGTCACTTTCATATTATCATCAGATTCCATCTATTCCACTGCTTGTTTCATGTTTACTGTTCATTTTGACCACATCATTTCCTGTTAAGGGGATTAAAGAGAGACAGAGCAGGGCTGTTGGTTCTTGGTTTCAAACTGTGAGTCACAACATAGACTCTGTAAAGACTCTAGAACCAGATCTCTGACATGAGCCTCATAACCATACTCACACTGGAGAAGGTCAGTAAACAGCTTAAACATAGGTCTCCATCCTTCTGCAAGTCACTGATATGGGAAATCCGTAGCTGTTTGTATCCGTGAGGAGAACTTAAGCAGATGACTAGTTTTGGAGATGGCTGCATGTGGAATTTAAACCAGTGCTTTGCAGTGATGTGTGCCCAGTTTGCCAGCTGCTGTGCTTCATTTATTTTGATTAAAATTCTTTGAAGATGAGGGGAAGGACAAAGAATCTAGTGACCTTGTAGCTTGTTAGTCATCACAAGCCAGAGCAGCTCCATTAAGATATATCTAGTTTTGTGATACTACACTGCGATTTACTGATAACTTACCCCTAAGTCATGGTGGAATTTGATGCAATGCTTATGAAGTCAGTCACATCCGTCATCACATATGCTGTTAACTGTGTGAGTCATCGTCTGTCATCCTCTTTCCTCTTCTCTTCTTGGGTATTATCTGAAAACTTGAAATCCGCAGCCAGTGTTTAGTGTTTATATGCACTGTGTGTGTTCCCTGTTCTGCATTATGGGATAGTATAAAAATTCTTGTGCTTATTCCCCTTTAGTTCAATTTGCTAATCCACCGGCACAAAACGTATGAGGTCGCCATAAATGTATGAGCTCCACTGAGAACGCCGTGAACAAAAATAGTTAAAATTGAATATTTTCTGCAGCAAATTGTCTCTTATCCCCGTGGTCGGGTTGCAGTCCCCGCTGCCCCATGTAGCTCAAATAAATTGCTCCAATATACTGCTATAATTTGAATGAAACTCATAGAACCGACCTCGCTGAATATGATGGATTTTTTGTGCGTTTGAAATTCAAATTTGACATAACAACACCCACATACCAAAGTTATCAAAAATGGCTTCTTGCTCAATTTAAAATTACTCTCAGCTTGAACGAGGAGTTTGTTGATGTATTACCAATTTTCCTAGAGACTACATCTGGTGTTCTAGCCAAGAATTAGCTGTTCAGATCATTTCTAAATATGGAAAGATCACACTAAGAAAAAAAGAATAACTTAAGTGCAATAAACTGCTTGTGTTTCTGTGCTGTTAAACCTTGTCTTTACCATAAGAATTTTTGAACTACATCTATCTATCTATCTATCTATCTATCTATCTATCTATCTATCTATCTATCTATCTATCTATCTATCTATCTA